>OY757941.1:62497185-62867185 GCA_963585895.1 Sepioteuthis lessoniana
GATTGGCAGAGAAGGGAATGTTGAAGTTATCTAAGTTTATATTATAGTGTTTTAATGATTAGTTCCCATAGCACTATAAATTAATTGACAATACAAATACGTGGAGCATTCAATAAGTTTCCAGACTTTTTTGTACAGGCATTTAAAATTGTCGTAGACTCTTGAAAATTCACTATGTTATTTATATACATCTTATGAGATGACTGACCAACTTTTATGATTTCAGGTTCAAATGAATAGCTACAGCAGCAATTGGAATACCCCCAACTAAAGCCTGATTGTCACAACCGGTTAATTTCAAAAATGCAATCTGGACATTAGAAAACCGATATGCAATAAAATTCTGTTTTAAACTTGGAAAAAATGCCATGCGATGAAAGATGGACCTACTGCTTTGACCCACAGACCAAGAGACAGTGTTCCCAGTGGAAGCATGCTGGCTCTCCCAGACTCAAGAAGGCCAGACAGAGCAAATCCACCCACAAATATTTTATGCCCCTTTTTTTGACAGCACTGGCATGATCTACATGCACTGGGTTCCCACTGGGCAGACAGTCAACAAGGAATACTATGTTAAGGTTTTAAGGGAGTTCAGGAAGAGATTCCGTCGGAAAAGGCCAGCACTCTTCAAATCGGCTCAGTGGCATTCCCACCAGAACAATGCACCAGTCCACAACCCCATCCTTGTCACAGACTATTTGACCAAGATGGGCACCAAGACAGTTCCTCATCCTTCCTATAGTGCAATCATTGGTCCCTGTGACTTTTGGTTATTCCCTAAGCTCAGAGGCTGTCATTATGAGACAATTGAGGAGATGAAAGAGGCTGTGACAAAGGTCATTGACACGCTCACACAAGATAACTTCCATGGGGCCTCCCAGAAGTTGTTGGAACGGTACAACAAGAGCATTGCAGCTGGAGGGGCTTACTTCGAAGGGGACTAGAGTTTCCTGTGTGTACTATTAATAAAAGTGCCCATACGAAAAAAATCAGCAAACTTATTTAATTATCGTCGTATATTATAAAGGATCCACAATTTACTAACAACAGACATCTCAAACAATTTAGAAAACGCCTAACTTGCGAGGCTGATAGTGGGCCTCCCGAGGAAATAATTATGGATGTCTTATACGACACTTTCGATAACCGACCCCTCTTGTGGCTCCCGAAATGCGCCGTTCCAAAAGAAAAAGAACTAGAACTGATTTAATAGTTATCAACCCAAAACTTATAAGGTATTGTGACCAAAAACAAATAGAAATTTCTCAAAGCCCTTTCTACATTAAAGTTAGTAAAACAAGTCAGCCAGGTTTTAAACATCTCGCCAGTTGTAAAAAAGGAAACGCTTGCTTCTCTATAAATTAAACAAGTCAGTCAAGTTGAGGAATACAACGTCTCGGAGAAAGAAAAAAATATTCGTCAGGGTTAAATTCTGTGAAACCTTTTTACAGCTACATATACAGCCTCAGAACTTTAATCTAAGAAAAAGAGAAAAAAAAATCTTTTTCTTCAGATTTCTGCGGAGTTAAGACTTGGGAGGTTGGTATTACGGTGACCTACCTACAAAATAATGCACTCATAAATACTAACCCTATCTTACTCTCGAAGAGTCTCTACTCCCAGCGTTGAGCAAGGACAAGTCCCTGCCGACCGTGTTGTTTGGTTCATGGATCTGGCCGGGTGTGTCCTGGTTCTACTGGCAGTCGGTCAAGGCCGTCTGACATGAATTCCGGTAGGCCGGCATTCATGTTGGGCGCGTCAAACCGGTATCCTCGAGCCTCAGGGGGCCGTGCCCGCAGGCTTTAACCCTCCTCAGACGGGCTAGGTTTATTCCTTGGCACCGGAGGTACCTCTTTTAAGCGGAATGTCGACGGGGCCCGAGGTATTTTTGGAGCCGCCGGTGGTGTTTGGGCTACGGTCCATCTCCTCGACCCACCTAAAAAGTCCGGTCGATGGAACGAACGACAAATACCAGCAGTCAAACCTGACAGTTTAGACGGACACTTCTACTTGCTATACTAACACTCTTATTTTGTACATATGTTCTGTTTATTCAATAGACTTGTTCCACCTAATTTCTCTTCTACCATATCTTTTTCTGGCCTCTAACAGGCCACAACAGTGTGAATGAGTGTGTGTGCCTGTATATGCGTGCGTGTTTGTCTGTAGATTCTTTTGTGTATGTGAGGGGCCTGCTTGTACTTTGGTGTGTGTGTTTCTGTTGATATATGAGTGTGTATCAGTGAATGAGAATGTGATTGTATGGGTGCAGGTGTTGGTGTGTGTTCGGTGTGTGTGTTAATCGATATGTATGTTTATGTGTTGGTATGGCTGTAATTGATAATATTTTTGTTTATATATATATATGTGCGTGTCCGTATGTTTTGGTGTTTGAGTTTTGGTACGTTTATGTGGGGGGGTGACAATAATATTATTGAAAAGAAGAACAAATAAAATTACACAAATCAATTACACAAATCAACTTAAAATTTCATAATTTCTTGATGGTCACAGAAGTGTTGGTGATTAGGTGGTTTTATCGTTTTTCGATTCTCACTGGATTACTATAGCTAAACACCTTTAATAACTATAGGAGATATATCGGGAAAATATTCAGCTATTCTGAACATCTTACGAAATGGTTGTGCGGCCTTGATATAATTTGGCAACTAATCTAGGAGCTTTTACAGTACATGTGTAAACAGACACTTTCCTTTTGATATTATTCAATGAAACACTATTAAATGAGCTTGAATACGATCCAACCAAATTTACAAAGGTCGAACGTTTTCACGTCCTGGGTAGAGATATGTTAGGTAGGGGCAGCACTTTATAAAATAGCAGCTACAAAGCCTATGACTTCCCTTCTTACAAACTAACCACGTAAAACGAGGAAGACACGCTGATGAAGTAAGGGACGAACTCATAAGCGAAGTTTTCTTATGGTCATACCATCTTATCTGACCAACAAAAACTTATATTAATAAACTTTGGGCGGATACTTGATTCCGTTTAAAGAATTCACAAAGAGTGATAACAGATAGGGAGGAATGGCGAAAGAAAGAGAGAGAGAATTAAGGGAATTCGTTCTATCGTCATGCTTTCATAATGATGAGACATTTATCTGATATTCATCTCTCTGGTTTGAAAATTTTCTGTTTTGAAGGCTGGAATGAAGAGACTGATACAGCATAAACGGTAGAAACGTATCTCTTTCAAAAGAAAAGATTTCTAAACAGGGGAGACAATTTATAACCATACAAGGAGAATGTGAAAATGTAACTTTATGGTGGTTCTAAAAGAGTAATATGCCGTCCTTTCGAAAAGTGAAGGAGACGCTGTAATTAGACTGTGGTGTCCTGAGAGGAGAACTTTGGAGAAGAAAAAGTGCTTTTGAGTTGTTTTTCAGTAATTTTAAAAAGGTTGATAAATTCTGCAATATCATGTGTAGCTATGGAACTTTTTTTGAAAGTTCTGAAATTGACGTCTTTACGAAAGAAAACCGTATGACTTATATATATATATATGTGTGTATGTGTGTGTGCGTGTGTTAATGACCGTTATTGAGTAAGTAAAAGAACAAATTTCAAAAAATTCACCAGTGATAGTTTGACGTAGTGATTTTCAAATTGTTTTTCGCTTTTTTTATCGAAGGCAATGACAAGTACATTTTTGGAAAAGTTGGACGATAGGAGATATTTGAAAATTTCTTGCTTTTCATATCTAATAAGAAAAATATATTTTGAAAAAAATTTGCATCAAATCTTTTCTGCGTTTCTCAAAACTTCAAAATGATTTATTTCTGTAGTTAATTAAAAATGAGACACTTCAGTTTTAAAGTAATCTGAATACTTTTAAGAATAATTCAAAAAAATAAAAACCGATATGGGAGCAATCATTAACTAATAAAAATAACATTAATATTCTTTTTGATTTTTAGATGAATCTTTATTTTTATTATCAATTTCCGTTTTTTTTTTTTTTCATGTTTTTGATTTCTCAGTCAAAATGAATAGTAATAATGATTGATGTTTCTTCTGCTTGTAACAAATTTTTTAAAAAAATGTTATTAATACTATTTAAAAAAAACATGGCACGGACAGAATAAGAAATGGGTTCACAGATTTGATTTGAGCATCTACAAAACCCATGGTTCTTCATAACTTAGATGATCACCTTTTCCGTGAAGCTTAGAATACACTAATTTTATCTCGATCAGAGTTGGTCGTATGTACCCCCCCCAGCAAAAAGACTCTTCAGAAATAACAGCACAAAAATGTAAATATAAACGTAAAGTTAACGTGATACTCTAATCTCTAATGGGTTGTTATACCGATAAAATCAATCAATCATAGCACAGATTATGCTGGTGAAGCAGCCTAGCTTCTGTGGCAAAAGACGTAACTTTCGGTCTCACAGGGAGCTTACGCTTCATTACAGTTTACTTTTTGCCGAAGATTTCGAATTATAAAGCGACTAGAATTTAAAAAGTGGAAAAAAATACGAGTTAAAATTAATACTGCTAAGAAAGTGCTATCGATAAACATGTACCATAACGAACCAACGAGATAGTATATAGCATGACGGCATCGTCAAGATATTCGCACCTCCAGGACCTGTTGTGACCCCTGCCGTGGTAAACGTTGTCGAATGCGCGAAACTCTGTTTAACTACCCAAAGGTTTATTTACTACAACAAGTTGTAGGTAGTCGCCAGGAGAAAGAAAGAGAGTATTGAAACTGAGACGACTGCGTTAGCTTAGAGAAGCAACATATCCGAGTGAGGAAGAGAGAGCGGACGCAGACATTGAATTTTCTTCCTAGTTTATTTTTTTATTGGATTTCTAACATTCTTGTCTCCACATCCCAAAATGGGTGTCGTAAACTTTCGTCTCTTCACACCCTTGCGACTTGTGTTCGACTCTATGTCTTTATCTCATCCCGTCTCGTCGTCAACTCTCAAAAATACAAGTCATCCCCTTCCCTCCACCTGGTGTCGGCGGAAAGAACATCCACTTCCCCTGGCTCCGCACATGCGTACAAGATCATGAGACCTCCAGTTGTCTCTAGTCATCCTCAACTAATGCAGTCATTCCCCCGTAACCGGCTGATCCACAACTGTTTGAGCCTAACTCCCTCAGAAATCAACTAACTGCCCTTTTTTCCTTCTTATTTTCTTCTCTCTCTCTCTCTCTCTCTCTCTCTCTCTCTCTCTCTCTCTCTCTCTCTCTCCTTTCTTAGAAATTATCTTTTCGTTTTCTTCATAAGTTACCACATCACTATAAACTCATAACGTACCTACCGCTGATGTTGAAAATATTAATATCAAAGAAGAGATTTAGTACTCGCTAATAAGCCACAGACTGGTTCCCGAAAAACAGAAAGGATATCACAAGGGAAAAAGAGGAACAGGAGATCTACTAGACATTGATCAATACATCCTCGAGGAAAACAAAAGGAGAAAAAAATAAAGCTATGGCATGGTCTGACAACAAAAAGGCCTATGACATGGTCCCACAAAGCTGGATAATAGACTGTCACAAAATATACAAGATAGACGACAAAATCATAAAGTTAATCACGGAAACCATGAAAAACTAGAAAACAGAATTGACAGTAGGAGAAAAAACCTTTGCTGGTGAAAATCCAAAGAGGTATATTCCATGGAAATTCGCTGACACTATTACTGTTTGTAATAGCGATTGTAGAGAAGAGGAAAATCTCGTATTTTGGTTTGGCGCGCAATTTAATTCGACACTCAATTTCACCCAATCAGGATGACATATCCTATTTAACCCGGACCTTCATTTCCGGCTAGCAAAACGGGTGAGCCGCCAAACCCACTCTCTTTGGCTTGAGACGGCAACCAGAACAGACGTTCGTCTGGCCGGCCCTCCTTAGCGATGGTTTTTAACATAGCAGCACCAGCAGCGGCAGCATGGACACTCAACGAGGGAACCATCTAATTTATGGATTCTTTACGAGGAATCCCAGTTGAACATAAATTAGAAACATACAACATGCCTCGCACAGGCCCAACTTTGTGTCACCCCAAAAATTGGCTATGTCGATCCGAGCGTAACTCCGCTCTCGACACATTAGCTCCCATTTCACTTCTGGTCCATATTAATGGAGATAACGCATACTCTCCCCAAAAATACCAGACACACAAAAATACACGGTGACTCTAAACACAATCCTTCACACGTCCCGCAACACACGCTGCCATCTCAACATCCCGCTAAGCCATTTCGTCTCCAACACTAACAAGCCTAAACTCCACGAGTTTTGCAGCACCAAAAGCAAACCATATTCCATGTTGCAAATGAAAACTTTCGTTGTGTTGTTAAAGAAAAGTTTCATAATTCATTTGTGTTGCCAAAAAATATAGTGTTATAGAAATTAAACAATTCCCTAACCGCTATACGATGATGCCTCTCAACCACATACGTAGGAAATGCACAGGCGGTTACAAATCTACTAAATCGACAAAAAAGATTAACCACCTAATGTACATGGGTGACATCGAACTGTTTGCAAAAAATGAAAAAAATTGGAAATCCTAATATGGGCTTTGAGGATATACAGTTAGGATATAGGGATGGAATATGGTATAGAAAGATGTGCCACGCTAATAATGAGAAGCAGAAAACGACAAATGGTGGAAGGAATAGAACTACCAAATCAAGAAAAAATCGAACGTTCGCAGAAAAGGAAGCTTACAAATACTTAGGAAGCAGACACCGTCAAATAAGTGGAATTGAAAGAAAAAATGAAAAAAACGTATCCCAGGAGAACGATGTAACCCATTTGCCGAGATGGTTAATTATTTTATTATCTGGTTTGGTTCGGTTTTCAGTTAGCTGTTAAGTAAGCTAAATTTTTTGACTGGAAATGTAAGTCAAATTGGAAAGTTCAAGCGAGTACACCAACGATCAGCACAGGAAGACCCACATGTAAACAAAATAGATTCATGACTTATCACAAGTTTCATTGAGTAAATGAAAACAATGAACTTGGACACGTGTGAGTGACACTGTAACCTAGCAAGATGACATCACTTTATCAATATCCTGAATTTGAATATATAGAAATTAGCGATTTTTGAAAAAGTTAGCAGTTGGGTCAGTTGGGTTAGCAGTTGGGTCAGATGTCAGTTGGCGTTCAGTGAGTTCGGTCGGGCTTTGGTGTGTCTCTTTGTGTCTGTTCATAGACTCTTACAGATTCTCTCTCTCTCTCTCTCTCTCTCTCTTGCTACTGTTTGAAATCTGAACACCGAACAATAAATGATTATTGTTGACAGAGTGTTCTTCTTGTTTTTGAGTTATTAACACGCAGGCAACGTTGTTCCAACGGAATACCCCGACCGTTTTCTGACGGTCGGGGTATTCCGTTGGAACAACGTTGGAATTTCCGGATAGATTGTGTCATTTCAGATCTGTAGATCTTTCAAACACAGTGTGAGCACAGAGAGGATTAATAAACAAACTATCTGAAAACCCATTTGGCGCCGTTACCAGGTTAAGACCAAAGTAAAAGTACCGTGACAATTATAGTACCGCATTTGGCGCCGTTATCAAGATAAGACCAGTCATTATTATTACATTTTGTTGAACAAGTGTTGTCGTGCACAACGGTATTACATTTGGCGCTAGTATCGGCGATGGAAGTCGTGACCGCGATACTGTTACCATAGTGCCGTGCCAAGATATTGTTACATCTAGTACCGTACCCAAACGATAGTGTTACAAATGGTAACCGACACAAGAACATAGTATTACATTTGTTTCTGGATCAAGCGATAGTGTTATTGGTGTCGGGCCAAACTACTGACTATATTTGGTACCGTACCCAAAATAAGTGCCCAGATGGTGCAAACCATAGTGTTACATTTGGTACCGAACCAAAAGATAGTATTACATTTAGTGTCTGAAAATCCACGGCACAGCCATAAACAGTATTCGACTCAGAAAACCCACAGTGAAGCGATGGTACTGCATTTGGTGCGGCGCAAACATATTAAGTATATTGTTTGGTACCGAGAAAACTACTCAAAACCAAACTATATTGCAGAAATATTGTTAAAGGGATAGAAACCAGTCCTGTCCTCCTTGTAAGATACTCGGAATTGTTCTTGAAGTGGACGAGGGAAGAACTCCAGCAAAAATTAATGACGATGCATAGGCTTTAAATCTGAGAGATAATGTAGACAGCATTGAAGATAACGTCGATAAATCGATATGACGACTAAAAGACTAAATAAAAAAGAGCAGAGAAAGACCAATTACAGGGACGAGAAACAACAGAAACAACTCTGAGATCAACAGAACAACAATAACTAGATAACAAGAATTGGAAAAAATAAATTATTGGACATTTTAAGCGACAAACAAGAAAAATCTCACACGTGAAGACTTAGACATTACTAAGAAAATGAAACCTTAAGAGAGAAACTGAATCTCTTCTAATAGCGGCACAAAACAATGCTATAATGACAAACTATAACAGAGCAAAAATACATCCGATACAACAAAATAGCAAGTGTAGGTTATGTGGTGATAGAAACAAAACGATCAGTTACATAATAAAGTAATGCAGAGTGAAAAATAAAAGAAAGCAAAAAGAGAGCATATGAAAATTTTGATAATAGCAATTATAACTTTTTTCGGAGGTGTAAGGTTTTATTATACTAACAGAGTACAACATCCATTCTTTTTATTGATAAATATATTCAAAAGATACCAGCCGCTGTCAGTGTATATTTCATTTACAATGTTCTCTATAACTGAAGAAAGAGATGACAACCTTTCTGCCAGATTAGGCAAAGTTAAGTTAATAGCAATAATCCATGTACCTAATAAATTATTTTATTATTTTACATGCTGGTATGGAGTTCTTGACATTCCGTAACCTAAATCAGTCGGTTTATCTATTATTTTAACTTTCCTATTGTTTCAGAACTAATATAACTTTTTATTACATCTAAAAGATTTTATTTCTGGGTATTATTTTCCTTTCTTACATACATATCTTTAAACGATAAACAAGTTTTTATAGGATTAATATCTGGAGTGCCTGGGATTATTCCATTAATTTGATGAGTTTTTAAACATTTTCTAGGGGGCAAAGGTGATCAATTGTCAGCTTTCTGAGTAAAGGAATCACGTTCATTGTCTGGCCATATTTATATTTTTGTGTAGTTAGTTGTTAAGAGTTTACTGTTATTTTGTATTTTTTTGTTTTTGTTTTTGTTTTCATTTTTTACGGCACAATCGAATACAATTTTTTTCCAACTGATCTATTTGACCTATAGATGGGACACATACAAGTAAAGCCACTCCTATCTAAGTGCACCTGCAAGTAATAGCAATGAAGTGGTACCACACAATTCCAAAATTTCCTGAACCGGAGCTTTATCATTAAATCAAGCTTGGTATCATACCCAGGACGCCCTGTATTAGGGATTTTGCCTGTGTGCAGGTGATAGAGTAAGCGTATTTACCTCAAACGACGAGGTTGCGTTTAGTTTAAAGTTTCATTGATATCACAGGGACAAATCCAAAAGAATTTTGTTCAAGAGAGTATAATAATTTCTGATGTCATCACTAATTTGTAAAGGATCAATAATTTTATTGGCTATAATTTTACTGCCTATAATCAACTTAAAACTATGCCAACATATACACATGAAACGGTATGGATTGCTATCGACTGGTTTTTGACTTATGGAAATCTAATCTCTTTAATAAAATAAGTGAGGAATTCGTCCAAACTGTGACCGTATCAGTACTCTTGTATGTTTTCATCACTGGACTTTAATGAAGCACTTGTGGAAAACGGTTGACAGAAACTACACAAGGGTGCTACGTGTTACTTTGAACGAATTATGAAAACAACACAACACAAAATAGAAGCTGTACGGCTACTTACTACCCATCTCAAAAATCATCAAAGTAAAAAGACATGCTGGACACTGCTAGGGAAGCAGAGACAAGTTCATAAACGACGTTCTCCTGTGGGCTTACACACTGTGGCCGACTAGCAAATACCTATATTCATCAGCTTTGTGTAGACACTGGATTCCGTCCAGAGGACCAACCAAGAGCAATTGTAGAGAGGGACGGATGACAAAAGAGAGAAAGAAAATCAAAGAACTTCGTCCTGTATATGCACCTTGATGATGATGATGATGATGATGATGATGCATGACTATTTCCATGAAGAGGTCAACTATTACACCTGGAATCAAGTCCATCCAATGTAGCTCTAATATAAATAATAATGTTTACGGGGGAGCATGTGCCCGTGACGTAGTGGTTAACATGTTAGAATGTGACATCGTCGTAAAGAGTTCGAATTTCAGTCCCACAATAACGTTCACTTTCGGGGTAATACCCTTGAATGCCCAGTCGGCTGGGGCTGTAGAATACACCGACTGCTTCTCTGCAGTGGGGTAAGACCCCACCAATGAGTGTCCTGGGTATGATACTAAACAATCAGAGAGTGAGGTTCAAGTAATGCTGGAGCTTTGGGGAATGTGGAGCACCTCTTCATTGCCAGGTCCATTCTGGCCCGGAATGGTAGCACCTGATAGGACCTTATCGATGGGTTAAATAGAACTAAACTACATACAAATGCTAAACTGAATTGTTTGAATTAGAACTGTTTGAATGAACTGAATAGCTTGAAATAAAAATGTTTTTCACAATTAAACAGTACTTACATTTAAACTGCATGCGTGTGCTAAACTGAATTGTTAAAAATGGAACTGTTTTTGACATTGAAACATTGCTTACACTAAACTGAATTGTTTAATATAAAACTGTTTTTGACATTTAACTGTGTGTAAACAAAATCTGTACTTATACTAAACTGAATTGGCTGAATTAGAACTGTTTGAATAAAGTGAATAGCTTGAAATAGAAACGTTTTTGACAATTAAACTGTGTACTCATGCTAAACTGAGTTGTTTGAAATAGAACTGACTGTTTGCATAAAAATCGATTTGGCATTAAATAACCTAAAAAGGGTGATATGCCATAAAAACCAACCAACCAACCAAACTAATACCCTTGAAAAAGTTATGAACTCCTTTATCCCCTCAGTTATGTTAGTACCACTACTATTCATCGACAAGAATGGCTTTGGCATTAAATAAACCCTTTAATTTTTATATGCTATTGAACAAAGAAACCAAAAGAGAGACGTTTATTTGAATGTGATAGTTTGATAGCACTCTCATTGAGCCAATATTAAACACCGTTTCTTTTTGTTTATATTCTCAATACCGTTTTTTTAAAGATTTTCTTGTAAGTCAGTCTAATTTTCTTGCTTCTCAAATTTCTTCTATTGGCAATCTTAAAGCCATTTTTCTGGTTTTATCTTGTAAATGCTTACACTTTCTTATTTCATCTTCCTGTTATCTCTGGTAATTTTTGCGATTCCCAAATTTGTGTTCCTATCTCTCAGCAACTTTTCGATATATAATTTCTCTTTTTAGATTATATCATTCTCACGATCCATGATAGACTTTAATATCTTCAATTAAATAATATATACCAGCAACTAAACTATATATATATATATATATGTAATCACCAATACCCAAATACTGCAATGAAACATACAGGTTGAAACTAGCAGAAGATATTGCTCATCTATATACAAGTATATACCTCGCATTTTACCAGTTGCTTCATACAAATTTTGCTAGTTGCTTGATATAAATTTCATTGCATAGTGGCGTAACGATTATCGTCGTTAAAAATTGAACCCAAGTTCAAATCTTAGGCAAAGCAGTTTGCATTTTACATCTCCCTTGTATCCTCCAACTACGATTAATAGTAGGGTACACTCGTTATTTTAGTAAGCAAACCAGAATATGAGAAGGAAAACTCTGAATTCACACCAATTGTACTCTGCTTCAAAAGTGACCTTTTGTCCCATTTTGTCTGTTGCAAAGAGAGTCGGGTAAATATAGACAATTTTTATTGAGAATCAAGTCTAACATACAAAGATATGCTGAACAGTTCATAGACTTAAAATTGATATCTGCTGTTGATGACTTTTTTGACAAATTGGATCCAAGCACTGCAACACCGAAGAAATATCACCAAATAAGGTTTACATTTCTCAATCGGCCTATAAACCTTTCAGTCGGGCCGCATATATATATATACATATACACAAATACAAACACACGAGGGTGGGATGAAAAGTTCATAAACTGAAAAGTTTATATGATGATGTTATCTGCTGTTGATGACTTTTTTGTCAATGGGGTCCAAGCACTGCAACTCCGTTGAAGGAAATGTATAGCAATGGGGACTACGTTTAAAAATACACTTCATTTTGTCACATTCCATGAGAGAATATTGGTCAGCCTATGAACTTTTCCGCTAACACTCGTACTGTAATGGCGAAGATTGACCAGTAATAAGAAAGTTCTATATCATGAAATCCCGATAAGAATAGCGTGAAACACATGAACACAGACGGTATTTCAAACCAGCTTTTTTACCGGTGACAATCGAAGGAAGTCCCGCCGAAAATTTCCTGAAAGTCGTGAAAAAGGATAAAAGAAAAAAAAAAGAGCAAAAATAGATTCAACGCGCTAATAATATCTCAGCTGGCAATTATCAGGCTCTACAAATCAGCAATGGCAGATTGACAAGCAAAAAGACAGAAAGAAATTATAACGGGAAATTTCCAATGATAGGAATTCTTTTTGAAGAAAGCAGATTTGTTATTCTGTGATGCAGTTGTGAAGAATAAAAGAAAAGTTGTCAACAACAGCACCGTTTATATAAGGAAGGTTGTCTTCATGAAGGTGAAAAAAATTGTCGAGACGAACAAATGATTGAGAAAACAGAAGCGATAATTGAATTGGGTCAATTTAGAGATGTAGCGTTATATATATATATATATATATATATATATATATATATATATATATATATACATAACAGAGAGAGAATAAAGAATAGAGTCAGTTTAATTTTTCGCAGATTTTGTTGTTATGCAAAAAGCAGAAAGTTTTGGTTGCATCACTTCTGTTTTTGCTTTTTTTGTGTAATTCTCCCATTTCTGATTTTACCGCCATTTATGAGAAGTTTTATGATCACCTTGCCTGTTATTGACACCAGTTCAATATCTTCTTCAATAACCAATACAAACTTGTGCGCAGGCGTGTGTCTATACTGTGCGTGAATAAGTACTTATGTATTCATGCTTAGGTGTCTGTTCGAATGTGAACACATCTGAAGTTAAAGCGAGGGAGAAAGGGATCGAGAGAGAGAGAGAGAGAGAGAGTGAGAGAGATAGAGAGTGTGTGTGTGTTAGAGAGAGAGATAGAGGGAGGGAGAGAGCGTGCATGCTTGGCCGTGTGAACGTCTGCTTACACGTTCACGTATGTGTTTATATAAATCCATTCGAGTACATGTGCGAATATTCTTGTGTCTGTTAGTATGTATGTTCGAGCGTAAGCATATGTGTCAGCGTGTACGTGTGTGAATTCGATTATATTCGTAAGTATGCATTTGTGCATGGATGTGTCTGTGTCTTTAACTCTGTGTGTGTGTGTGTGTGTGTCTGAGTACGTTCTATACCGAACAGTTGCACGCCTAAGCGTATATAACAGAATGTTCCTGTCTATGACCGAGAGCATTCACAACTGTCAGTGTGTGTATGTTGTTTTTTTTTTTATTGTTTTCTGTATGGTAAGGATCAATTATCATATTATGCTTTGTTTCTTATGAAATAAGACAATTCGCATCAACAAAAGTTTTTGCCTCTTATCACCATCTTTGTTGTTTCGGCGATCTCAAAGGGAGATCAATAATGACTGACGTAAACATTTCACATGGTCCTCTTTTGCGTCAGAACCCCGCTTGTTAGAAAATTAAAATGAAAGCGATCCAGTACCATGTTCAGATAAAGTTCTACTCACAAATTCTCATGGTTGATTTTTTGACGTTTTTTTTTCTCTCTACACATGATTGGAGCTGCATAATCTTCCACTTTGCTGGATGTACATTTATGTTCATTTGAAAATGCTGGAAGTGGACATGACAACCTGAGTTCAAATCCTTGACGAGGCTGTTCTTATTTCACATACCACTTATACCATTGGGAAAGGTATAAATCCAACTATTCTCCCTTCAGTTATGAGTAAATAGTAAGGCAGACTGAGCTCTTTAACCTTGGTATGTCAACCGGTCTGGGAGAAGGAAAATTCTGAATTCAAACCAGTTGTACATTGCTTGAAAATTGACCTTATGTTGCATCCTGCTCGAGCAGTTGGGTAAATACAGCCCTTATGTTCATAAAGGACAGTCGGGTTCAGTAAATATCATTCAAACAAAAAATAAGTAAATGAATAAAATGACTTCTATGATCACATCAATTCGAAAAAATATTTGTTCCATTTGTAAAAAAGATATGCAAAAAATACTTATCAGATTAATTCCATAAGTACCAGATAATATGAAGACACCCTTAAACTACAAAATGGTCTTATTTAAACTGATTGTTCGAGATACATAAACATTCTAAAATATCAAAAATCTAGGGTGAGTCAAAAGTTTTGCAATTATTTTGTTGCACGTGATAGTTTGCGGCGCGTATACCATGGTACAATAAGCAGACGTTCCATGAAATTTGGCTCGCTTTACAAGAACCTCGACATTAATAGCACAATCCCTTAAGTTTCAGTCAAACCCCTGTTGTAACCTCACCGTGAGAAAAAGTGACGAGCACAGAAAACATCATATTAGTTCACTAGTCCAAAAGTTTATTTGCTGCTACCCTTCTTCGTAATCTATGAAAAGTATGAAAAATGAGTCGACCGCTCCAAATAGACAAAGAGAAATACCTTGGTATTATCTTTCTCGTTTTCTGTGGTAGCTCTCGCTTGTGCTTGCTCAGAGTTTTGTCTTCACGTCTTCGTGGTGGATGTTGGACTCCTTCGTGAAGCTTACCCCAAAAATAGATGACGTAATTTTCAGCCAGTCTTACCATCTCAGTTGCTAGTGTCCAACTTGTTTTTTCCTGTTTTCTATCCCGCCTACTGCTCAATGGCTAACTTCAAAAGATTCTTCCAGCGAATCAGAACCCATCGCAGATTTGCTGCTGATACATTTATGCTTTTAATCCAGCTATCCTGACTTAGCCCCTCACCCTTGTTCACCTTCACATCTGCTTCTCCCTTACAGCTTTTCTATCTCCCACTGCCTCGAATCTCTTTCTCATATATGTAACTTCTCTCCCATCGTCTTGAGGTCGACCTGTAAACTATCTAGGAAATAACTTACTATTAAAACAATCAACCGGGTTCCCTAATTATATTGCATCTTCTGCAAAACTATTTTACTCTCCAGCTCGAATTTCCCTGATTATATAATATTCCGAACGTCCACGCAAATTCTCATGGTCACAACTCCCCCAAACTGCTGTTAACACATTGTACGCCACCATCGCATTTGTGCCGGGGACACTAGCGTCTTGTTTACTTTAGGAACTAGGCGCATTCCCTGATATTTTTGTTATTGGTGTCCGACTTCTGCAACTGGATATGTTAAAGGGATATTCAAATCAATATTCAACTCTAATCGCCCCAGCTGAGGAATAAATAGTATAACTGCTATTTTATACAAATATAGCTTTGACATTTAATATCCCACGAAGGTTGGTATGCCATTAAACTAAGAAAACAAACCTTGGCCCATATATAAGTACCAAACATCTACTACCACTCTGAGTCCGAGTGTACTTGGGATTAATAGCAATGAAGGGATATGTCATACTTCCCAGGGCTCCAGAATTAGAGCCTCATCACGAGATTCAGTGTCATACCCAGGAAATCTCTTTTGGTAGAGACCTTTATAGCGGATATAGTCATCACGCCGACAAGGCTAAACGTCAGATTATGAAACGGATTATTGGTGGGTCTGTTGCTCAAGATACAAATTTTGGTCAGGATTAGCCGTTAGCAAATATTTCCTTCTTCAGACAGCCTGCTTGTAATCCGACCACCTGTAACTTGAGCCTGCACCCGAAAGTAACAATCAGAGTTATATACAATCGTTAACAAGACTTGGTATCTCCTCTTTTCCATCAAGAAATTAGTCAAAACTAGATGCTACTTATGTCATCCAATAATAAAACTGTCATACTAGTAGATTGTATCAATAAATGTATTTACCAAACCCCACCGCCAAATACAGGATTGATACAAGGTCAGTTTTTAAACGGAATTCAGCTGGTTTCAATTCAGAATTTTACACTTTTCTCTCTGGTTGCCTTACAGTTTGATCGACTGTTTACCCATAGCTATAGGAAGAACGAATTGATCCATGCTTTTTCCAAAGGCATTAGTACGATATGTAAAGCAAAGAGATTGAATTCACAACCTCCAAGTGGTCGTCTGCAAGGATATTTGACTTAACATCTTCACCCTCTCAGTCATCTGTCCACGTGGACCATTCGGGCTGGATTTTTTTTTTTTTTTTTTTTTTTGGCCGGTGGGGTTCTATCCCTGCTCCCACTTTCGATTGCGGTAAAAAAGGCAGAAAGTGGTTGATACGAGCTATCTTCAAAGCATGAGAACAGTCTTCCCCACATTTAAATTAAGGGTTAAGTTCGGAATTACCGGAAGGTTACCGAGTACGACAAAAGTCACCTGAAGAAAGCCAGAGAGTAAGTACAGCAGCCGAAACATTGTGAGTATTGCAACCAAGATGTGTATAGGAGTAATCAATATGTAAATAATAATAATAATAATAATAATAATAATAATAATAATAATAATGCTTCATCTCAGAAAAATAAGCAAAGACTTTTGTTCAGGATTTGAATTCTACTCCATATCTAACGACGGTAACTGTTACACTAAGGACACCTTCTTAGATTCGTATTAACGTTAGCTAAGCTTAGTTTAGCACAAGGACACTAGTCTGGTGACATCGTTTTTAACCAACTCAATAAAAATTCCAGAACTTACATCTTACCACTAGATGTAATTTATAGTGTCATCCCATTTTTTGCGTGGTGTCTTCAGTAATTTAATGGCTGTTCACTTAAAAAAACTAAAATCCATAAAGCCAATTCCAAGAGAAGATAATAAAAGCACTCAATAAGGTTTTCCTGTCCCGCTAAAAAATTGGCGCAACATACGGTAAGAAAAAGAAATTAAGAGGGCATTTATGAGAACTATCAAATTAATTATTTCACAGAATTTGATCTGTATATAGATATCGTTTTAATATTGTATATGTTCTGCGCTAACATTTTTGAAAGATTGATGTGAGGAGAGAGTAAAAAGAGAAGACGCCCAATGAGACGTAACAAACAAACCAACAAATAGATAAACACAAATTTCTTGTATTTTCCTCGATTTTCCTTTGTACTTTATTTCGTTCAACTTAGCAAATAGGAAAGATCATGAAACTCCAAGGACATAATCTATATCGAGTCACAAATGCGGAAAAGAGTTTTACATCAGTTGGTCCAGATGGAGTTGGGGATGATTATAGCACTCACTAAATCAAACTTGTAGCGTTCAGCAGGTTTCAATTTAATATCTCTTTCGTGAACAGAAATGAAGAATCTTGAATTGAAGAAGTGGTTTCAAATTAGCCACGAGCCTATTTGATGCAATCACACGGATACTAACTCAACAATTTCGAATTTCAACGTCGTTTTACGTTGGTCTTTGTCGTCCTTCTCACGAATAGCGACGTCCACTCGAATTTCGAAATGGAAAATAGGTTAAGTAGTTTAGACGAAGTAACCAGTATTCAATTCAACTGATTGTAATTATCTAGACGAAGAGGTTCCATTGAAATGGGATCAAGAATTCTATGATTATCTCCGTTGCAAACGGTTCAACCTGGCTTGTTTATCACGATAATTTGTCGTGGCTAAAATTCATAGACCTTTGAAAAATAATAATCTATGTTCTTTTTTGAGTCAGGGTTTGAGTTATCAAATGAACATCGATGTAGAAAAGAGAAAAAAATAAAAACAAATTGCTTTTCTTTCACTTTCTTACCTTTTTTAATCATGTTTTATTCATATTCAATTTTAGATGAATATTTTTGAATTATTGTTATTATTATTCTTAATACGCGCTGCTACTCGACCCAAATAAGATGTGACAAAAAGCAACAAAAATTAATCAGATAAAAGAAAATAAGAGCCAAAAAATATAAACTATAATACAAATGATAATAAAGACACCATCAAACAAGCGGAGATAAAAGGAAAACATAAGAAAATAGTTCCACAGTTGAACGAGAAATTTTCTCGATAGCAACCCTCAAAACATAAATCTTATCAAAGAAATAAGCACCGGGGCAGTCCCTCCTCGTAAGATATTCGGGACCATTCTTAAAATGAACAAGACTGGAGCTTAGAGAAATGGACCAGAGGACAAGGAATTGATGACGATTCACCAGGCTTTACATTCGAGAAATAGTAAAGACAGACTATATATGTGTTGCCCAGTCGGCTGTGACTGTAGAATACACCGACTGCACCTCTGCTGATGGGTAAGACCCCTCCCCACAATGATTATCCTGGATATGATACTAAACAATCTGATGGTGAGGTTCCAGTAATACAGGAGCTTTGGGGAATGCGGAGCAACCCTTTCATTGCCATCGCTCAGACTCGGAGTGATAGTACCAGATAGGGATCTATGTATGGGTCAAATAGAACTAAACTGCGTACTTATGTTAAACTGAATTACTTAAAACAGAACTTTTGATGTTTAAACTGCGTACTTACGCTAAACTGAATTATTTGAAATGGAACGGTTTTTGGCATTGAAACTGTACTTATGCTAAACTGAATTGTTTGAAATAGAACTATTTTGATAACTAACTGTGTAAACAAAATCTATACTTATCCTAAACTGAATTGGTTGAATTAGAACTGTTTGACTAAACTGAATAGCTTGAAATAGAAATGTTTTTGACAATTAAACTGTGTACTCATGCCAAACTGAATTGTTTGAATTAGAACTGATTATTTTTATAAAAAATGATTTGGCATAAAATAACCTACAAGGGTTGATATGCCATAAAACACATCCAACCAACCAATAGACTCTATGTGTCAAGAAAAGAAGTAGGCAGAGAACTCGACCGCATTGAAGATAGTATGGGTGCATCAATACAAGGATTCGAAGGCCACATTAAAAAAATGCAAAGACGCATAAATTACAGCGGCCAGTAACAGCACGGACAACATGAGGACAAACAGAACAAAAATAAAAACTAGGAAACAGAAAAAGAAAGAAAAACAACTGTATGGATATTTTAAAGTACTTCAAATTCCAATGAAAAACGATCAGCTAAATCTCAAAGGAGTAAAATGTATGAATACCAACTTAACAGATTACAGAAGCCAAAGAAGCTACTATTTTCTTTGACTTTGCCTTCCAACATGATAGAAAAAGAAAGACCGAGTGACCAAATATAGTGCTTAAGGATTATTTAAAAAATGGCTTCTAATTAATATGTCAGTGCTAACAGATTATAACATAACAATCAAATAATACTATAAAATAAACGAATGCAAAGACCTAGATGAAGAAACTGAAGAAATGTGATGCCTTAAAACTATTTCCGTGTCATTTATAGTGGGATATTTGGGTATGATAAAGAAGGGGACAGATAAACACATAAGCAAGATTCCCGGATATCCCAGCCTATAAGAAATACAAAAATAGCTCTTTGTGGAACCGTTTATCTCCATTGGAGGGTACTATCAATGTAAGTGAATTACCCAAAAGAGGCAGCAAAAAAACATAAATACGTATAATGCATATAATCACTCCCTTCCTTCACCCTAGGACCGGGTTAAAGACCCAGTGAAGGATTTTAAGAAAAAGAAAGTAAATCCGAAAATTAAATGACGATAATAATCTTCTAAAAACAGAAAATAAAGTTTACACAACTTGCGCGTAAAAATAATAACAACAAAAAGGAAAAGGACAAGATTGAATTCGTTGCATTTGATAAATTATTGAGGTAGTTTAGAATTCTACGACAGCTATAATTTCCGTAGCTTAGATGAAAAATCAGCTGCTGCAAAGGATAATTAAACCTCCCCGAAACAAAAGTTGAATTGAGTTCGAGTCTCACCGAGTGTGTTGCATTAATTACTGTTTCTGATTTGCGACTTTCCTAGAAATTGTAAAAATAATAACCAGAATGAGTCAATGAAATAAAAAAATTAAAGAAACTAATTGTTAAAATAATATTGTTTTACATTCGATTAAAATCTATAACACCTGATCAAGTTTCAGGAATTACTTTGCGAATCTGAGGATTTAATTCTTTAATGTTATCCGCCTTTAATTTCTTAGATAATTCTAATTTTGAAGAATTCAGAATGGTATAAAAGCAAAGAACACACTTAATAAATTGCAAATAATTTTATTCCGAGAGAAACGAAATGACGTGAAGAAACGTTAGAAACAACTCTCTGGTATCAAAAGTAAATGAAAGCGTTTTCAGTATTTAATCCAAATAGTTATTCACTTAGCTAACTTGATTTGACAAAAGGCTAGAAATATAGGGCACCCAGTATGAATTGAACTCATAGTTGTGTAGTTGAAGGTAACTAAAATGATGTATAGATAGTTAGCTGTTATAGTACCACATACAAAGGAAACTTTTTGGTTGCATTTATTGTTACAGCACCACATAAAATATACCAGTTCCTGTTAGATCACAGGACTTAAGCAAGGATCAGCCTGATCAGTACTTAAATGGGTGACCACTCAGAAACAGCAGGTGGTGTTTGCAGATTGAGGCTTGTGTGCCAGACTAAGCATATGGGGCACTTGGTGAGAATCGAATTCACTCACAATGGTTTGTAGCTTGCTTAGCTCCCCAACGACGACGCCATGCAAGGTATTTAATCATTTACTAAGCTTATCTGAGTTTTGCCAAAAGGCTAGAAATATGGGGCAACCTGTGAGAATCAGCATCGCTAAAAATCAATCCAAATTTTTTAAAAATTATAAACTGGAAGATTATGATGTGTCAATCTTTTAAACGGAGAAAGTTTGTAAAAATCAATAATCCAAACATTAGGTATTGATCTAGATGCTAACATTAAACCTATCTTCTTCCGGTGATACTCTTGTTGAAAAACTCACTCACGGTGGAAAAGAAAGGTTTTACAGTAAATGTTTTCTTAGCTTAGATAAGAAAAGAAATTTGTTGGATTTGTAGAATTTCCCTCTCATCTTTATACGTATTTGTTATTTACTGTGCCACTTTGAAACAACTCTACAGTTTATGCGCACACCAGTCAAAGAGAAAATTAAGACGTATAAACGTTAGAATAACAAGGAATAATGTAAATGAATATTGGCGGGGCGTGAGTATGTGTGCGAGTGTGTATAAAAGCTGATAAAGACTCAGCATGTCAGCATATTGGACTATTCAACGTAGTATTACCTTCTCAAGCCATCGCTATAGTGGGGCTGACGGGAGCTGAAACAGAAGTTTGCAACTTGATAAATATCAGTGAAATATTAACAGTTGGGGGTCAATTGTCTTTATATAGCAAGGTATTTAGTTGTAAACATTGTGGAATGGAAAAAAATCACGGTAGTTTCCTGAGTTTTGTTTACTTTATATTTTTTATTTTAGTTTTTTGTTGTTTCGTTTGTTTGTTGTTTTTTTTTTTTGCATTTTTGTTACGATATTTCTGGTTTAATTCTAATGTTATGAAGTTAGTATTTTCAGAGAATATATCTTTATGCAGGCTGTACAGATGGTGAGATTTTAGTATTTTGTTGAAAGCGCCTTAAATGACTTTTATATCGTTAACCGTTACAGCACGAGATTTAAAAAATGAGATTTTTAGGTTACATATCACATTAAAGTACAACATAAGAATAAAACTTTTCTAATTTATTTTAAAGTAGCCACCATCATTAACTTCAGCCATTCAAAAGCATTCTTTCTCGTCAGATCACTGAACTTAAGCAGCGATTAGCCTGGCGATTACTTACACGAGTAACCAATTAGAAACAACAGGTAGGCTCACTTTCGGACTGATACCCTTGGGAAATTTATAAACCACCTTATCCTCCCGAGCAATGGGTTAAATAGTACCACTTTTGTTTTCTAAAATGATGGCTTAATTATTAGATTATCCATGAATGTTGATATGCCATTAAACAAAGAAGCTAAAATAAAACAAACCAGAAGGAGTCCCAGTAACATATTTTCCAATAAGATTAACTGGATGCAATATTGTAGTAAGCAATCTCGAAATCTAGTGGTGCTAGTACGTTTACTTTTAGGCAAATTCTCTAGGGAAATGTATGAACCCCTTTATACCCCAAGTTGTGGGTTAAATAGTATTATTACTGTCCATTTATAAGATTAGCGTTAGCATTGAATAATCCACGAACTTTGATATGCTACAAAACAAAGAAACCATATAACGGTATAAATTACTGTTGTGGGAGCCTTACCCATCTCACCATAGTGGACTCTTCTCACCGTTATTAGTACGGAGAGATTTCGCTGCCAGAGAGACAATCAATATCTGTCTGCACCTCTCCAGGTGCCGGGTAGCACTTCGGCCGGCCGTGTTATCTGCGGCATGGGTCTGCCCGAGTGTGTCTCGGTACCTGGACATTTCCTTCGGCCTCAGGGGGCCTTTCCCCTAGGCTTTTACCCCCTTCGGGGGGGTCATCGCCCGGCGCCTGAGGCACCCCTAATAAGGGGAATGCCGACGGGTCCGTAGGCATTCTTGGGAATGCTGGGCGCGTGTGGGCTCCGGCCCTGCGTCTGACCCACCTAAAAAAGACCTTGTGCCACACTTGCCCGTTAGGTGGGGCGAGTAACAAATACCGCAGATCAATATCGGTGTTATCCGAACAGTACTAGACTTCTTACCTTTTCTATGTAACTCTATCTTTCTTGTGTAATATAATCTGTTATCTAATATCCATGTTTGTGTTTTTATTAGTGACCCTTTCCGGGGCCACAACAATTACCTGTATTAGATTTAAATAATCTTAAGAAAAAACTTTAAAAGAAATGTAAATATGAACGCATAATAAAGGAAATTCCCTAACCTCTTGGTATGAAATATCCCAATACAGGTTGGCATACTGTTAAAATCAATCAGTCAACTAATTAACGATATCCGAATTCGAAATGTAAAAAATAATTGAACCAAACTGGTTCCTAGTTTCTCATAAATCTTTCGATCTATATATTTTTAAAGATATCCTTCGTTTTAAAAGCAATGACAATTCCTCACAGATTTTTAACAATTCGTTAAACGTGTGTTCACTGTAAAACCCGAACAAACAATTACCTTCTTATTACAAAAATATAGTTTATTGTCTTTCTCATTCGGATTTTCTCTTCTGCTCGTTGACGTTCATTTGATACAATGGAACCAATGTCGTTGGTTACTGTTTACCTTGGAGAATAAATATTACACAGCAAATAGCCATTTCTAATGTGTGTTCTATAACAAAGCAGGTCTTCTATGTCTACAAAGTGACCTTCTAATCGGGAACGGACGGCGTGTCACAAGAGAATTAACTAATGACCGACTTTCTCAAAATATTGACGTTGATTGAATTCCGGTCATTGTCACCAGTGAGTGCAAATCACATTGCGATAACTGCTAGAAATTCACCATTGACGTTCAATTATTCGTTAATGCTTTTGTGACATCTTCATACAACTTGGCAGGGATGCGTTCGGACGTCATTCCTATCCGTTAACTGTTCAAATATAACAGAGATTAATTTTGCACTGCTTTAACTGGGATATTTCGAAAGTCCTTCGTACCACTCACTGCGCAAGAGAAATAGAAGTTATAACACCCACACATAAACACTGATTGATTGATAGATTGATTTGATGCCAACACATCTAGAGTTATTTTATGTTTAGAGCAGAAGGAATCATTTTCATTTTATGTTCATATTTACATTTTTTATGTAGTTGTTTCTTCTTTTCTCTTTTTTGTTTCTTTTTTTACTCACGATCCTATCGAATACTAAACATTTTAAACGGATCTTTTTGACTCGTAGATAGGACCCTAAAAGGTACTACCACTCTCGCTCAGAGTAGACTGAAGACTGAATACATAAATTGTAAGATTGATTGATTCATTGTTTTTAACAGCATGTCAATAAGTCTAAGGTTATTTCATGCCTAGCGGTGAGGGAATTGCGTACATTGTACGTTTATAATTATATTCTTGTGTAGTTTCTTAAAGTTTTGGCTCGTGGTTATATTATATCAATTATTTCTATTAGATTTCAATGATTTTTAAATTGATCTATTTGACCCATAGATGGGACCCTAACAAGTACTACCACTCCGAGTCAGAGAGATTTGGGAGAAATGACAATGAAGGGGTATTCCACATTACCTAAGTCTCCAGAACTGAATACTACCCATCAGATGCAGTTAAATGTCATTCATAGAACACACACACACACACACACACACACACACACACACACACACACATCCATAGAATATTATTTATCCCAGTGAAGTGGTTCATAACCAGAGTTCGCACTTTATTTGATCTTAATTTGCAATATAAGGCTGAGCAGTGTCCAAAATGCTGTTTCTAATATTTGTTTATGCACCAACGCATTCTGCCTATGGTTTGGTTTCTTTGTTAAATGGCATATCAATCCTCGTGCGTTATTCAATGCCAAAGTCATCCGTGTAGAAGAACAGCAAAACAACTATTTAACCTATAACTGGAGGGATAAGGGGGTTCATACTTTTTCGCTATGGTACAAGTCCCAAAGTGAACGTAACAACGTGACTGGAGTTCGAACTCGTTTATTACGACGTTGTGGTCCAGTAGGTAAGCCACTACAATACGAGGAATCCCTCTTGTGAATATATATATATATATATATATATATATATATATATTTGTGTGACTACACCTAGGTATTTTCACCCTCCTCGAAAAATTCAGTCTCTAATTACGCTATGACGTTTACTATTGGACTAATACTCTTGGGAAAGGTAAACACTACCAAATCCACACAGCTTTGGGTTAAATAGTAGCATCACTGTCCTTCTACAATGATGGCTTTGTCACAAATAAGCCACGAAGGTTAATATTATATTAAACAAACAAACCTGTTCTTTGTATTCTTTCTCAAGAATCATTTGAAAATTGTATTTCTAAGCCTAGTAATAAGACTGCCACAGGAAAATGGGTGAGTACACCTTCATCTTAAGTTTTATCCAAGTCTACGGGCCAGTATTTAGCCCTTTTTTTTATTTATAAAATTCGTTTTTAAACGATTTGCTTATATATATATATATATATATATATATATATATATATATATATATATATATATATATATCATAACAGTTTATGGTTGTCACTATCTCACTTAGTGGTAGAGCAATTGCGGTATAATATGACAAGAGCTCAATATCTGTGATAGAACTATTATATAACAATAAATAAATATATATTAGTTTTTACATATTTTTAATAGCATGTATACTTATCTTAGACCACTGGTTTCATACCGTCTTTACACGGTAATCATCAGGCAATAATAGAAATATTTTGGAGAAATCGAAAAGATACCGTCAAAAGAATTTTTACGTAAGAAGTGCATATAAGTTTTTGTTTGTGTGTGTAAATTATATTTGCGTATTCTTGTGTCTGGTCGTAAATGTGATTGTTAGTGTGTGTGTGTGTGTGTGTGTGTGTGTGTGTGTGTGTATGTATGTATGTGTATATGTGTGAGGATACATGCGCGTTGTAGATTTGAGGTTGTCTCATGAATACATGTGTAGTGATATTTAGGAAAAGTTGACGGAAGTCGAGAGACAGTTTGGGGTTTGGCCGAATAAAATTTTATTGTATATAGTGATGATTTTACATAAGGGACAAAGTTATCATCATCACTGAATTATGAAAAAAAATAAATTCGCAATTCTAACGTAAAAATTCTTTAAACTACATCTTTTCGATTTTTTCGATTTCTCCAAAATATTTCTTTTTCTGCCCGATGATTGGCAGTTAGAGACAGCATGAAACCAATGGTCGTAGATAAGCAACCATGTTATTAAATATATATAAAAACTATTACATATATATATATATATATATATATATATATATATATATATATATATATATATATATCTTTCTTGTAGGCCAAAAGAGAGAACAAAAATATTTTAAAATGAATAGATCCACGAAGAGATTTGTATTTTTTAGAATTTATTTATTTATACAAATCTCTTCGTGGACCTACTCATTTTAATATCATATATATATATATATATATATATATATATATATATATATATATTAGTATGCCACGAAAAAAAAACGTCCCGTAGCGTATCAATTTGTTAAATTAGGATTATTTTTTAGTATTCAAGTCTGTTCATTTTATGATTTCTATATTATGTGACCACTGACGCTCAATAGATATTTGTACCTTATATTTCGAACATTTTTGTGATACTATATATATATCATCATCATCATCATGTCGCGCCATCAGTACGGATATCCTTGACACTCTCTCGCCACCCCACCCTATCGTCCATTGCTTCCGGCAGGTATCCGGGGCTACTTCCTATATCGGCAGAGATCTGTTGTATGTAGGTTCGGGTTGGTCATCCTGCTCTTGCTCGTCCATGTGAAGGAGTCCACCGGAGTACATCACTTATGAGCTCGTCCCTACTTCTCCGGCAGTGTCCTGCATGTCTGGTTCGTCTAACTTGGATTGTTTTCGTGATGGGTGGTAGGGAGGTCAGACCTGGCCGATAAAATAAAACGCAGCTTTTCCAAGTAGCGGTCGTGTCGATACTATATGGATGCACTATATGGACGCTAACTAAACGCACGGAGAAAAAGCTTGACGGCAAGTACACAAGAATGCTGCGAGTAATATTGAACAAGCCCTGGAGGCAGCACCCCAAAAAGCAGCAGCTGTACGGCCACCTACCATCCATCACACACACACACACACACATATATATATATATATATATATATATATATATATATAACGTCTATTTCATGTATATTGTGTCTATTTTCAGTGCATATTGATTTAGTGGTTACATATTTGCGTTTTAGATGTCGAGGTTTTAAGAATTAGATAGATAGATAGATAGATAGATAGATAGATAGATAGATAGATGAAATAAGGCTTTTTATATTTGGTCAGCAACTCCTCATATTAATAGAAAAAGAAAAGTATTGTTTGCGGAGCTTAAAATTAAGTCCACAAATAAAAGCAATACGCATCTGTCTTCTCAGACAAAAGTTTTTATGAATATACAGACACTAAGTTTTATCGAATTATAAATGCCCACCTTCAGATATTGTTACACTTCTATCGACCCAGAAACCCAGCGTCACAAAAATTCATATTATTTTTAGGAATTCATCAAGGATTCTTATTCTTTTGTGTTCCGCTGCAAAATTCTTTTTCGATTTCTTCCTAAAAATCAACTTGTTATTCAAACAGATTATTTGAATAAGTCCATTTTTGTTTAGATTTTATAACACTACGATTTTGTTTTTCGAAGCAAGAAAAGAATTCTGCTAAATTGGTTTCATTTGGGCGACTCAATAAACGATCAAATAAAAAAAATAAGCGTAAAATTCACGGGGAACAAGTAAGTCGTTTATATCTTAGAATTAGGTTAGTGAGAACTCTGCTGTTCGGCTTCTCTGTATATGTGTAAAAACAAAATAACTCAGTAAAATTAATCAGAGGAAAATAAAACAACCAAAATTTGTTGAGAATTCTTTAATTATTGATATTAATTAGAAACCATCCTAGACAAACAAGAAATTCTGTGCACTGCTATAGAATTAAGGACAAACTCATAAGCAGTGTTTTCTTCTTGACTACTACACATGGACACACCAGAATTGGCCGACCAGCAAAGACTTCAAATACATCAGCCGAGTGCAGACTGGATGTAGTCGATAGAACCTGCTTGGAGTGATAGATAATAGGGACAGAGGGTGAGAGAGCGACAGGAAACTCGGTGCTATCAGCACGACTTAACGATGATATAAAAGTTAAGTTGGCGACCGTAGTTGAGGACGACTCGAGGGATCCCTTTTCATTCAATACTACGCCTAGGTGTAGGGGAAGGCGCTACTCCTTTTCCTAAGTACCGTTTTTGGAGTCTTTGTTATAACTCAACCCAGTCTCCCTGACCATTGGCGAATATTCTACCCACAAGGCACATTGACCGCGGTCATGCTGTTAGAACAAATTCGAATGACGCTCTCTTTCCATTTGTCCGTTTCATCCATCGCTCCCACTAGGTCCTCCAGACTACATCCCGTGACAGAAGAAATGCAAGTTCTTGTTGGTCGGCCAACACTGAAAAGTCGATGTGAAGAGGTCCATAGGAGAAGTCGTGCCTATGAGTTCATTTGTGTGTGTGTGTGTGTGTGTGTGTTAGGAAAGCGGAGACTCAGTTAACGTCACTTAGTAAGACCACACACCAAAAAAGGGTACTTTGGGTATGATACTGAATGGCATCTGATGGCAAGCTTCCAGTTCTTGAGATAGAGGGAGTATTGAGAACTCCATTCTTTCCCATTACTCCCAAGTCGACTCTAACCTGAGTTGATAGTATCTGTTAGAGTTCCATCTAGGGGTCAAATATATGTTTCACAAAAAGTGTAAATATAAATGTATAATCAACGCGATTTCTTAAACTCTCAGAATGAAATAAACTTAGATGTGTTTAAATCAATGCCGTTTAAATCTATCAGTCAATCAATAAATCAATCGCCTATGAATTCATTGCTTCGATGATCTCATAGAAATCTCGAAGTGCTGTTGCTTATGACCACGCTAACCTACTTTCAGTATATATGTTTTATCACTGATATTGAGTTCTAACTATTTATAAATATAGCAAATTATATATATATATATATATATAGAGAGAGAGAGAGGTGACAATAAATAAATATCCGCCAAAATATTTCATAAACACTTATTTTTGATCGAAGCCAAAAATGCCAGGATTTTACCATTTATAGAGAAATGTTTCATGATCCAAACGAATATTATTAGGTATTATTCATTACTAAACTTTACGACATTGAAACCCTCCAACCAAAAATAAAATCGCATAGATAAGAGAGATGTGGTT
The DNA here is from genome assembly GCA_963585895.1 of Sepioteuthis lessoniana. Lineage (NCBI taxonomy): Eukaryota > Metazoa > Mollusca > Cephalopoda > Myopsida > Loliginidae > Sepioteuthis > Sepioteuthis lessoniana. The sequence goes on from OY757941.1 coordinate 62,526,380, forward strand.
ATTTGAGTATTGCTATATATTTTTATTTTTGTTTACAGATTTCCATTACGGGGGGGGAGTCTCTATGGCATTGTTGCTAACACGCTGGGTTGAAACATTGGTAAAAGTGACTTCAAACTCCAGTCACGTAATGTCAAATGTAAAGTAAGTAAAGTAAAGTTAGCGACCATAGTCGAGGGTGACCCGAAGGCTCCCTTTTCGATAGCTACTACACCAAGGTGTAGGGGAGGGCGCTACTCCATTCCCAGGATTGCTCCACTTTACCCTTGAACCGTACCTTATAATGCTGAGTGTTAAGCAAGGTGGTATCAAGTTCCATTTTTAAAGTCTTTGGTATGACTCGACCTGGGATTGAACCCAGGTCTCCCGGGCCATTGGCGAACACTCTAACCGCTGGGCCAATGTCCCGGTTTTATGTCAAATGTAAGTAAACGATATTTTAGAATATCCGTTTTGATTGAATAATATTCCACTAGAAATGACAAAATTTTTGGCCCACTCGGTTGGGGCTGCAGAATACACTGACTGCATCTCTGCAATAAGAGTCTTGCGTATGACTCTAAACAATCTGATGATGAGGTTCCAGTAGTTCTGGATCTTTAGGGAATAGTGTGTACCCTTTATTGCCATCGCTCCCAGGCCCACTCTGTCCCTGATAAAGTCCTATCAATGGATCAAATAGAACTAAACTGTGTACTAATGCTAAACTGAATTATTTAAACTAGAACTCTTTTGACATTCAAACTACATTCTTATGCTAAACGGAATTGCTTGAAAAAGAACTGTTTTTACATTTAACTGTCTGTAAGCAAAAAACTGTACTTATACTAAACTGAATTGTTTGAAATAGAACTGTTTATATGTATAAAATTGATTCAGCATTAAATAGCTAAGAATGATTGATATATCATAAAACCAAACCAAACCAAACCAAACCAAACTAATGACTTTTTTTTAATCTTTGGTTTAGAAGAAATGTACTCGTTTGAAATATTTATTCAGTGGTTACTAATCAATGGACGATACTGTATTTATAAAACATACTTTGGCACACGGGCACTTACTTATGGGTGATACTGTAACTATAAGTTTGGCTTCTTTGTTTAATGCCATATGAACCTTATTGGGTCATTTAATGCCAAAGCATTTCTTCTAGAAGAAAAGTTTGTGGGTAAGTGGGTTGGTACTTTTCCCAAGGATATTTGACCGAAAAGGAACATAAAAGAACGACTTGAGTTTTAACTCATCTCTGTCAACGTTCAAAATACTTGCTATTCTTCTTCTTCTTCTTCTTCTTCTTCTTCTTCTTCTTCTTCTTCTTCTTCTAATTATTATTATTATTTTACTCTTTTGAGTGTTTTTCACACCAGCACCAGCTGATGGTTTCCCACTGAAGTTTAAGTGACAAGTCTCCTCAAATCTCCAGGACTTATCCCAGTAGTCTGACCGATCGAATAATGTTATAGTCTATATTGTTTCCACTTGTCCTCTTATTTCCAAGTCCTCCAGTATCTTTACCAATCCTTTGGGGATTGTTCCAAGCACACCAATTACAATTGGTATCACCGTCACCTTCATGTTCAATAGTTGTTGTTTTTTGTTTTTTTTTGTTCTCAGGCAATGTCAAGATATTTATCTCTCTTCGTTTTCTTTTAATTTTACTCTGTGGTCTGACGGGATGGCAAAGTCCACTATTCGACGGGTTCTCTTTTTTTCTTTTCTTTTTTTTTGGTTGTTGTTGGCTATGACTTGTGCTGGTGATTTGGTCGAGATTTGGTGGTCCGTTTGTATCTCAACATCCCTAAAAAGTTAGTGTCCCCCATTCTGGGTTGTGCGCATTCAACTTGTTCGTATGGTCAATTTCAATTTCTTGCACAATTTCCAGTGGATCAGCTTCCCCACCCAATCGTGTCTAGTCTGATTCTATGGTTGCTCTGACGGCATTCACTTATTAGATCATTTCGTCTCAATCACCACATAACCTTCAGTTGTTATTTTGCTGCATTCTAATTTTGCTTTGACATGGTTGCTCCTTATGGAGTTGTTTTGTGTTGCAATTAGAGGAGATGAGTGTTTCTCTCGAAGTTTAGCTTTCTTCGCCATGTCCAAGTCTTCTTGTAATTAGTCTTTTTTGTTCTTTTTTATGTAGTGTCCGAGTCCTCGTATCGATGCATCTACGCTTTCTTCCATGCTGGTGAATCCACTTCCTCCTTCTTTTCTTAACATACATAGTCTATTTTATCTCCCAGATTTAAGCCCTTCTGCATATTCATGTGTTTTCTTGTTCCATTGTCCGTTTGTTGAAGTTCTTCCCTTGTTCACTTTAAGATAGGTCCCGAGTATCTTACAAGTGGGACTACCCAGAGTTTTATATTTTTGATGAGATTCCTGCTACATAATTTGGTTTCGAGAAGTTTTCTCATTATCCTGGAATATTCTTTTTCATTTTTCTTTCATCTCCACTTTTTTTGATAGTGTCTACTTCTAATACTGCCAAGTACTTGTAAGTTTCCTTTTCTCCGAGTGTTCTAATTTTTTCTTGATTAGTAGTTCTATTCCTTCCGTCATTTCTGCTACTTGTTATATGCATGGCATATTTTTCCTCACGCAGTCAATTCCATTTTTTCTAGTTTTTCATAGTTTCTGCGATGAACTTTATGATTTTGTCGGCTATCATTTACATTTTGAAACATTCTATAATCCATTTTTACGGAACCATATCGTATGCCTTTTTGTCGTCAGTCCACACTCTAGCTATATTTTTCGTCTCGTTTTACTTTCCTTGAGGATGTGTTGATCAATGTACAGTAGATATCCTGTTTCTCTTGTTTCGTTTGTTTCTCTCTGTTCTTTATGTAATAATCCACGGCTTATGAGAGAATCGTAAATCTTCTCCTTCATTTTTGCCGTTAGTACTTTCCATATCATCGGTAGACACGTAATGGATCTGTAGTTGTTGTGGGTGAACTAGGGTGTTCTTTCTTTTGGTCATGCAATCACGTAAATCTTTTTCTTCAAAGCATCTATTCATTTTGATAGCCATACCGTTGTGGATGGAATCGATTTCTTAAAACCAGTATCCATATATGCTATTGTCGCCTGTCGTTTTCCAACCTGGTACTTTTTTTAGTGTTTCTTTGCGTGAATCGAGGTGTATTTTAGCCTTCTGACCTTCTTAAATCCTTGTAAATCTTTGTCCATATTATTATTATTATTATTATTATTATTTCTGAATTCGCCGCCCACTTTTCACTAGGTTCTACTGGCAGTATTTGATATACCGTTATCAAATCTCATTGATATTGTCTCATCAAAAATGTGAATTGCCTAGTCGGCTGGGGCTGTAGAATACACCGACTGCATCTCTGCAGAGGGGTAAGAACCCCCCAACGAGTGTCCTGGATATGACACTAAACAATCTGATGGTGAGGTTCCAGCAGTGCTGGAGCTTTGGGGAATGTGGAGAACCCCTTCATTGCCATTGCTCCCAGGTCCACTCTGGCCCGGAGTGGTAGCACCTGATAGGGCCCTATCTATGGGTTGAATAGAGCTAAATGTTGAGTAAACTGAATAGCTTAAAATAGAAATGTTTTTGACAATTAAACCGTACTTACATTTGAACTGCATGCTTGTGATTAACTGAATTGTTTGAAATAGAACTGTTTTTTCGACATTAAAACTGTATTTACACTTAATTGAATTGTTACATATAATTGCAACTGTTTTTTGACATTGAAACTGTATTTACACTAAACTAAATTGTTTAACATAGAACTGTTCTGACATATAACTGTGTGTAAACAAAATCTGTACTTTTACAAAACTGAAATAGCTGAAGTAGAATTGCTTGACTAAACTGAATAGCTCGAAATAAAAATGTTGTTTTTTTGCAATTAAACTGTACTTACATTTAAACTGCGTGCTTATGCTAAACTGAATTGTTTTAAATTGAACTATTGTTGGCACTGAAACTGTACTTACACTAAACTGAATTGTTATATATAACTGAATAGTTTGAAATAGAAATGTTTTTGACAATTAAATTGTGTACTCATGCTAAATCGAATTGTTTGAAATAGAACTGATTATTTACATAAAAATGGATTTGGCGTTGAATAACCGACAAAGGTTGATATGCCATAAAACCAAACCAAAAATGTGAAATGGTATATCCGCTTTTATTTTTAGCCTTAAAAAAAATTAAAAATTTGAGATTAATTTTTTATCCGGGAGCAAATATCTTTTACACAACACCCTTACCTTTTAACTTTTTATTTTTTTATTTTATGTATTCTCTCACTGTAGATGACTCGGTCATTTAGAAAAAAGTTACAAAATTTCCCCGGACGAAAGAAGCTGATTTATGTATAGATAATATTGAAGAGTTATATAATTTTTGATTCATAGTTAATTCTAAAAACTTTTACAGCATGGTATGTATTAATTTTTATTGCTATTAGATATTATTAAGAATTATTTTTCAAGAAGAAAAATATTGTTGTCGCTCAGACTACTTCAGTCTATTTCATTTCTATTTTTTAACATTTAGTTGTGTTATTTCATAATATTAACGATGAATTCTCGAATATATTACTCTTAAATATTCATTTTTTGTTAAATTTTACAATAATAAAAGTAATAATAATAGCACTGAAAAGGTTATGGAATATGATAACCGTGATACCAACTGCAGTTAAGGCACTTGGAACAGTCTCCAAAGGTTTGGGGGAAAAGATTATAGGAATTGGAAATCAAAGGAAGGATCGATAATATACAGACCATAGCCTCTAGTATAATTCTTAGAAGAGTAATGGAGATCTGAGGAGGCCTGCGGTTACTCAGACTCCAGTGAAAAACTACCAGTTAAAGCGGTGTGAAAAACTAACAAGGACCAAAATGATTTTCAAATTTTAAATTTTAAAAGCTTTCAAGCAACTAACGTTCAGCGTCTATTCTTATGGGAACAATATCAAGTAATCCTATAATAATTTTAAAAAGAAGAGATAATTAATTTCAAGAATTTGATATTAATTTTCCCCTACATATTGCTTAACGACCCCCGACACACAGACATCTACTTTTCATTTATATATACATTGAGTATTTTTCTTTCTCTTTAATTGTCTACCCTACCAAGAATAGAGAGCCCAGTCTCCCCAACTTTTGCCTTTTATTATAATGACTGGCATTAATGTGGAGTGAAACGCAAATAGCCTCGAACAGGATTTAAACTCGGATTGTCGAGTCCATTTCCTTACGATGATAACCGTTATGATATGTGTGCCTCGGTATTTAAAACCTGAAGAATGTTATTCGGGAGATGGTGCACTATCATTTTGTTCTCAGCTTATCAAAAAATATGGCTAGTCCTACAGAAGCCTATACGATTATTAACAAATCACTTAAGTAGTCCAGCATTTCATATATTTAATTTACATATCCGGACTTCATCAGTCAAAATAGACAGAAAAGTCCAGTATATATACATATAAGATGATCACTAGTGATAAGACGAATTTTTCATTTTTTTAATTGTTCGAATTTTTCATTTTTTTAATTGTTCGAATTGTCATGGTCTGGACGAATTTTTTTTTTTAGAAAAGTTTTCATAATATTGTGACGGCAAATTAAAATAAAAAGATCCCCAGATGAGCAACCATTTAAAAGCGTATGGGAACTGGTGCATTTAAATATTGTTATCACCAAGCGGGGAGTTTATTTTTCGCACGTGTGAAGAGGAGCCGGTCTGGCACTTGATCCCTCGTAGAATAAGTCCTTGTTCAGAGTCCTTTCTCGGGCATATAAGAACTGGCATATAATGTGGAGGTTAATTTGGAGCTAGACTGGCCGCTGGCAAGGGGTTTCCAAATTTCCCATTACATACAGACCCACCAGGCCACTAGCTCTTCCTACCCCTAGATTAAGGAAGGTATGGACATCTAGGTTTTGATATAATAATATTAACTATAGCAGTCGACAACTCCGGTTTCCCGTATAATATTTTTAAAGGAAAGAATAGGACAATTTAGGCGAGAATAACATAAAGCGAAAGAAGCTGAAAAAGAAACATGAAATAAGCAACTTGACAGCAAATGACACAATGAACAAACTTCAACACGTGGGGGAAATTAAAATATAACAATCTTTTTAATATACACGCGGACACACATATTCAATGTGTCGGCTATATTATCAGATATCTTTATTCCTTTTCTTCTTTTCTTTCGTCTTCCTTTAAATTGAGAGAGAGAGAGAGTATATAATTGGGTGTAGGGAGAAACAGTGTTAATGTTTACTTATCTTTTGACGGGTTCCTTCGGAGAGTATTTTCTCTTTTACGGGCTGGCGGACTTTATATCATATATGGCTCTGACTTGAAGGCATAGGTCCTTCTTCTTGTCCAAGATTCTTTCCGCTTTCTTCACCCGGAGTCTTGGCATCAGATCCCGCGTCCACTCACGGCGACCTCATCTTCAAAAACTTTTCTTCACCGGGAGTTTGGCATGAGACTCCGTTCACCACAACCTCTGTTCCAAAACTGATTTTCTTTTACCCTATTTTCGCTGACGGCACGAAGGTGCCACTTCCGTTTTAGGGTTCTGGCCAATCATTTCGCTTCTATCTTCTTCCTTCCCCTGTCAGGCGATTCTTTAGGACCACTATTTCTTTCACTCGGTCACAGAATGCAAACATCTGTTGGCTTTCATTCTGACCTGGATTTATTACTTCGGCCGAAAGGGATTGACCTAGATTCCTATTCCTCTCTTAACGGTCATTCTTTGGTGGCCTGCTAATTCAAACACGGAGGGATAGTAGAAATTCCTTATTTCTCTCCTTTCAGTGATAGATCACGTGACAATATTCTTAAAAGTGTTTATATGTTAAAAAAAACAATGACGTAAAATAAACTAGTAACGTAACATATTCTCACAATTTATTTGGTGTTCTTTCACTGATGTTTGAGTGACTGTAATTCTCCTTGGATCTCCAGCACTCATCTGAATATTTTAGCTGATCATAACAATACGGTAGTCTAGATGGTCTCGATTCTTCTTTTGGTTCTTTTGTTCCCATAAGTATAGTATTCATTGAATGTGAATTATTTTCTGGTATCCAAGTATTTTAAACAAACTGTTTTATAGTCTCTGCATATCGTGACCACTTGATTGTGAGATCTACACGTGAAAAGTATTTCTGGGTGAGAGTGAGACATGTTTTAGATTAGTCGTTACTGTTTTAGTTAAATATGTTTCTGAAGCATTTGTTTATTTTGATATTTATGGGTCAACTTATTGGTCCGTTCAGTTACAACGCAGTGTTTTGTGGATGGTTTTGTTCGATGTTAAAGCCATTTGGGGTAAGTGTTAGGAGACGTTTTATCTGTTTATGATTGTGATTTTATAATCATCGTGATATTGTCCATAGTATTTTGTCAGTCTTCCCTATGATAGCGAATTCTGAACTTCTTTTAGGGCTGTGGCAATTTGAACAAAAATGTTTATCTATAGAGAATAATTTATTATGATACATAGATTTGATTCTGAGTTTGTAGTTATTTAGTCCAAATTAAAATGATTATTCAGACTTTCCAATGTTTTTCTTTTGAAAGCGCGAGCAATCCAGTAAATAATGATCCATCCAGTAAATATCACTGGTATATGAAAAATATCGTTTAATTCGGCGTTTAATTTCAAAATGTCCAAACGGTTCTTATGGAACTATTGGTCCATAAGTGTTGCTAAAAGTTGTAACGAAGTAATGCGGTTAAATCTCTTTTTCTTTAGAGTATCCTAGCTAAGAGTTTGGTTCATATTGTTTTTAATTAAAACATGGGAATAGATTCGTAATAAAAACTGCATTCTAAGTTTATTGCTGTCTTTTAGGTTCGTTATTATCTGTGCAAATTCTTCTTAGTCTAAGCGCTCGTGAGTAGAAAAGACTTTCTTTGAAGGAGTTTAGGTTTGATTTTCTTTCTTTGTTTAATGGCATATCAACCTTCGTAGAAGGACACTAGTGGTACAGTTTAACCCATAGCTGGGTGAGTTGTTTAGGGTGAGAAGATTTATAATGGAGATAGCTGTATGTGTTTGTGGGTTTTTATTAATTGTTGTTTTTAATTGTCGCTTTTTATTAATATATATTAAAGTATCTAAAAATGTGATTGTGTTGCGTTTTCATAGGGCAAATCTCAAAGAGTCATACATCAAATTCTAGTTGGTTAAGATTTTTTCTCCACGTGTGTATATGAGGTATGAATTAAATATATATCAAGCGTAAAACAGGTAAGCATTGTTTATATATATATATATATATATATATATATATATATATATATATAAGGATGGTTAAGCTTTCTAAGAATGTATTTGCCTAACCCCTTCACCACACAGGATGCGACACAAGGTCAATTTTTACGCGAAATTTAATTGATCTGAATTCAAAATTTTCCTTCTTCTAGGCCACTTACCATACCAGGATTAAAGATCTTAGTCTGTCCTAGTATTTATCCAAAGATGAAGAGAGAATTGTTGGATGCATATATTTCCGAAACGTTTTAGCACTGAGTCAAATGCAAACAGCCTCGTCTTGGATTTGAATTAGCATCGTTGTGCCCATTTCCTATGATGATAACCATTATGCTACGTTGCTTTAAAAAAATTTATGTAAATGAATGAATTTGTAAGAGACGCTTTGAGAGAATTTTTTTTTTTCCAACTTTTTCTGTAATTTCTCTTTCTTTCTAAAACATTAAAAGGTTAACATTTAAGATGTCTATATGTGCATAGGCATGTATGTGGACGCGCCTCTGAGTGCGTAGGTGTGTATGTATGTGTATTTGGATGTGGGAAATAGTGAAACGGTAGTATATTAATATGTGACAAATTATCATGCAAACATTGCGTGATTTGGAACAATCATTCATAGATTTTCATATTTATATTTTAGACAATTTTAAAAAATTTTGCACAAAATGTGAATTTTGTGATTCAGATTTGATTTTCTTCAGAGAAAATCTATAAATATTCTTGTGCCATGATTTAAAAATTTAAAATATCGATAAAAATCGTATAAACCAAATTTATATCTTTATGTTACAGTGTATAAAATCTTCGTGCGCATCTGTACACACACACACACACACACAGGCGCACATACAGAGAGTGTTTTAGAAAAATTGATATCATTTTGTAATCGAATAACTTGACCAATTCTCGTTCAAGTGATCTCAAATTTTAACGGCATGTGTACAAACAACTCAAAATTCGATGCTTTTTTAAGTATAAAAATGCCACTCACAGGAAAAGAAAAGGCGCTTAAATATTGAATATAGAATTTTAAGTTGTTTCCACAAAAGGCTGTTAACATTTGAAATCATTTAAACAAGGATTGGTCAAGTTATTGGATTAGAAAATTATACCAATTTTCTGAATCACCCTCTTCATCTCAACTGAGATTAATTTTTTTCAAAAACCTACATATGTATTTAATCATAAAGTCATGCTGATACTCTGGATTCCCTTGACTCTCTCTCTCTCTCTCTCTCTCTCTCTCTCTCTCTCTCTCTCTCTCTCTCTCTCTCTCTCTCTCTCTCTCTCTCCCAATCGGCCATTGCTCTTCACAAGTTTTCTAGACTGTATCCAGTGTCAGTAAGTCTTTACTGGTCAGACAAGATGTAGCCCTGTTGGTACTAGTGTATGGTTGCATCAATTTAACAAAACTCTTGAAGAAAAAGTTAAATGGTAACTGCACAAGAATGCTGCGAGGTGTCTTGAATAAGTTCTCGAAGTAGCATCTCATAAAAACAGCCTCCCATCTCTCAAACCATCGAAGTAAGAGAAAGAAAACATGCTGGGCACTGTTGGGGAAGTAAAGACGAACTCATGAGCGATTTTCTCTCACGGTCTCCTTATATATATATATATATATATATATATACGTATGTGCGTGTGCGTGTGTGTGTGTGTACACATCATTTCTTGTAAATATTTGGTACAATATAAACCCTGAGTAGATGTTGTTGATATAGATATATGAAATACATAAGGCAAAAGCTGTGTATATCAACAGCTTACGAATAGGTCTTCTTAGATGTTTGATCTGAATATTCAACTCAGCCACTGTGAATGTGAGCCAAATTTTTATTAAATAATGTATATATAAGTATAAGTGTTTTTGCTTGTGGGGATATATCTGTGTTCGTATCCATTGCAAATAAATTAGATACATCGAAAGTGAAAATGACTATATCCGATTCTAATTTTGTAAATTGCAGGAAATAATGTTTTGAATCAAAGATCAAAAAGTCATAAACTTTCTACTCTGCTCTCTCTCTCTCTCTCTATATATATATATATATACGTGCGTGTGTACACGTATATGTTTATATGCAGGTAGGGACGGATATTCTAAAAAAATTTTTTTAAATCTACAGTTGAAAATATAAACAATTGTAAGTAAATGTTTCATGGATAATTACTAATCTCAGACGATTTTTTAAAAGATATTTTTCTGAAAACATCGTCTGAGAATCGCTATTTAAGCTTGAAACATTCAGTTGCGGTTGTTTGTATATTGAGCGCTTTTACTTTGTCCTGCACGTCACCAACTTTTTTCTAGTTGACAACAATTGCAATTATAATGTTACTCAAAGAGATATTTTCACACCAGCGTTAGCTGATGGTCTTTCGCTGGAGTTTGAGTAACAGCAAATCTCCTGAAACCTCCTGAACTCTTCTCAGTATTCTGACCGATTTTAATAAGGCTGTATTCTGGATGGTCTTCACTTGCCCTCTGATTTGTATGTCTTTTAGTCCATTTATCAAGCAAGTGGGGATTTTCCAAGTTCATCAATCACAAACAGTATCACCGCCACTTTTATGTTCCATAGCTTTTTTGATTCTCGGGCTTGGACGAAGTACTTATCTCGCTTTCTTTATTTTCACTCTGTGGTCCACCAGAACGGAAAGTCCATTATTTGCCAGGTTCTTTTTTTGTTGTCATTGTTGTTGTTGACTGTGACTTCATCTAGTCGTCAGGACAGGATTGAGAGATTTGTTTGTGTCTCAAAATACCAGAGAACTTTGTGTGTCTCATTCTCTTGAATGGACTCTGGGTTATGCCTATTCCACTTGTTCTTATTGCCAAGTTTCAACTTTTTGCACAATTCTCAGTAGATTACCTTCCTCACCTATTCATGTTTAGTCTTTTACTCTTTATGCACTAATTTGTGATATTCTCTTATTAATTATTTGGATTAATTAATTTCGTTTCTATCAACACAGATTTTACATTTGCTGTTTCGTTTTTGCTTTGACAAAGTTTGACCTAATGGCGATTTTTTTTTGTGCTACTATTAGAAGGCATTCAATTTTTCTCTAAAAGTTCGCTTTCTTAGTCATGTTCAGGTCTCCTTGTGTGAGATTCATCTTATTTGTCACTTGAAATATCCAATATACCATTGTTTTTCTTCCCATTTCTATTTCCCATTTATAATTGTTCTGTTGACCATAATGTTGTTTGTGTGTTATTTCTGATCGCTGTAATTAGTCTTACTTTGCTCTTTTTTATTTAGTGTTCAAATCCTCGTATTGATGAATCGATGATATCTTCAATGCTGGCAAGTCTTTATCCTCCTTCTTTTCTTAACACATACTGCCTGTCTTTGTCGTCTTTAGTATATAAGGCCTTTGTATCTTTGTGAGTTTTCTTAGTCTCTGATCCATTTGTTGAAAATTTTACCGCGTAAACTTTAAGAATGGTCCCAAGTATCTTACAAGAGAAGGCAGCCCAGAATGTTCCCCTTTGATAAGATTCCTGCTATATAATTTGTTTTTAAGTTTTCTTATTATTCTGAGATACTCTTTTTAATATTTTTTCGTCTCCACTTGCTTGATAGTGTCTGCTTCCCATATTCCCAAGTACCTGTAAGTTTCCTTTTCTCCGAGTGTTCAAATTTTCCTGATTTAGTACATCCATTCCTTCCATTATTTGTCTTTGTCTACTTCTTATTATAAGCATAGCACATTTTCTATGACAAATTCCATCCCTATATCCTGACTGTATATTTTCATTGTTTGTATTAGTATCTCCAGTTCTTTTTCATTTTTTGCAAACAGTTTGAAGTCGTCCATGAACATTTGGTGGTTAATCTTTTCTTTCGAATTAGTAAATTTGCAGCCACCAGTGTATTTCCTACGTGAATGGTTGAGTGGCATCATCCCTATTGTACATAGTAATAGTGACAGCCCACCTCCCTGGAATATATCACTCTGGATTTTCACCTCAGCTAAGCTTTTTCCTCCCGCTGTCAGTTCCATTTTCCAGTTTTTCATGGTTTTCATCATGGACTTTATGATTTTGTCGACTCTCTTGTACATTTTGAGACAATCTATTATCCATTTTCGCGGGATCATATTGTATGCCTTTTTCTAGTTAATCCACGCTGTAGCTCGTTTGGTTTTCCTTGAGGATGTGTTGATCAATGCACAGTAGATTACCTGTTCCTCTTGTTCCCCTGTGTCATCCATTCTGTTTTTCGGGGAACTAGTCCGTGGCTTATAAGTGAGTAATAGCTCTTCTCTCTAATCTGTGCTGTTGATACTTTCCACATCATCGGTAGACACGTATGGGTCCATAGTTATTTGGGGCGGTTCTTGTTTGGGGGTCTCTTTAGATCAGGGTGGTCTTTCTTTTGGACATGCAGTCATGTGTATATATTTCTTCTAAGCATCTTTTCATTTCGATAGCCAGTCCATCGTGGATAAATGCAATTTTCTGAAACCAGAATCTATGCATGCCATCATAGCCTGGCGTTATCCAATTTAGTTCTTCTTTGAATGTTACTCTGAGTGATTCCAGGAGTATTTTCGCCTTATGATCTTCTTTGAGTACTTGTAATTATTATTATTATTATTATTATTATTATTATTATTATTCGTACACATGTCTTAGAGAAATAGAAATAAATCCGACTGTATGCAAATATAAAAATATAAAAAACAGAATATCAAGATTATGTATTTATCTATATATAATAATGTGTTAACGTTTATCGTTTCCAGTTTTCTGATTTTATTTTTGTTTTTGCTTTTTTTTAATTTGTTCGTTCATTTTTTTTTCTTTGTTTAACCATCTTTAGGACGATGTCAGTTGGTGATGTTATAATGCCTCATTCGAAAATTGTTTTTGAATGATAAATGATAAATGTCTAAGAGTTATATTGTCGTTGGTAGTGTTTTCTTTCAAATGTATATGATATTTTTTTCTTTTTTATTTCATCGTATTTTATTTCATTTTTTAACCAAAAATCCGGAACGTTAAACAGTAGCATATTATCATATATAAATAGATACAAGCTCTGAATATTTTGGTTGTTTTTATATATTTTATGGTGTATTTCAATATACATCGGACCCATGTGACAGCTAATAACTCTGCTAATAATAATGTGGTGTTTTTTATTTTGTTTTTGTTTTTTTTTTTTGTTTCAAATTTGAAAATAGTATACTATAACAACTATTAATCCTCGATCACAATGCCGAACAAGAGAGGAAAAATACTTTGCGTCACTACTTATTTCGAGACAAAATCATCCAAAAACATTGATTTGATATCTTTAGCTCAAAGGATGCATTTTTACAGACGACATATTAACTCCCACCCACACACACACTCACACACACACACACATACACACACACATATGAATATATATATAATCATCCTTATCATCAAGTCCCTGACACTCTTTCGCCATCCATTCCGATCATCTATTACTCCTGGCAGATCTTCTAAGCTGCATCCTGTGTCCGCACAGAACTGATGTAAGTCTTTGTTTGTCAGTCAACACTGCCATATCCATTTGTAGAATTCCATTGGAGAATGTCCCTTGAAAGTTCGTCCTTGCTCCTCCGCTGGTGGCCCACATATCTTGTTCGTCTTAATTGAATGATTTGTGAGATGGAACAAATGTGGCCGTATAGTAGCTGTTTTGTTGGTGTTACAGTCAGGATTTTTTCATGTCAGTATGCAGTATTAGTTCCCATCTAGCCTTTTCTCTAAGCATTTTGTTAGTGTTCATGTGGTGCATTCATGCAGTAATCTGGACCCAGCAAAACTTTGAAAAAATCCAGTTTTCTTTATCAGAAAGATCAAACAGCCAGTCAATATCATTCCAAGCTTTTGCTAGGCTTATGTTAACGTCACTTTCAGTAGATGAGATGTAGATATTGCTACTGAAGTATGTGAACTAGTCAAGTCATTTTACAGGCTTGCCACTTAGAATGGAGATTGTTCCTTCATTTCTAAAACACTTACAATCTTTTTTATTTGCGTTCACGTGAAAGCTAATGCCTCCTGCTGCTTGCAGTAGGCTATGCAGTAGGGATTTCGCTTGGGAAGGTGTATTAGCGAAAAGTGCGATATCATCCGTGTAGTCTGAGTTTGTCATAGATTTTGCAGGATATTGTGTGTTTCTTGCCTTTTTCAAAGTGAAACCATTTTCGTTTAAAAGATCTATGGATGTTTTAAGTAGGTAGTCTACGCAGAGCACAAATATGGTACTAACGTATCTCCTTGCCAGACTCCAGCGATTATGTTAAAGAATCTGTATCTCCATCAAATGAACAAAGCAATGCTTTCATGTTTTAGTAAAGCATCATTATAGCAGTAACAGTTTATTTGGGAAGACCAGATGCTAGTAGTATTTGGTTCATCTTTCCTCTGTGTATAAAATCGAATGCTTTGGAGAGATCTACGAACAGTAGAGCTAACTCAAGATTATTTGCTCGTACTCCTATGATAAGTCGACGGGTTGTCATAATCTGTGAAGTTGTGGAGTGATTTCTTCGAAAGCCGTTCTGATTTTTTTTTTTTAAATTTCTCGATTTCGGGTCGAATAAAACTGAGAAGCAGAGCATTATAAACCTAAGCAGAAATAGCAGTGTTCTACCTCTCTAGGTCTTATTGATTTCGTGGTCGCTTCTCTTGGGGAAAGGAAAGACGCAACCTTTCGTCCATTTCTTTATTGTGTTTTGTTTATAAGATGGGTTGTATAATCGGAGAAGTATGTCGTTAAATTTTCTTGTCTTCTAAATTTCAGTGGGTATTTTGTTGAGACTTTCAGCTTCTCTGTTTTTAAGTTTTTAATGCCGCGTCAAGTTTTTCCTCCGTAAACTGTCGTAGTTTGATGTCTTGTTTGCCATTAAGAAATTTTTGGATAGGTTTGTCTGTAATTTCAAGAGTGTTACCAAACAGATTCTTGAAATCTTCTTTCCACTTCTGAAGTGTTTTTTCTAAGTTAACAGATTTTAGTTTTGTCTCGAGGTGTTTTCCTTCCGATCACTTTCTGTCTACAACGCTATTTGTGATTGTCTACCTTCCCCCGATTTTTTTTTTTTTTGATTTGGTTTTAAATGTATTCTGATTGTTCTTGTTAGAAGGAGCTGGTTAGTTCTTTCTGGCCTTTCTTAAGTTTCTGTGCGTTGCCATTTTTTGTTTCTCTTCTTGAGTAAGAATACTTTTTTTAAGTTATGTCGTTTCTTCTTTACAACTAGTGACTTCCACGAGTCTCTACTTTCGGTTCTTAGTTTGATTAGCGGGAATTCTGCTGCTGCTTCTATT
The DNA here is from genome assembly GCA_963585895.1 of Sepioteuthis lessoniana. Taxonomy (NCBI): domain Eukaryota; kingdom Metazoa; phylum Mollusca; class Cephalopoda; order Myopsida; family Loliginidae; genus Sepioteuthis; species Sepioteuthis lessoniana. Next base: position 62,542,001 of record OY757941.1, read on the forward strand.
TAGCGGTTACAAAGTTTTCTTATTCGTCATCCTGAGTAAATCTATCAGATGTCTCATGAAGAGTATTAAGTTTTTTCTTAAAGTTACAGTATATTTAGTGCTTACTTTTATATACTAAAATAAATATAAGTGAGGATAATGTGTGGTTTTGACTGTTTGTTTCTTATTGCTGAGTAGACTCAGGCCGATCTTTGGCGTGAGGAGTTTGTGACAGGAAGATAATCTTTTGAACAATGAGTATGCTTCACAATTCAGTGCACTATTTATACACTCTAATTTATAAGTCATCTAGCTCTAGTTTATTTGGGAAGATATAGGTCCATGATTTTACTTCTCTTTTTTTTTTTTTTTGGAAATTTAGAGTTTAGTCATGAAATTATTATCTTGAATGAAAGATCTGCTAGATATTTGCCATTTCTATTTGACAAGTTGTCTCAGCAAAATTTATAATCTTCATCTTTGCCTATTTGAGCATTGGTGACATCACCGGTGTGTTTATGAATGTGTCGAGCAAGGGAGAATAGCCCTTCATAGAAGGTTGTGATATCCGATTCATCGCAAGCATTGGTGGGCCTGTACCAAGAGATGACTGTTATGTAGATGTTTCCATTAAATGTAGCACACAGGAATCTCGGTTGGGCTCTCTCGATGCTATTAAGTCATTTTAAGACATGAAGTTAGAGAAACATTCGTACACCTCACATGGCAACATTGATGGATTTTTTTCACGCAAATGCCGAGACAAAAGTCGAGCCATTCTCCTTTACTATGTTCTTGCACGCATATAAGGTCTATATTGTGCTTGAGTGCAGATGCTATAAGCTCGGGTAGTCGATTTATTGTCCAAACGATAAAAGTTGCAATGTTAATGCTTTGCATTTAAGTAAGTTAAGTTTTAGCTCTATAGCTGTTTTTTTTTTTTTTTTCGAATACTGAGGCTAGAGTTTCCACTTCAACCGAATGCGTCCCTTGTTTATCCGCGTGAAGTGGGATGGGATTTGCATATACGGTTTAGATTAGAGTGATGACATTCTTTCATTATTCTGAATGAATCGGTCCGAAAATGATTTCATATTTGGATTTTTGTCCTTTTTGTTCTTTCCCTTCCTTTTTCTTCTAATTAATGTAAATATTTGTATATATATATATATATATATATATATATATATATATATGTGTGTGTGTGTGTGTGTGTGTGTGTGTGTGTGTGTGCGTGTGTGTGTGTGTGTGTGTGCGTTTATATGTATGTAGATTTATGTATACATACTCATTCATATTTTTAGAGCATTGCGTACATTTAATGTATATGAGAACGCATTTGACATCATACATTGATGTGTTTTTAAGCTAGTTTGAATATGTTCGCGCACTCGCGTGTGTGGTTTGGCTCTGTTTAATGTTAGTTTTAATCTATGAAGTTTTTTCGATAAATGATTTTTGTTGGGACTGATATATTTTTAATTCTATCATTGTTTTTTAATTGATCTAGATTATTTGATATTTCTATGAATAGCTGTGGGTTGTTTTTGTTGTATATTGAGAGATATTCTAAGGGTTGTGCGTTGATATATTTTTGGTGTGTTCATAGTTCTTCCAATGATATTTTTTCTGCTAATTCGAATCTCTTATTTATTTGTGTTGCGAGATATCTCTTCATATGAAGGGTTACGTTTGTCGGAGGTTTTTGTTAATGAATATGGTCAGATTCTATGTCCTAGTTTTTAAGGAGTAGATTTTATGTAGCTTTTCAGTAGATGGCTTTTGAAATTAAGATATTGTTTTGTGTCTGTGGGATTTTGGTTAATATATGTGTGTGTGTTTATAACCATCCCTTGTCCAATAAAAATGTGGTTTTTGTCCATATTAACAAATTTTAATAAGTTAACGACGTATTCTTTTCTAGTATTTATTAAAAAATCAAAATCAAAAACCCAAAGCTGAATACTAAGATATTATGTGTTTAACAATCAATAGATTCTTTCGGCCAATGATTTTTGCATTTATCTTGCCTCGACCAAGCAAAAAAAGGACACAGAAAATAAAAAATGAATTGAAGAAAATAAAGGAGAAATATCAAAAGAAATAAGAAGTCAGCAGAATAAGACGGAAGCAACAATCCCCACAATATGGCGTTGCGTTGTAAAATAAGAGTTGCTTTTTTTTCATTTAATACTTAATTAAATTATCATAGTTCATCAGGAAAATCTTTTTAAGTCTCTAATTTAAAACTATTGAAATAATCAACAAACAACTAGACAAATAACTTTTATATTTTTTCTAAAGAAGTGCACAGAAATATTTCTATATGAATAATTTTTGAAATTTCATTGAATATTTTACGTATATAAATAAAGACATACTCCTTAAGTTAGTCCAAGCAAAACTGTGTTCTACATCAGGTAAATTTCTCGTGAAATAACAATGGATTTGATTAGGAGTTTTAAAACAGTTACACAAATAAATAGATGCTTCATGATTTTTTAGATCAAACATGAAGTAAGACAATGTCACATCATTCATATCTAAAATCTTCATGGTTGTTAGTTTGTTTATTTAATTGGTTGGTTGGTTGGTTGGTTGGTTATACAACATGCCGAAGTTATTATTTTTCTTTGTTTTTTTCTTTGTTGTTGTTGAATTAGTTTTTTTTTTTTTGTTGTTGGATTGCTTTTAGCTTTGTGTTTGACTAGCAATTGTATTTTCTTAAGAATAAACATTTGTAAACAATAATTGCTTCAAGTAACTTTCTTAATGCAAATAATTCGCATATTCTGTTATATGAGTTCAGGTATTCCTAATACGAATTCTTTACAAACAAATCTATTTGACCCATTGATGAGATCCTAACAGCTACCATTCCCGATTAAAATAAACCTGGGACGAATGGCTACGAAGGAAACCTCTTTTTTCAGAGGTAATAAGGTTCTATCTCTCTGCAATCGATGTGGACTGGCCTCTATCATGGGGCAATGTCTTTTGAATTTGATAAATCATTAACCTGTAACGATTTTCTCAAAATACCATCTTTTGCTGCAGATTAAATTACAACCAATGCCTAAAAGCATTTACATCCTAATATTCAAGGGGAGTGAGATAGTAGATAGCAGTAATACCTCACCTACTGACAAGTGATGTCAGAGGTAAAGCATGGACTGCTATTGACAGTTTGATGATCATATGGAAATCTGATCTTTGAAAAAATAAAACGAGAATTCTTCTTGAATGTTGACATGTATGACAATATGAAGTATTCAAAAGTGCTAAAAACTCATGGAGAATATGATACATTTTTTATTTAGGAAAATGCCATTTAAGAACATAAAAAACTTATATATTTTGAAAGAAATTGAAAAGTCAATTTCAAAGGTCAGTACTAACCGAACTTTTAGATTGTCAAAACTAAAGGTAAACAGATTTCGAGGTTTGTCAGTGCGTTGACCAAATTTAAATCATGACATCTCTTGCCCACCTATTGGAGTAAAAAGATCAGATCTTTGATTTTTGTTTTGGTTAAAGTGAAAGATATCCTCCTCTAGGCATGGGGTGGGATCCTTAATTAACCAAGCCACTATATTGTGGTTTGAGTGAATGACCAATCAAAATCGTGGAAGGGATACTCTTAACACAAACGCAGATAATCGCATTTGATTGGCTGACCAGTCAAAAGTATTAAAAGTATTCGAAATGATCAGTGATTGGTTAGACAATTGGGAATGTTTGTTCCCAGGGGAATCCTCTATAAAAATAGATGTTTTTAGTGTGAGATGAGAGAAGAGATCCGATGTCCATACCAAAGGCAAGAGAATACGAAAAGAAATCTCTCCAAGAACAAAAGTCTCTCAAGCAAAAGCCTCAATCTCCGAAAAATTGAATACGATAGAAAAACTGCACCAGCCAAAAATCTCAATTGTCTGCCTTTCAAACACAACAAAAGCGACAATTTCTTTCTCCCTATATATATATATATATATATTTACCAATGGCATCGAGCTGACAAAGAAAATAAGCGGAAGGTACCCCGCAAAAACAATTACCGACGCCGATGAAATAGCGTTACTAGCGAATACGCCTAACCAAGACGAGACACTACTGCATAGTTTGGAACGAGCCGCCACAGGCATTGGCCTCCATGTCAATGCACACAAAACTGAATATATGTGTTACAACCAACCAGGCCACATTACCACACTAGATGGGGCCTCTCTGAAACTAGTAGACAAATTCACCTACCTAGGAAGTAGCGTCTCATCAACCGAAAAAGACATCGACACACGACTAACGAAAGCATGGACAGCTATCGATAGGCTCTCGATCATATGGAAATCAAACCTGACCGATAAAATGAAACTCAGTTTCTTCCAGGCAGCGGTTTATCGATACTACTATATGGATGCACAACTTGGACGCTAACAAAACGGCTGAGAAAGAAACTAGACGGCAATTACACAAGAATGTTGAGAGCAATATTGAACAAGTCCTAGCGACAACACCCCACAAGACACCAACTATACGGCCACTTGCATCTCATCACGAAAACTATACAAGTTAGACGAACCAGACATGCAGGACACTGCTGGAGAAGCAAGGACGAACTCATCAGTGATGTACTCCTATGGACCCCCGCATATGGTCAAGCAAAAGCAGGACGACCAGCTCGAACATACATACAGCAGCTATGTGAGGATACGAGATGTAACCCTGAAGACCTGCCAAAAGCGATGAATGATAGGGAGAAGTGGCGAGAGAGGGTCAGAGATATCCGTGCTGGCGGCACGACATGATGATGATGATGATGATATTTACCAACCCCTCCGCTCGGGTAGGATATGACACAAGGTCAATTTTTAAGCGGAGTTTAACAGGTTTGAATTCAGAGTTTTCCTTCTCCTAGACTAGATGCCTCACCAAGGCTGAAGAACCTAGTCTGTCCAACTATTTACCCATAGCTGGAGGGAGAATAATTGGATTCATACCTTTCCCAAGGGTATTAGTGCAATGTGAAATGCAGTTAGCCGGGTCCAGAATTTGAACTCGTGTCGCCGTGTCCATTTTCTACGACGATAACCATTACACCATGGGCACCTCCCTATATATATATATTGTATATATTATTGGTACACCATTGTATTTCAATGAATAATTGTTAATTGTTAACGGAGATTTGTTCTTGTCTTTGAGTTGCCAACAACCAGGCAACTTGTTCCAACGATTCATCCCGAAAGTCAGAAGAAACTCGGGATAGAATGTGGCATACCCCATCTGTGGATCTTTCAAACACAACGTAGGCATAGAGGGTATTGAAAAACAAACTACCCGAAAACGCACGGGGTAATCACGGAGACAAGGCCATTATAAAGTACCGTGACAAATATAGTACCACACCTGTCAGTATTACTGCATGGTTGCACCTCTTGGATTTTAAGGAAACGCTTTGAGAAAAAGCTAGAAGGAAACTACCCAATAATGATTCGTGCTCTTTTGAACAAGTCCTGGATGCAGCATCATACAAAACAACAGTTATACAACCACTTACCTCCCATCTCACAAACCATTCAAGACGAGCAAGATATGCATGGCACTGCTGAAGAAGTAAGGATGAACTCATAAGCGACGTTCTCTTATGGACTCCTACACATAGGCACACTAGTGTTCACTGACTCGCAAAAATTTTCATTCATCAGCACGGTACGAACACTGGATGCCGTCTCGTGGACTTACCAAGAGCGATAGCTGATGTGGACGGATGGTGAGAGAGAGAGAGAGCCAAAGATTCAGTACTTTTGATACGCCTCGATGATGATGATGATGATGATGATTTAAATATCTCTCAAGCGAAACACCGTCTGCAGAACAAACTAATCTGTAAACTATCGCTAATGATTTTGATTGTCACAGGGTGCCCAACTTTACATCAGGCTAATCTCAAATATTTATATTGCTTTCTAGAAAGCATGACCGAAATTGAAAAACCTCTAACTTAAGCTACCGACAATTTGTTTTCTCTTTTCAATGTCACTAAAATAATATTTGGTTTTTTTCCAATATTCATAACTACATTTCGATACAAATCCAACTTTTGGTGCCAATTTGTCTTCCAAGAGATTTTGGCTATGATCGTTCCCACTTTTGCCTCTGACTAGCAAGGTTGGTTGGCATTTTCTGTGATAGAATCATACTTTAGTTAAAAACTTTCAGTTTATTTCATTATATGTAAGTGGACTATGTTTTAAAAAATAATTTTATTTATAAACCTAGGGGTAGAAGAAATAACATCACATATATAACAAGAAATGTGATTGATTAATTGATTGCTTGATTTTAACGTCATGACAACTTGTCTAGGGTCATTCTATGCTTAAAGGTTAGGGAATTATGTTAATTGTGTATCTATATTTACATTTTTTGTGTAGTTATTTCTTAAAAGTTGTTTTTTTTTTTGCATACGATTTTATTGAATACGAATAATTTTTAAGCAAATTTATTTATTGGGACCTTAACAGGTGCTACTGCTCCAGGTCAGAATGGACCTGGGAATAATGGCAATGAAGGGATACTCCACACTACCCAGATCTCCAGAACTCAATCATCACAATCAGATGGAGTTTTATGCTTTCTCAAACCACAATAATAAATGCGTTAGATAATATATTTATTCTAATTTAATTATTACATTATTTATGTACTTTTATTGTAAAACATAGCAAAATCTATATCGAAACAAAGTTTCGTCTCATTGCTAAATAACTGCAGAAAAAGAGTAATAGTGGTATTATCTAACCCACAAGTGGAGAATAAGGGGTTTAGTACAAAAGTGTACGGAATAGCGCGGCTTGAGTTTAAACTTGCATACTATGATGTCGTAGTCCATCATGTAAACCACTATGTCACGGAAGACTTATCTTGTCAATTACTAAATCATGGTTTTATATATCAAAATAAAACAATATATAACTCGGAATGTATAGATTAAGATTTAAGAAATGGAAATTTTTATAATTGAAATAGAAAATTAAAAAATATTTGAAAGTTAGTTTTTTTTTTTTCTTGAACACAAAATACTCTTATGATATCTTAATCTTTTTTTTATTTTAATTGAATTTTATGCTTTCGAAATAACGAAATGTTCTCGTTTTAGAGCATTTTTAGATTCAGGATAATTTTTTTCAAGAAGACGTGTTACTTTTTAAAATTTTATAAACGATTTAAACCCTCGGAGGCCTTATCTCTATTAGAAATATAAATATTTTCCCATGCAGAAATATTTTTCTTAATTTAGTTTCTTTGTTTAAAGGCATATCAACATTTGTCGGTTATTTAATGCCAAAGCTATCCTCGTAGAACAGTTGTGGTACTATTTAACACGTAGCAGGGTGATAACACAGAAATCGCACTTCTGAAAGAAAGTTATAGAAAATCATCACACAAAAAATTCGAATGTATTATATTCTAAATTCTTACTTATCGAGTATTGTTTATTTTGGCCGCAGTCTTTCTTTAATACAAGTTTTATTGAAAATAATATAAAATTTTGTTTTTCATCTTATCAAGTATGATAGCAATGTTCTATTAAGTGATGATCTATTATTAAAACATTTCATCTATCTTATCTACTGATTTATCTTTTCATCTTATACGATATAAAAGGCCACTAAAATTTTTATATGCTCTCTCGAGTTCGCTCGAGGTTTTTGAAAAATTTGTTTCTTGAATGAATTACTTTTCTTTTTTCTAGTATTAATTTGATATCCCACCGATATCCATTCTATTTGCTTTCCGCGCGAATGAGTCATTTCTGATTACTTTTACTCCTAAAAATACCTGACAAATTCATTGTATGGGGAAGGAGTGCTCCTGCAGGTGCTGATTTTATTTGCTTTCTGTACAAACGAGATATTTCAGGTTGATTTTACTTCCAAAATTTTCAGAACGTAGCAAAGTGAAACTCCTTTCCACAGAAAAGGAGAAAGATTCTAACACTGCACACCAACATGTCTTTGTTTCTGTCGATGAAAATTCATCTCAAGGCCAAGATTTACTTCTTTCACAGGTAGATAATTTTTTATCCTTCTATAATCGGCGAATTATTTTCAGAAAATTACAGTAACACATGGAGAACATATCTTCTCCGTATCAAAGCAGACCGACATTTTTGTCGTTTTTACACTTGCTCTTTGAAATTTTCTGGAAATAATTCACCCATTGCTCAAGGATTAAGAAAAGTATCTGCCATCCAAAGAGTTAAAAAAAAAAATACGGCAGAGCTTCATGCCGTATCGAAAAACGAGTTTCAAAGGTGCTTCGTTGGAGTAAGTACTTTGAATATCCAAGGGTTCATTTTGAAAAGATTTAAGTTTCATTCATTGTTCATTTCAATCTCAATACACCAACTATATATATATATATATATATATAGATGTATGTATGTATGTATGTGTGTATGTATGTATGTCCAGAGAAGATGAATAGGAAATTATTCAATTGAGAATATATAAGAGGATTCTTATAATTCTCCAGGAGTACTCAGTGTATGAATATTAATATATAAATTTATAAATACCATTCAGAGCAAATTTACATATGATTGAAAAAAAAACTCAACAGACTATGATTTGGCTTTTACAGATTTATTTCAGCTGGCCACTGATAAAACCAACTAAACTCTTTATACAGCTATCACATAATGAAAAGGTTACATATATATATATATATGTGTGTGTGTGTGTGTGTGTGTGTGTGTATATATATATATATATATATATATATATATATATATGTGTGTGTGTGTGTGTGTCCACTATTACACTGGTTTACAAAAATAAATATTTGGTCTGAGGCAAGAATGGGGATAGGTGTTTTTTGTTAATTTGGGTGTGCTGAATTCAAATTTATAAATAGTTTTGCTCTATCACCTCTAGTTTTCTGGCTTTTAAATAGTCTCATTTTAGTATAAACAGAGAATATATGTGCATATTTCAAGAGTTGCAGCAGCTTATAACAGATAAAACAGGATAGATAAAGAACACTGATTGAATCAATATACTTGGATGACACAATTACACAATTTATAGTACCACAGACAGTCTAAAGTGTGTTTTCTCAGAAGATCTGGTGTATTTTGCCTCCGGGATGTCACGCAAGAGCATCCAGCAGAAGTCTCCCATCATGCCGGGGTTCCATTTGCCTTGATAGTTGCTTTTCATCTTTGTAATGTCTTGGTGGAATCTTTCTCCATGCTCATCACTCACTGCTTCAAGGTTTGGCGGGAAGAAGTTGAGGTGCAAATGGAGAAAATGAATCTTGAGTAACATTCGGCACCCCATATCCTCGCAAGACTTTAGCGACTTCTCAATACAGGCTTGGTGATCAGGTACGCGTGTGTTACCAATGAAGCCACTACAGACTGACTTGAATGCTTCCCATGCTCTCAGTTCCTTTAAGTTAAGAAGCTCCTCAAAATCAGTATCCTTCAGCACTTCTCGGATCTGAGGTCCGACAAAGATGCCCTCTTTGAGCTTAGCAGCACTAAGACCTGGGAACATAGTAGACAAGTGTTGGAAGGCAGCACCATTTTTGTGCAACGCCTTCACGAAATTCTTCATCAAACCCAGCTTGATGTAAAGAGGAGGAAGAAGCACCTATTTTCATGTCCACCAGAGGATTCTCCTTGAGGCTGTGTTCGCCAAGAACAAAAGTGCTTCTAGACCCCCAGTCTTTCTGCTTGTAATGCTGAGATACAGCTCGACTATCCCAGAGACAGAGAAAACAACGGTACTTTGTGAAGCCCGCTTGCATGCCCATAAGAAGACCAATGACCTTATTTGTTCCGATTCCTGAAACTGGTGATCCTTACATCTTCCTGGACTAGGTTCCACTGTTTAAGCCGAGAAACCAAGAGCTCTGACTGCTGTTTTGACAGATACAAATCACGAGCAAAATCATTCAGGTCTTCTAGCGTGATCCAGTGTGGCTCATTGCCACTTGTTCCTGAATATGTAGACTCAATATCTTCCAAAGATATTGACTCGGCAGAATCCTCCCTTGAAGGCATTTCTTCATCTGATGAGGAAAGAAGATCCTTATTTACTGGAGGTGTGGGTACAGGAAGATCATCTGAATGGGGAACGGGTCTCATAGCAGATCGAAGGTTGGGATATTTGATCTTTTTCCTAGAAGATGCATTGAAACCAGTTATATTAGTTAAACAAAAATAACAATCATCAGCGTGGTTTCGCGGCTCTCTCCAAACCATCGGGACTGCAAAGTTGAAAGCCACTTTCTTGCCATTAAAACATGCAGTTAGTCCATTGTAGCAGGGTTTACAACATATATTGGAAGCCCAAGACTTGTCCTGATCACCAACTTTACAGTCAAAATAGTGAAAGTAGGCGGTTCTGAGGAGGGAAGTGATGGCTCGACGCTGTGCAACTGTTGTGAAGTCCCGCACACACAGAAAGAATTGACCTTGTTGAGGCATCCTCGACATTTTGACGTGCTTGAAGCCATTGGAGAATCTGAAAATATAACAAAGTAAAACTAAATGTGAATTTGAAAATGTAATACTAATATTTAGTAACCCAAAAGATTTGTAACACGATAGTTGAGGGACACCAACCTCCTGCGCCGCCTGCAAGACAACCTCTTCCAATGACTGCCAGAGTGTTGATTGAGACCTGCTGCCTTAACTGTCAAAATCCGTCTATATATATATATATATATATATATATATATATATATATATATATATGTGTGTGTGTATGTATGTATGTATATATATATAATGTAATGCTATCACTTACATTTAGTGCATAATAACTAAAAAATAAGCCATAAGTCTCACAATATTAGAATTAACCCTGAATTCATATACGCCTTTATGTACCGTATATGCACAAAATACACACTATGCATATCTAAAAAAAAAAACTAGAGGTGATGAGTAAAAACGGATTTCAATTTGAATTCAGCACCCTCAAATTAGTTAAAAACGGGTATTTTTGTGCTTGCCTCAATTTCTTTGTAAACCAGTGTTAAAGAACAAAATAATTTCATTATTCATTTCTGTCTTGGTAAATACAGCTGAAGTTTCGATACTTTTTGAACACATCTTGTATATCTTTTATGAATTAACTTATTTTTGCTTTGTTTTTGTTGAGTTTTTTTTTTAATTTATCTTTTCATCTATAGTTTCACATGCACCAAAAATCAAAATTTTATCGTTACATTTACTTTTTGATTTCTCTGAGAATATAATTGCACTTCAATCAATGATTTATCACTAATATTTTCATTATTTACGAAATAATTCACTTATAACCTCTATTTGTTCAAAATATCTTAAATATTCATTTTAGTTTTTGATCTGCTGTCAGATAATCAATTCTCTCTCTCTCTCTCTCTCTCTCTCTCTCTCTCTCTCTCTCTCTCTCTCTCTCTCTCTCTTATTTCCAAAAATCCTACGAAGCTCGTATAAAAGAATCAACAATATTTTTAGCCTCTATTAAATGAAAGAATATACGTTCTCAACTTGAATTTTTAAATGAGTGTTTATCTTTTTTCAACATCTGCTACGTGATTAGTTTCGTTTCTTTTAATTTACGAAATACTGATATTTTCAATCTAACTTTATACACAAATAAAGACCAGGCTCAACGATCACCGTCACGGAAAATGGATTCGACAAACCGAATACCCCGTTATTTTTTCCATATTTATCTTTAGATAAATATGGAAAAAATAGCTGTGTAGCCCCTTATTTGCTGGAACGAAGAGATGCAAGTCGCCTTCTTTTGTTTTACTGATTTATCACCTGTGAAAATGTCTTAGCTGCTGCTTTTGTAAAAAGGACGAAGCCTTTTATATTTTTCTCCGTCTTTTTTTTTTCTTCATTCTTTCCTTGAACCTCGCCAAGAGTTCCTAACCCAAGAGTAGACAACTTTTAAAAAAAGAGAAACTGCTCAATTATTCAAGCAAATACAAGCGGAACTGACTCGGTTCTGTGGATTTGGTAAGACAACCGGTCTTGGAGAAGGATTCCATATAATTCAAACCTAATGTGATAGGGTAAGATCCATTACTCTTAATGTCTTACAGAGTTTGAATAAAGATTGAATTCTACTGTTGACGGAGAAGAAGTCTACTGAGAGGTATAAAGCATGAGCTTACTATCGGGCTCATTGCACCTATCGAAACGTAAACTTACTACGTTAGCCAAAATATCTAGGAAACCAGAAAACTAATCTACAATCAATATCTATTCAGCTTTCCATGATGACCCGTTAAAGAATAAATTCATTGCAGTATCGGAAAAAAATTCAAACTTAGAATTTTTATCAATATCCAAATACGCAGCGCTGTTGGGGGAGTTTTCGTGGTGAAGTGGCTAAAGTGCTGGTGTACGCCATCTTACTTAGCAAGTTCGAATTCCAATCGCGCTATTAGATTCACTTTCGGACTAATACCTTTGGGAAAGGTATAAACCTCCTTATCCCCTTGCTATGGGTTGAATAATACCACTATTGTTCTCCTGCACGCTCACATACACACATATCTATTTATATACGTGTGTGTGTGTGTATACGCGTGCATTTGTGATATATATATATATATATATATATATATATATATATATATATATATTACAATGAAAAACTGATTTACTCTCAACATTCTTTACCAGATTATGACCCGGGGTTCAGAGATGGTTTCAAAGCCAAAGAATCATAACCACTAAGTATTTGATGATACAAATCAACTTTACGGATTCCTGGTAACAGAAATGTTGCTGCATTGTGCAATCCTTTATTGTATTCATAATTTTCCAGCCAATATACTAATGTAAGGGAACGTCGAAACGAAGCGTTAATTCAAAAATATAAATTTGACTTTCTTCGAAGATTCGTCAAAAAAGCGAACAAGAAATGGAAATTCCTATTTAGCTTTTTCTTCGGGTGTTTCGTTTCAGTCCCACCGAAAGAAGTTTAAACAGCTTAAAGATATTTTGTTAAAAAGACACTTTCATTTTTAAACACTCCCATATGCATTTATACATCTTTCAATAAATAAGTAGGTGTTTATTTACGTATAAATCTATATTGTATCTGATAATTTCAGAATAAAGAGTCATCTGTTCGTATAATTCGTTTCTCTCTCGACAAAATATCCCCGCCACATATATTAAACAGACACGTTACACTACACGTAAGCCCCTTTATTTCTATTACTCTGCAGTTCATTTAAAATAAGATTAGTAGTACTTGTTAATGTCACATTTGTGCTTAAGATAGAGCGAGTTAAAAATTATTAGTATTCGATCGGAATACTTCATACCATATAGTTGTCATTTATTTGCATTCAGAATTCTTGAAGCTATAATTTTTTACTAAGAATTATTCTTATTTATTTTAAAGCATTTAGCTAAATGACTATTATCAAAAAGAAATAATTACTTTAAACCATATAATTATTAGTAGTAAATAGAAATACTTGGAACCATACAAATGTGAGCAAATTATTTATATTAGATAGGAATACTTGCAGCTATATAACTGTAAATTATTTGTATAAAGAATAATTACTTGAAGTAATAATTGTTTACGGTGAATTTTTACTAGTCACTTGAAACAATATAACTGTGAGCAAACAAATAGAGATAATTGCTTGAAACCATATAATCATTAGTATTACATAGGAAGACTTGTTATCATCTAACTGTATGTAAAACTGTTAAGAAACAGCGACAGAAAAAATGTAAATATGAACGAACAATGAACGCAATTCCTTAACCTGTAGGCACCGAAAAGTCCTTGATGAGTTGACACATTAAAATCAATTATCTTTTTATCAGCTAAAGGCCATCTTTATCAGTTTTCTATCTCGACAATCTGCTTTTCACTGAAACAAAAATTGTAAATGAAGTCGACGCCTTTTAGAATCGCATGTAAAATAAAAAGCCTCGATAGGTCAGGAATGTTAGCCGTGAATTGGCCTTTTCCAAACGTCGGGTTTCCATTTTGAAATAGTCAACTGAATATCGATTGACTTGAAAGCTGCCTTCGCCCCTGTCATGGCTTTTCCGGTGTAATTACCCGACTCACAGTCACTCAGTAGCAATCTCTGATATCAACTGATGCTTCGACAAGAAAGAACACTTGCAAAGCTAATCAAATTCATTGCTTACGTCGACTTATAGTCATGTCAGCAGCAGATCTGCCTGGGAGAAGTGGAGACAAGAAATAAAAACCCCGTGTACTTGAAAGGGATAAAAATAAATAAAACCAAACAAGAAAGTAAAAACAGTTTTTTTCTTAACCTTATTCTATCGAAGGTACTATCACGAAGATCTTTGCTAAAATGAACAATTTGATTTTCTTCCAAAAATCAATTTAAAAAGATTTCCCCTAAAGACTATGTTTGGAAAATCGATTTTTGAAAGGCATCATTCTCAGAATGGCAAACATATCTTCGAATATTCCTGTCTTGTTATTTTATCTTAAAGTATTTTAGTCTGGTTGAGAGTCTTTTGTATTCCACTAAGTCTTACCATTTTCGAAGAGTTCTTGTGCCATTTTATCATTTGTTATGGACGATAAGAGACTTTGACAATACTTTCCGATTTCAGAAGGTTTAACAAGAATCCAGAATAAATCACATTTTCCATTTATTTTGATTACATTTGGGCTTTCAATGCAAATTGATTTTTTTCCTAAAATTTGAGAACTTTCTTTCCAAGTTTTAAAAGTGCTGGTTTGAACAATACAAGTTTGACAGATTTTATAGTTATCAAACAACATCAAAAACAGACAGCTAGCATAATAGTTGTTTTGTGTTTTTAGTGAGTGGGGGGGTGAAACATTTAATTTAAACTTATCTCAGAGTTGTTGTGATGTAGCAGTGGGCTGCTCTAACAATATTCACATTTCGATATGCAGTGGTTTTTCTTTTGCAAACACATCTTTCTATTTGTGATAATTTACAATTTTCTTATAATTCGCGATAAAATATCAACTAAGGAATGATGGGGATTAAATTTCTTTGCAATATCACAAACTGATAGTTCACAATCATTGTATGACACAATTTGTCCTTTTTCAAACTCTGACCACTACTTATTGGCCATTAGCAAAGGACTGGTCACAAATAGGATATCAAATCAAGACGAAAATTTAAAGAAATTTCCTATCTTTTATTATTTCTGAGCATTTCTTTTTAGAGAATTATGACTCTCCGCAACAACTTAAGAAACTTTGACAACTATAATCCAGATCTGTTTGAAATACCTATGTTACAAAATGGGCCCCAAAATACATTACCGTGATTCCGAGTTTCATGCAATATATTGTTTGTGTGTGTGTGTTAAAGCATTAAATACTTTTGATAAATTTTATTAAAGATCACAGAGAAGGATTTGGTGTTCATTTTTTATTGTTCTTTTCTTGTTGGCGAGCGAGACATCACAAATGAGAAGGAAGACACTGTAAAAAACCTTCGGACAATATTTTGGTCAGATATTTAACTTGGGAATTTGGTTAGTTAAATGTTTATTTTTCAACCCATATGTGTCCATTCTATGTCAAAGCAGCTTTTCGAGGATAGTTTAGTTTGATTTTGAAAACTTTCAGGGTCAGTATTTGTAGATTTTTCATCCACCTATGGCGTGTTGCTATATTCATCGTGTATTGTCCCATACGTTTTTGTGTTGGCTTCTTTTATTTTTTTATGTTGTATTTTTTATTTGTTCTATTATGACGAATTTCGCATCACTTAAAGTCGTGGCCATTTTAGTTGAAATGTTGTTTAATAAGTAACAATTTCTTCTAATCCATAGATTTGATTATATATATATATATATATATATATATATATATATATATATATATATATATATATATATATATATATATATATATATAAGTTTAAGAAATCAATTAAATTGATCGTTTTACAATAAAGAATTGAGTACTCAAAGTAAAAACAAAGTGGCAGAAAACTTTTATTTATTATAACACCAAAACCCATTACGTTGTAACAAAAGTTCCATGCAAGAAGCGATCTTCTTAAAATCACAAAGGAGGTTAATATATATATATATATATATATATATATATATATATATATATATATATATATATATATATATATCACAGTCATTGATAAACCTATGACAAAAATTATTAATTACCCACTAAACATCAAACTAGGAAAGTTTGCGGAGCAATAATTTGATGTGGTACTGAGAAAATCTAAAAGCAGAGAGATGCAGGCCTCGACGAAATACCTCCAATATGAAAGACAAGAAAATTTGACATCTTAGGTTAAGCAACGCAGTGTATAAACAAAATGAAATAGACTAAGTGTATCCTCCCTTCTTCAGGAAAGGTGACCACGGAATCACTACGATTTATAAAGGCATAACTCCTACTGCTATTTCTGCTAAAGTTTATCGTGCTCTGCTTCTCAATCGTAATCGACCCAGAATCAAGAAAAATCAAAACAACTTTCGAAGAAATCGCTCCACAATTTCACAGATTCAGACAATCCGTAGAATCATATAAGAGTACGAGTAAATAATCTAAAGGTAGCACAACTGTTCGTAGATTTGTCCAAAGCTTCAAGTCGATACACAGGGTAAAGAGGAAGTAAATACTACTAGCATATGGTCTTCTCAAAGAAACTGTTACTGCTATATTGATGGAGACACAGGCATTTTCGACATAGCTGCTGGAGTTTTTTAAGGACGTACATTGGCATCATATTTGTTTATGATCTGCCTTAACTACGTACTTCGAACGTCGATAGTAAATGGCTAATAAAAGAAAATTTCTTTACGCTAAAAAAGCAAGAAGCAGTTGATACCTCCCAAAAACTATAGTAGACGTAGACAACACAGAAAATCAGGCGCGTCTTGCAAACATACCTGCCTAAGCCAAATCCCTACTGCATGGCCTAGAGTAAGCAGCAAGAAGAATTGGTGTTAAGATGAATGCAAATAAAACAGAGTACATGTGTTTTAAATGAGAAGGAACTATCTCCACCCTAAGTGGCAGGTCTTTAAAATTGGTTGACAAGTTCAAATACTTTGGGAGTAATGTCTCATCTACTGAAAGTGATATCAATATATACCCAGTGAAGGCATGGACTGCTATTGTTCAAGTGGAATTCTGATCTATCTGATAAAATAAAACGGGATTTTTTGCAAGCTGTGGCTGTGTCATTACTACTGTATAGATGCACCACATGAACACAAACAAATCGTATTGAGAAAAAAACTAGATCGGAACTACATAAGAATGTTTCGTGCTGTTTTGAACAAATCCTGGAAGCAACCCCTCACTAACCAGCTGTTGTACAACTACCTACCTCCCATCTAAAAACCCACACGAGTAAGACAAATAAAACATGCAAGACACTGCTGGAGAATATACAAACACTTTATATATATACAATTGATATTATTTGTTTCTTTATCGAAAACGATGTATGTTAGATATCTGTATTTTTAAGATTTTTAGTCGAGATAAAATGCTGCTTATTGGAGTACAATATTTTAGAGGCTTATCTCGCTGACCAAAATTCATGCTAAAGTTATTAGTTTGATTTTTTTGTTTTGTTTCGGAATCATCATTTTGTGCCACATTAGCATGACGGAGAAAATATCTGAACCGATTTCTGGATACTCACTTTAGAATTTAGAGTGGAATCGAAACAGTAATTAGAACCAAAGAAAGACGATGACCAAAAGAAAGTCAAGTGATATTCCTTGAGAAAAAAAATTCAAACTAACACAAGTGGGTTTTGAAGAATCTAATTTTAGAAATTCAAAATAATACTTGCTGTTTTCCTTTTGAATAGCTCTGTCGAGTAGGGATACTAGGTGACATACAGCTGACCTCTTTTTCCCGTGAAGATCTCTCCAGTCAGGCAAATAAAATGAGTTTTGTTATTCTTCTCCAAAGACATCGTCTTTGCCTCAGTTTATCAAAGAGACATTTTTTTGAAAATGACGAACATGAACATTAAATCTCTCTCTCTCTCTCTCTCTCTCTCTCTCTCTCTCTCTCTCTCTCTCTCTCAAGATCTTTATCTTCCTTAGATATACACAAATTCTCTCAATATCTATCCCTCCACATACGAGTGTTGATCGAAAAGTGCTGAATCTCACCCAGAAAGAAGAACATAGGTATACATTTTTGGTTGATGAGTTGGTTGGTTTTTATGTGATATCGACCTTTATAGATTATTTATAGCCAAATCCTATTCAAACATATATAATATATGATTTGTAAACAAATAGTCCACAGGTAACATTTTTAAAAGTGCCAGAGCTCATTTATTGGCACACAGCTCAATAGTTTTAAGTATTCCTATCCAATACAAAAAATTTAATTTAAGATCAGCCATTCTTTTGCACGTGATCAAATGGATATACATGTGATTTTTAAGTGAATAATATATTGGAAATTTTTTTTGAAGTTAAAAAAAATTTATTTGAACACGGTAAATGGTTTCAAGTATTGCTATACCATACAAATAATTCATTTTTTCACACTGTGAAGTAGTTTCAATTATTCTACACTAACAGTTTTATTTACAAATTGGTAAGTGGTTCCTAATATTACTATATATTTAGGTTTTTGAACACAAAAGGTTTCAAGTATTGCTATATAATAATAACAATTTGCTTTTGCATCAGTCATTTGATTGCACACAGAAAATGATCAAACCGTTCTATTTGACCCACTGATGGGACCTTATCAGGTACAACCACTCCGAATCAAAATGAACCTGATCGTAATGAGCATGGAGGAGTGGTCCACAATCCCTTATGGTCCAGGACTAAAGCCTCACCATCACTTGCTGTTTACTGTTATACTCAAAACACAAGTTCTATTTGACCAATTGATGCGATCCTAACAGGCATCACCACTCCGACTCAGAGCGAACCTGGAAGTAATGGCAATGAAGGCTCTTATACGGACTCTCACTATCATGTATTTAAGTGCCATATCTAGAACACTCTTTGTGGGGATCTTACCTCTCTACAAAGATAGTCAGTGTATTCTACCGCCTCAGGCAACTGGGCTGAATATTTTTTCTGGCACTACCACTTCTTTTATAACTAGAAAAAAATGAATAAGTTTTTCTATTTTTTTTATGAAGTGGTGATGTCTTGCCATAATAAAAACGTTCAGACATGCTCTTCTTTCTTGTCGAAACTTAGAACTTTTTTAAAAACCTTCATATCAATATAATTATCTTAATATATATCTTCATCGGTTCATATCTACCAATCTCAAAAATATTCACTTATACTTCGTCTATTCTACTGCACACGGTATTCCAGACCAAGCCTCTCAATATCACAATTTGTCTATGTCAGTATCTATATCTCTGCATATATCTCTCTCTCTCTCTCCCTCTCTCTCTCTATATATATATACATACAGCAATCTTCTTCGTCGTTTGAAAACAGATTTGGATAAAAATCGTCCCTCCTTAATCAACAGTACGAGATTCATACTTCATCCCGATAATGCCCGTCTGATTACAGCTCAATTGACAAGCGATCTTTTAGCGATACTCGCCTGGGAAAAATTCCTCGTCTTCTAAACTCTCTAGACCTTGTTTCTTTTGATTATCACTTGTTTGGGGGATAACAGAATCACTTGGATGGTCTTAGTTTGACATCATGAAAGCAAGTTAAATTCGGCTTGGTCTCATAGTTTTCATGAGAAACCAAAGAATTTTACAAGCGTGACATTTATAAGCAGTTGTAATGAAGATATAGGAAACAATGGAAGTTGTGATAATGATTAAATACGTGGTGCCTTCAGTAAGTTTCCAGACTTTTTTTACAAGCATTTAAAATTATCGTAGACTCTTGAGACTTCAGTATGTTATTGCTATACATCTTATGAGATGACTGACCAATTTTTATGATTTCAGCTTCAAATGAACAGCAACACCAGGAATTGGAATACAAAACTAAACCAATGTATGTATGAAAGAAATTTTCATTGATATTTCACTTTTACAGGGCATACTGTTCCAGACAACGACAACAATAACACAACATGATATTTCCTTCCTTGCCAAACCCTAAATTTTATTAACCTATCGAAACAAGCGGCAGTTTCAGCAGACTTCAAACTCGGAGGGACAATCGCCGTAAGACACAACGTGAAATGAATTGTCATCGTCAAATATTAAAAAAGCATTCTAAATATTAAAAGTCATTTAATTTTACAGATTCTTAAAAAACAAAAGCAAAGATACATCAAGAAGTCTAAACTCTAGAGACAAATAGACCTACATTTTACATGAGAAATATTTTCCAACAAAATACTTCAGTGGTAAATGTTAATCTTATAGGTCTAACATTATAGAGTGAAATTTGCTACATTCCGTAATACACGCTCTCTCTCTCTCTCTCTCTCTCTCTCTCTCTCTCTCTCTAACAAAAACTCTCTCTCTCTCACACACACATACACACACACATGCATACTCATATATATAAAGCAACAAATAAGCAGATATATAAATCGTACACTTTTCTTAGAACACTCAAATATAACACTAATCTTAACCTTGCTTCGGTTGAGAACTTTTCACAGTTTCTCACTTAAGTGATCATCGAAAAAATGATCGCATGGGCGAGAAACTGTCCACAAATACGGTTGACTCGATGACTACGTTATCCTAACCTTGACATACATGCTCTACCACCGATATTGAGTACTCTTTATTTATTAAACTTGCAAAGATGTGTGGGTGCGTGTTTGTAGATGAGTGTGTATGTGAGAAAACAATTATATTTGAGCAAGAAAAATTATCTAAAAATCCAATTCACTACACAATAAATCCCAAGTTGTTTTGAAAATAAAGTCTTTGTATTCTTGAAGGATGCAAGCCTGTTTTCACTGGCATTTGGTGTTTGCTTCCGGGTTTAGAGTTGGCTTGGATATCCGATCAATGAAGCAAGGAATAAAACGGATCATTGTACATTGATCAGACCTTTAGAAAATACGGTGACTCAAAACAATACAAGCTCTTGTTGGTGAGAGTTATAACAGACTTTTGATATCATTCAACGTGTATGATTGGATCAAATAGGTTTATAGTTATAATTCCGATTTAGTGTTTGACCTAAATTAATAGAGATTATCGTGATGAGTGTCACTTTGAATCGGACCAGTGGTTGTGACCCGGAGATTGATTTCAATCAGTTCGTGCTGATTGGCAGAACACAAGCAAGAGTTTAATTAGAGAGTGGGGAAGTGAAAGAAGGTTAACTTAAGACGTAAGAAATGATTCATAGCAAAGTGAAAAGAGAGGAAATTTATAACTGTCGTGCATAGCAGAGGTTCTTACAGAACAACGTCCGTTCGCTTCTACGTCCGCTGTCAATTAAATTCTAACAGCGACGTATGTATGTATGTTTAAAAATTTATATACTTCATTATGTTCAGTTTGTTTCTTTTTTTATCCTTTTTAGGCTTGTTTTTAGGATTAAAACAAAGAAAAGCTTTACTTACACTGCGGCTAAATCATAAAAAATCTGATTTTTTTAACGTCACCCAGATTTTATGAGACTATACATATCTAGCTAGTTCGCTATCCAGCTAGCTAGCTATCATAAACTTTTCTAATCAACCTATCTGTTTCTCTTAAACTTTTCAATCTATTTATCAATACATTTCGGTCGGTTTATCTATTTCTTCTATTCTGTTCATATCTATCTATCTATCTATCTATCAGAAGCCTTTCTTATCTACCTACCTATTTAACTGCATGAAGCTTTTCTCATCTATTTATCGATAATGGCATTTACAATTGTTGCATAAGTTGCAGTCTGATGAAATATCATATTCACACTTCATGTTTTCATTAACCACTGACCTATTTTAACAATATTCTTGCTCATAAATATTGAGTTATATTTCTATATGTTTTAATATATCTAAAAGCAGGTTTCATTGAAAAAAACACTGACTATATATATATATATATATATATATATATATATATATATATATATATATATATATATATATATAATTTTAGCGTAGTGCTTCCGCATAAATACAAATCTAATAGGTTAGAAAAAATTTTAAATCCTGGATTTTTAGAAGCACAAAAGTCAGTATTATATCTTCATTATTGCCACCTTGGCTTTTTGTGAATCTATTCAGAGAAAAGATTTCTTTTCAAAAAAGACTCTGCTGTTGTTTCACACACACATTGGATGGAATAGATACGCTTTATTACTCTCAGTTTCTCATCGATGCGATCATTGGATGGTGGACTCTGTGTCTACGCTATCCTAACTTTTGTTGAGTTGTTATGGTATAACCAACCCCTGATATCTTCGAAACCTCCGACACCCGATAATCTAAACTCACCGAGATCTGAAAATATTGAGATCGAATTGAAAAACTTGTTTTTCTATTTTACAATCAAATATCTTGGGCTCGTTTTTTGGTAATTTTAATACTTTCTTGTTTGGTTAATTGATTGATTTCAACGGTATATTAACCCATCAGGTTTATTTTATGCCTAGAGGTGTGGGAATTTCGTACGTTTATATTTACATATTTTATCTAGTTTTTTTTTTGGTTTGTCTTTTTTGTTTTTTGTTTTGTTTTTTGCATACGGCTATATATCAAGTAATCTGATCGAATGCCAATGTGTTTTAATGATATCTATTTGACCAATAAATGGGACCTTAAGAAGTACTAGAACTCCGGTTTAGAGTAGACCTTGGAGTAATGCCAATGTAGGAGTACGCCACACATTCCAGATTTTCATAAGTGAAACCTAACCACTAGTGTCATACCTAGGACATCCCGATTGCGCGGGGGTCTTACCACTCAGTAGAAGATACAATCAGCATATTCTAAGCCCCACCAATCGATACTTATTTTCTAAATTAATATCTTCAGTAGCGAGTAATCTCGATACTGAGTCGCATCCATTATTATAAAATTTATAATATAATTAATGTCAAATAAAAGGAAAATTATTCTATAATAGATATTTGATCAAAATGATCGCAGTAACCGTAAAAGCAGAGCTTATTAAATAACCAATTAGACTGGAAATTGCTTTATTCTCTGAAAGAACTTTAACACCCAACGATATGCAGTTTTTTACTAAAAGGTTCATTGGCTTAGATTCTCTTATGAAATTGGCCCAGTCGGTTGGGGCTGCAGAATACATCTACTGCGTCTCTACAGGGGGGTAAGACTCCCCAACCGAATGTCCTGCATATGACACTAAATAATCTGATGCTGAGGCTCCATTAGTGCTGGAGCATTGGGGTATGCGGAACACCCTATTATTGACATCGCTCCCAGGTCTGCTCTGGCCGGAGTGGTAGCACTGATAGGGCCCTATCAAAGGGGAAAATAGAACTAAACTGTGTACTTATGCTCAACTGAACTATTTGAAATAGAACTGTTTACATGTTAAAAGTGGATTTGGTATTAAATAACCTATAATGGTTGTTATGCCATAAAACCAAACCAAACCAATCTTATGAAAGTTTATTTTTCAACATAACTCCTCGTGCGGTTCACACACTTCTTCCATCTGTTTTGCAGTATTTGGATTTCATTAGTCCAGAAATCAATTAATAACAGACAGTACGTCAACATATAAACATTTCGGCCGACCCTTGTAACGTACGTATAAAAATTGGATCATTATAATAGAAATTTAGAGTTTCGCTTTTTTCTGTAGGTTCGTAAAAAGAATGCCATGATCTTTTTAGTTGTTTCCTTCGAGCAGGTGCAGAGATTTGAGCTCTTTTGAGCCATCTCTATAAAAACCCAATTAACATTTCTCTAGTTATCTATACGCATTATACTATTCTTATCTATATTCATGTTGTCTGATATGATTCTTTTGTTGTCTACATGTCAATGAATTTGGATCCCATCAATATTTCAAGAGATGGACGTCTATAGAAAATTCTCGTCGATGCAGTCATCAGCAGTAAATATTCATTAATATTTCAAAGGAATTATTGTATTCTTGTTGTGCCTGGGATGTGAAACTAAACTACGTGGTGCATTCAATAATCTTCCAGACTTTTTTGTACTGGCATTTAAAATTGTCGTAGATTCTTGAAAATTCACTCTCTTTTTGTTATACATCTTATGAGATGACTGACCAATTTTTATAGTTTCAGATTCAAAGAAACAGCTACAGCAGGAATTGGAATACACCCTACTAAAGCCTGATTGTCATCGATGGTGAATTTCAAATATGCAATCTGACACTTTAGAAGAACGATATGCAATAAAATTCTATTTTAAACTTGGAAAAAATTCCATAGAAACGTATGGAATGTTTCAGACTGCTTTTGGAGCATCTTGCATAAATCGAGCATCAGTTTTTGAGTGGCATAAGAGATTAAAGGAAGGCAGGGAGTCTGTGAGGGATGATTAGAGGTATGGGAGGAGTAAGGAAGTCAATACACCACAGTTGATTGGCTAAAGGGTTGGGATTAGGGTTACTATGTTGAGGTTTTAAGGGAGTTCAGGAAGAGATTCCTAGGGAAGAGGCCAGCACTGTTCAAATCGGGTCAGTGGCATTTCCACCAGAACAATGCACCAGTCCACAACTCCATCCTTGTCACAGACTATTTGACCAAGATGGGCATCAAGACAGTTTCTCGGCCTCCCTATAGTCCAGAACTTGCACTCTGTGACTTTTGGTTGTTCCTAAGCTCAGAGGCTGTCGTTATGAGACAATTGACGAGATGAAAGAGGCTGTGACGAAGGTCATTGACACACTCAAACAAGAGGACTTCCATGGGGCCTTTTAGAAGTTGTTGGAACGGTACAACAAGAGCATTGCAGCCGGAGGTGATTACTTCGAAGGGGACTAGAGTTTCATATATGTACTATCAATAAAAGTGCCAATACAAAAAAAGGTCTGGAAACTTATTTAATGATCCTCGTATATCTGATAGTGAAGCTCTGGTTCTCTAGATCTAGAGAGTGTTAAGTACTCCTTCGTTGCCATTACTTCCAGGTCCACTTTGATCCTGAGTGGTAGTTGCTGTTACGGTCACTTCTATGGGTCAAATATATTTGGTTAAAATTAGTATTATTTACGCCTTGAGTTTTTCACATTACGTTTGCTGAAGCCCTTTCACTGGAATTTGAGTGATAGCAAGTCTCCTCAAGTCTCCAGGACTCTATCTTATTCTGTGGACAGCCGGCACAGCAAAGTCCACAATTTTACAAGGTCTCTTTTTTTGTTGATTATTATAAGATCTGATCTTCTGGCCAAAGCTAGGGGATCCGTTTATTTGTCAAAATCTCATAGGAGTTTATGTGTCTCATTTGCTAGGACATATGCTGGGGTGTGCATTTATTCATATGGTCAAATTTAAATTTCTTGCACAACTCCCATTGGATAACCTTGCCCACCCAGTCGTGTCTAGTCTTATACTCCTTCTGTGCTAATTTGCTTCATTCGCTTTTCATGTGATTGATCGTTTCGTCTCTATCACCGCATAAACCACATTTGCTGTTTTCTTGTATCTAATCAATTCTGACTTTGATATGATTGGTTCAAAAGAAATCAGAATTGGCTACCCAATAGAAATGGTAGAGCAGTATATACCAGCTCCCCTGCGATGTTTTAAATGTCAAAAATTTGGACACCACAAAGAAATATGTAGAGGACGCCAAGTATGTGACAAACGTGGCGAACATGACCCAGATCATATGGAAAATGAATGCAAGACCATAAAATGCGCAAACTGCCATGAGGAACACCCTGCTTTTCAAGAAGCTGTGGCATTTATAAGAAAGAAAAAGAGATAATGTTTATCAAGCACACAAAAATATACCTTTCTCTGAAGCAAGAAAAATTGTTGAAAGCTATATGGGAACCAAAACATATGCTAATGTAGCACAAAAAGTCATTAACCACCCCAGGAGAGCACTTCAATCGATAAATACCAAAAACTAATAGAAAAATTGATAAATTAAAAAGCTAAAGAATGCTTAACATTTTAAGAAATCCTTAAAAGAATACATTCAACTAAAATGTAACAAATCTAGCCTTGTATAAAAACGAAAGTAAATACTGATACCAACACAGAAGAAAACCCTAAAACCACTGAAAAAACTAAAGAAAAGCGACAAAGGTCACCGGTACGACCTCCAGACTTTAACAAAGATATAATTGAAAATGAAAAGAAAGATATTACTATTAAAAAAAGCAAAACCCAATTAAAAGAATTACTCAAACACAGCCCACCCCAATAATCACATCAAACAAATTTGAAGAGATCGAAGAAATGGAAATTGAAAATAAAACGCCAACCAACAAATCTCAACCAAAAAAGTCTCAAAAATCTAAACTAAATGAATAAAATAATCCAATGGAACATCAGAGGAGCAAGGGTCAACAACTCTGAATTGTTACTATTTACTATAAAATAATGCCCAGCAATCATATGCCTCTAAGAAACTCTCCTCAAAAACACCACCACCATCAACATGAAATATTATTCGTACAACTATATTAAATATTACACGGATAGACCTTGTGGTGGATCATCTATAATCATTAACAACAGTGAAATTACACTAAATACAAACATGCAAGCAGTCGCTATATCAGCAACCCTCAACAAAACTATAACAGTGTGTTCAGTATATATTCCCCCAATTGAAGGACCCAAGGAATTGTAGCTGAACAATTTAATAGAACAAATAATAGCCATAATGAAATCTAGGGAAGTAAGAAAACTGACCAAAAGGGCAAAGTAATAGAATCTTTATTAAATCAATATCAATTGTGCCCGTACAACAATAAATCCAACACATATCTGCACCCAGCAACCGGCACATATTCAGCAATATACCAATCAATATGTGACCCTTCCTTGTTTCTCGATTACAACTGGAAAGTACATGACGACACCTGTGGAAGTGACCACTTTCCGATTCTATGAGAAAACAACACTGATGAATTGAGTTACAGAACTTTAAGCTGGAACATGGGAAAGGCTAATTGGGATGGATTTAAAACTTCATGCCTTGCCCGACTAACCCCAGAAGCCAATAAAAACAATGAGGAAAACATTTTATAGTTTACGAACACACTGTTAAATATAGCTGAAGAACATATACCTAAAAGCCCTACATCTACAAAATACAATAGGGCATAGTTCAATGAAAAATGCAAAAGTAGCTGTCAGATTACGTAAAGCAACTTTTAAAAATTTTAAATAAACCCAACACGAGAAAATTTTAAAACTTATAAAAACAGCCGAGCCAAACCCCGAAAAATCATCAAAACCTCCAAAAGAAATACATGGAGAAATTACGTTGCCAACATAAATAGTAACACAAAGCCAAAAAAGCATGGCAGATGATTCGGAAAATAACTGGTCAAAATAACAATACTCCAGCAAAACACCTCACTCAGAATAATCTGAAAATCACAGATGAGAAAGATATAGCAAATCATCAAGCCGGAACTTTCTTGCAAAATTCATCCGCCAAAAACCAAAGCAAAAGTTTTCAAATGATCGAAACAAAAGCAGAAATAGTTCAAATCAAATTTCAAAGCAGAAACACTGAAAGCTACAACCAACCTTTCTCTATAGCAGAACTAAAAGAATCTCTCAATAAGGCACACAATACAGACCCGACAAAATTCATTATCAGTTCCTGAAAGAATTACCTGAACCATCCACAAATTTCCTCCTACAAATCTTCAATGATTTATGCAACAGCGGTGATATACCTAAAATATGGAAAGAAACCACAGTTATACCGATACCGAAACCTTTCGAAGACAATACAAACGCCAAAAAATCCAGACCCATTACTCTTAGCAGATGTGTCTGCAAAACATTAGAAAGAATGGTAAATGCCAGATTGATCTGGTATTTAGAAACCAATAAATTAATAACAGAATACCAATCTGGTTCAAGAAGCCAAAGAAGCACTATAGATAACATGATTCGATTAGAAACATTCATCAGAGAGGCTTCTATTACAAAAGAACATCTAGTGGCAGTTTTTTCGATCTCAAAAAAGCATACGACACAACCTGGAAGTACGGCATTGTAAGAGATCTGAAAAACCTCAGATTTGAAGGCAGAATGCCAATATTTATCCAAAACTTCCTTCAAGATAGACGATTTAGAGTAAGCATGGGAGAGGTTTTCTCTGAAGAAAAACAACAAGAAATGGGTGTACCTCAAGGTGGTGTATTGTCTGTCATGCTGTTCAATATAAAAATTAATAATATTGTGAAAAACATAAATAGCGGAACAAACTGTGCTTTGTATGTGGATGAATTCCTGATCTGTCACAGAGCAAGAAACATAAACCATATAGAAAGACAACTTCAAATATGCCTTGAATAGAAAAATTATTGGACATAAAAGTGACGTTGATATCAATTGTCATTGGATCGCTCGGTACAGTCAGCAAAGGTCTTGAGGGCATGTAAATAAGAGGATGCCTGGAGACCATCCAAACCGCAGCCTTGTTGAGATCGGCCAGAATACTGAGAAGAGTCCAGGAGACATGAGAAGGCTTGCTGTCACTCAGACCCCAGAGAAAAACTATCAGCTTATGTTGTGTAAAAAAAAAATTTCAAAAGCGCAAGAACAGACAGAAAAATGCTGCTATGGCCTGAATTGACTACAAAAAGTCACGTGATATGCTCCCGCAAAGCTGGATAATATACTGTCTCAAAATGTACAAAATATCAGATAAAGTCATAAACTTTATTGAGAAAACCATGAAAACCTAAAGAGTAGGATTGACAGCAGGAGGGAAAAGATTAGCTGAAGGGAAGATCCAAAAAGGTATATTCCTAAGAGATGCACTATCATTATTCATAATTGTGATGATGCCACTTAACTACATACTCAGAAAATTCACAGCCGGATACAAACTTAGTAAACGGCAAGAAAAGATCAATCACCTAATGTACATGAACGACATCAAACTGTTTGTAAAAAATGCAAAAGAACTGAAAACTATAATACGTGCATTAAAGATATTAAGTCAGGACATAGGGATGTAATTTGGGATAGAAAAATACACGTAATAAAATGCTAGTAATAAAAAGCGACAAATGATACCTGATGGACGGAATGGAACTACCAAACCAAGACAAAATTAAAACGCTTGGGGGAAAGGAAACCTACAAATACTTGGGGATATTGGAAGCTGACACCATCAAACAAGTGAAGATGTAAGAAAAAATTAAGAAAGAGTATCTCAGGAGAACCAGAAAACTACTCGAAACAAAACTATATAGCAAAAACCTTATCAAAGAATAGATACCTGCGCTGTACCCCTCTTAAAATATTCCGAACCATTCTTGAAGTGGACTTGAGAAGAACTTAAGTAAACGGAAAACTAATGACCATGCATAAGGCACTACACCCCAGAGATGATGTTGACAGACTATATGTGTCAAGAAAAGAAGGAGGAAAAGTACTTGCCTGCATTGACGACAGCGTTGTCGCATCCATACAACGACTAGAATACAACATAAAAACACAGAGAAAGACTGATAACAGCCACCCAAAACATTACTGAAAATACGAGGACCAACACACTACAATAACCAGAAAACAAAAATAGGAAGAAAAATAGCTGTACGGATATTTTCAGCGACTAATAAGCAACATATCACACTAGAAAACATGGACGTGGCTAAGAAAAGGGAAACCTTAAGAGAGAAACGGAAATAACCAATCATATTAAAGCAAGAATAGATAAGACGCAAGAAAACGGCAAATGTAAGTTATGTCATGATAGAGACAAAACGATTAATCACGTAATAAGTGAATGCAGCAAATTAGTACAGAAGGAGTATAATACTAGACACGAATTGGTGAGCAAAGTGATCCTCAGATAGTTGAGCAAGAAATTAAAATTTGACCATACGAACAAATGGTATATGCGCAACCCAACAGCTGTCCTGGAGAATGAGACACACGAACTCCTATGGGATTTTGACATGCAAACGGATCACCTAATCTCGGCCATAAGACCAAACCTTATAATAATAACAAAAAAAGAGAACTTGTAAAATTGTGGACTTTGCTGTCCCAGGTGACCACAGAGTAAAATTTAAAGAAAGTGAAAAGTACCTCGACCTTGCTAAGGAATTGAAAAAACTGTGTAAGATGAAAGTGATGTTTCTACCAATTGTAATTGGAGCTCTTAGCACAGTCACCGAACGATTATAAAAGGAACTGGAGGACTTGGACATAAGAAGACGAGTGGCGCCCATCCAAACAACTACATTATCATATTTATCATATTCACCCAACCACTCCGCTCGGGCAGGATATGACACAAGGTCAATTTTTTAAGCGGAGTTTAACAGGTTTGAATTCAGAGTTTTCCTTCTCCTAGACTAGTTGCCTAATCAAGGCTGAAGAACCTAGTCTGCCCGACTATTTACCCATAGCTGGAGGGAGAATAATTGGATTCATTCCTTTCCCAAGGGTATTAGTGCTATGTGAAATGCAATCAGTCAGGTCGAGGATTTGAACTCGTGTCGCCGTGTCCAAATCCTGCGACGATAACCATTACACCACGGGCACCTCCAAACAACTACATTATTGAGAACGGCCAAAATACTGAGAAGAGTCCTGGAGACTTGAAGAGACTTGCTATCACTCAAATTTCAGAGAAAAACCATCAGCAAACGCTGATGTGAAAAGCTTTCAAGGAGTTTAATAATAATAATAATAATAATAATAATAATAATAATAATAATAATTGGTTCACTGAACCGTAAATTAGAGGAAAAATTAAACCATTTAAACCACAGCATTAGTAAAATCGGTTAGGATACTTTGAAGAGTCCTGAAGACCGGAAGAAACTTGCTGTCATTCAAACTCCCGTGAAAAACCAGTTAGAACTCGTGTGAAAAACTTCCATCATCATAACTGTTTGCACAGTTATATGGATTTAAGAATTCATATCTACTAATGATTTTTACCGTTAAATGGTTTCAAGCATTCCTTTATAATATTAATAATTTGAATACTGTTATATTCTTTCAAGTATTTCAAGTAATTTTATGGTTTCAAGTAATAGACAATAATCCTTTGTAAGCAATTATTATTTCAAGTTACTATTCTTAATGGAAATAATTTGCCCACAATTATATGGTTTCAATTATTCTTATAAAATAACAATAATTTTCGAAGAGATCTTTTTGATCCATACATGGAATCTTAACAGGCACTACCACTCCAGCTCAGAGTGAATATATGAATAATTTAAACGAAGTGGTGACTCTATATTCCCCAAAGCCTCAGCACTATACCGTTTAGTGTTACACCTAAAACACTTGTTTTGATATTAGCATTCTGTCCTATGCAGTAGGCGTATTATAAGAACACTGCCAACAGGGGGTCACCTCGACAAAGAAATTTTTCATTACTTCTTTGTGAGAAAATGTTGCGTGACCGATAAATATATGTATTTAGATACATTGTATTTGTAGATTATGCATCTTCTGTTTCAATTGACCGATGGTGCCAATGGAAAATCCTTTCAATTCATTATGCATTCTTCAACGAATAATGAAACGGTCATTAAAGAACACTCTACGATTCAAATATTGAAATATTTACGCAGCAATTTTTAAGAATAGTTCATTCATGATTAAACAATACGTTGGTTATTATTTGTTGGAACCTATTCATATTCATGCCACTCGTTTAGATGGATTTTATAAACTTTCAAAAGCTGTTTAGTAGACAAAGGTTCAATGTCAGTGTGTAACGTATTATCTTACGAAATAGCTTCAATTTTCAATACAAAGAACGCATTCATTTTGATGAAATTGTTTTTTGTATAATTTAAATAAAATCTAAGAAAATCAAAATTGATAGAAAGTCCTCCATTGTGTGATGTAATAATGTATATAATATATTATTTGCATCCGTATTTACTAAGCGCAGCCTATGTAAGTACCATTTCGGATTTATAGCGAGACAATCCGTGAACTCGTTGGGTTCCCATTATTACAACTGTCCCTGATAGTATTGATCCTTCTATTTCATAAAAAGTGAGAAATTTAAATTTAGATTTTTCATTTTTTTCTGTGATATTTTTCTAATCAGGACATTTTCTTGTAATTTTCTTGGTTTTACGGCATGTCAAACCCTATTTGATGATTTTCTGTTGAATTCAAGTAATCAATCATGCTCTCCAGTTATAAACGGTAAAAATGTATATTTACACTATATTTACACAGGTAAACATTTCATAGTTAGTTGTGGTATTAATATTTTAACAGCCAATATATTGATAATGTTCACCATAATTTTAAATGTCATTTCATTTTTGACCCAAAGATATTACCCATCAACAGGTGCTGCCACTTCGGGTTAGAATGGACCTGGGAGTAATGCCAACTAACGGATGACTTCACAATTTCCAATGTTCTAGAATTGCAAACTCATCAGCGGATCCCGTTTAATGCAATACCCGGGGCGCCCTTCTTGTTGTATTCACATTTATAGTACAGATATAAATGTTAACCTCTTGACGACGTTTATCAATTTATAAGTCATTATAACATAATGAAGCGCTAGGCTTATCTTCATTGCTGAGGGAATGGATGGTTCAGAAAATACATAATTCAAATTCATAATCGTTCATTAAAAATCTTTTATTAAAGAATTTCAGTAGCAACTTGGTTAAATTCCCAATTGTATGGTAGGTTTTTATCTAGTACTTTCTATTTACGTGACAGGAGCATTCCCGGTTGTTCAATGACAATGTCGTATTGTTGATGATCCGTAATGAATAAATGGTTTTCTATGAATGAGATGTCTTCTTTTTCCTTTTGCATAATTCTTATCTTCCGTAAATTACCCTCCTACTTGTTCTTCCTCCTACTCTTTATATAAGTGTATATTACTCTTCATTGTATTTATCATTTCATTAGTTGCTACCCGAAGATGGCTCCTATACTTGGGAAAAATACGGCGCCTACTTAAATTCTTTGCCTCTAAAACTCAAGCGACTCATACGAAGACTTGAACAGATCAAAGATAAAATTAGAAGACACGAAGTGACAGTCCAGTTTGATCAAACATGTTTAAGATAGAAAATGCTGCCAATATATATATATATATATATATATATATAGTTATCAAAAAAATGTTAAGACTCTTATAGGAGTAACTTTATGATGTAATTTCAAACAGTCTTCACATATTCTCCATCCCTGTCAATAGATTCTTGGAATCACCGATGGGTGATTAACAAAAGTTAATATTTCTATGAGACTATCTTTATTAGAAAAACAGGTCTAATACTACGAAGGCCACCTGGGAAAAATTTCAATAATGTGTTAACAGAGATGGTGAATAGGTGGAGATTTTAAAATCATAATATCTGAAAAAGTTTTCATAGAAATGTTAACATTTTTGTAAACACCATATATATATATATGTGTGTTCTTGTGCGTGCGTGCGTGTTATGATGTCAGCACCAATTAAATACTTAAGGTTGAAACATAAAAAGAACATCTGAGAGAGAGAGAGGGGGAGGGGGAGAGAGTCTGTGTGTAAGTAGTAGTAGTAGTAGTTGAGAGAGCTTGCAAAGAGTTGGCAGCAGCCTGACTTTCGAATCTTCCGTGTGTTATACATATTGTATCACCGACGTATTTTCACTATCCGCCCACATCTTCCGGAATTATTTCACACCACTTCGCCTGTTAAGCACCTGCATTTCCTGTCATGTGTGATTTATTTCCTATTTCGCGGGTTCGGTTTCAAAAGAGGTCAGCATCTACAGTCACAAGCTGTCAGCATTCCCTGTGCCAATGAGAGCTAATTTATTTTCTCGACAATCCACATACATAATAATGGTGATGATGGGAATTATCAAATAGTTTGATTAATTAAATGCTATCATTTTAGCTAGTGAAGTCGCGTCCTCAGAGTTTACACTTTTATATTTATTACTATTATTATTATTATTATTATTATTATGGTATGCGTCAATCCCGCAAAACTACATAGATCTACACGTGGTTCTCAGCAAGCCGAGACAAGATTATTTAAAATGACGGCAGTTGCACACGCTGCAGGTCTTCTCTCTTCACAGAAAGCGCAAGATTCTATAGGATTAGCATTTCTGTTGCTGTAGATGTTCGAAAGAAAGTTAACACAACGTGTTTTGCCACGCTACTGAAACAAATTGATTGTTTTAACGGTATATCAAACTCTCCAAGATTATTTCATGCCTAGAACTTAGATAATTGCGTTGATTGTACGTTTATATTAACATTTTTGTATAATTGTTTCTTAGAAGGTTTTTTGCGCAGAGTTAGAC
This sequence comes from Sepioteuthis lessoniana, assembly GCA_963585895.1. NCBI lineage: Eukaryota > Metazoa > Mollusca > Cephalopoda > Myopsida > Loliginidae > Sepioteuthis > Sepioteuthis lessoniana. The sequence goes on from OY757941.1 coordinate 62,576,363, forward strand.
GATATCAAGAATTTCTTTTTAATTCAAATAATTTGCAAACAGAACTATTTAACCCATGGAGAGGACTCTAACAGGTCCTACCATATCTAGTCAGAGTGGACCTGGGAGTAATGGCAATGTAGGGGTATCCACACTCCATAGATATCCAGAGCCTCACCGTCAGTTACAGTTTAGTATCATGCCAAGGACATCTTTTTGAAGGGCCTTATCACTCGGCAGGAGTACAGTCAGTATAACCTAAAACCCACCGAAAGGGGTCTCAATAGAGGTTAGTTACCCAGTCACGCTGGGCGGGTGTGGTAGTACAATTGGTTTGAATAGGTTTTCTATTTCCTTGACTGGTTGCCTTATCAAGGATAAAGAGCCCAGTCTACCCAACTGCTATTCATAGCTGGTAATTATCTTTAATTTCTAATTATAATCAACATGTATATTTGTGCATATTGGTTGATAAGATATTTCCAAGAAAATATAATCACTCAAAGAAATTTAACAAAGTATTGATTACCGAATTATCAATCACCTTACAATTTCCTAACTTTCATCAACGTGTAAAGAATCTACATTACATTTTTGCTGTTTTTTTATTTCTGTTTTTGTTTTTTGTTGTTGTTTTTTTATTTGTTTTTTGGTGGGGAGGTCCGTGCAGAGTCTAAATCTTCTGGCTGTATTTTTCAAACTTATTTCCCTTTTTCATCCTCTCCTTTTCTTTCTCCAATTCTCTCTCTCTCTCTCTCTCTCTCTCTCTCTCTCTCTCTCTCTCTCTCTCTCTCTAGTTCTCGTTCTCGATTTCCTTTTCTCTATCTTTTCTCTCTTCCTCTCTCTCTCTCTCACTCTCCTCTTTATTTCTTTTTCTCTTTCTTCTCATATCTCAATTTCTTCTCTTTCTATCTCTCTCTCTTTCTCTCTCTCTCTCCCTTTCCCTCCCTTCCTCCTTTTACATGTAAACTTTTATCAAAACCATTCTGTTTACATCAATATATCAACAAAAGTACACTCACAAGAAATTGATTAAATTTCTCTTACATTGTTTTCATGAAAGAATATGAAGCAACTTTGAAGACAGTAAAAATCAAAAAGCATGAAAAATTTTTCTAATTAATTTTTAATATTAAAGCAGATATGTCTTCGTGTTAATATGTATGCGCATTCAATTGATTATAGTCATCGTTAGTTGGCCTGAAGTCAAGCATTAGATGCGTTAGTATTCCAGTGCAGTTCTTAACACGTTCTTTTGTTTGGTCGATGAATTCTACAGACTTTCGAAAATATGTCAGGTGTAGAAATCATCTATTCAATGCAGATCTATTTGTTTGGTAAATGAAAGAACCCCCTCGCTTTGTTTTTAAGAGTAAATTCATTAAATACAAAACAAAACAAAAGGGAAGGCAAGCAAACGTTAAAAATGAATTTGCGAGATAAAAACCGGAAACAGAAAATAACAAATGGAAAGATTGAGTTGTTGAATCAGTCATTGATAAACGACAAATATTCTGAGTTATTAAAGGTCGTTAGCATATGAATTGTTTTCTTGGTATAATCCTCAATGACTTCATGAATGAAATAGACATCGACGTTATACTCTGGGTAGAAAAGAATCTTCTAACTACTATAAAAATTGCCTGACTTATGTCGGGCATTTTAATTTGACGTTTCATGCTAGGAAGAAGCATCTTTCTGTATTCAATGCTGAACGGGATTGAACCAGGATTTAATACCAACCATTTGTGAGTTGACTGAAACTAAAATGCTTTTTACAAGTTTATTCTCTGTATAACCGCTATAATATGTCACACATTCCAACACTTAAACAATTTCAGAATTATTGAAATTTGAAACAAAGATAAATATGAATACAAAAATATGTACTGACTTTACTCATACTTGTAAAGAAATTTTCCACACAGTTCTTCTCGAGTAACACACACAGATACATACCTATATATATATATATATGTGTGTGTGTGTGTGTGTGTGTGTGTGGTTTGGGATTAAATTAGACGGCATGAGAAGAAAAAACTGTATCGAAAATCAGAATTATATCTTTCGAGTACATGAAGTAACCATTTTGCCAATGAATGTTGAACAGAATAGCACATGGACAAAATAGGTCGCAAGAGGATATTTCGTAACATTAATTCAGTTACGATCTTTTCTGAGTTTGAGTTATTATTTTCTCAATTACTTAAACTCTCTTCGGTGTCACAGCAAAATTTGTTTTATCTCATGAATCACTTAGCTGACCTAGCTAATGAACTTATTAATATTACGGTCAATTCTAATGGATTCTTATGATAGAAGAATCCCGTTGAAGCTGCTAAGTGCATAAAACAGAATTCTGATATTCTAATCACTAGACCTGAAAAAGGCGCTGCTGTTATGATCTAAAAATTGTACTAATTATATCAAAAAATGGCCACTATTTTGGATGATAGTACTAAATTTCAAAAAAATTAGTGATTTATCTTTTGATGACACCCATAAATTAGAAATTAAGTTACAGAAACGGTTTCTTGAATTGTTCGAAAAAAAAATGATCTCTGGAGAAGTCTATGAGTTAATCCGTCCAATAGGTTCGAAGATACCGAGAATGTATGGTCTACCTAAAATCCATAGATCTGATATCCCTTTGCGACCAATTCTGTTAAACATTCATTGGCGAAATGGTTAATTCGAGCACTCAATGCTGTTTTAGCATTTTATCCTGGATTTTGTGTAGATGATTCATTTACTTTTTTCTTCCATGATCCGTCAACTCCTTCCTTGTGTTGTCTCTCAATTCATGGTATCCTTTGATATTACTTCATTGTTCACTAATGTTCCTTTAAATGAAGTAATTTCTATTTGTGCGGACTTTCTATATCGAAGTCCATTAACATCTGCCCCTTCTTTTCCTGAAAGTTCTTATTGTGGAATTGATGGCATAACTACCAAATCAGTTTCCTTTAGTTTTAATGACACCATGTACCGTCAAGTAGACGGAATTTCGATGGGTTCCCCATTAGATCCTATTTTTGCAAATATTTTTGTTGGATTCTATGAAAAACTACTTTTTGAGAGGTTTCCTAAGCCTTATATTTATTTGCATAATGTGGACGACACTTTCGCCTGTTTTAGTTCACGTGGTGAAGTTTTATCATTCTTCCCCCGGCTGAATGATGTACATCCTTCTCTAACCTTTACCATGAATGAAGAGAAGGATAATCGATTACCATTCTTAGATGTATTGGTTGAACGACGTTCATTTGCTTTCGTAACTAGTATATATAGGAAGTCTACGTTCACTGGCTAGTATTTGAGTTGGGATGCGTTTGCTCCTAAGTCTAGGAAGGTTAACCTGATCAAGTGTCTTACATTCGGGGCACTTAAGTTTTGTTAAGATAACAGGATTAAAAGTGAACTTGAAAAGATGAAAAATGTATTCTTGGGTAACGGGTATCCTGAGGAAGTTAATGTTGACACCAGGAACAAAACTGTTGATAAGTTTAGGAATAACATTGTGCTATTTGGCCCTTCTAAATATCCTGTTTATGTCAGACTTCCTTGGACTAGGTCTCCTTGTCAGCTGATTGCCGATAATATTTCTTCCTCTGTTACACGCTGTTTTAATGTGGCAATGGTTCGAACCATTGTTACAACTCGTGCTGCATTTCGCTCTATTCATAAGGATGTGCTCCCTATCTTTCAACAAAGTAATTTCATTTATAAATTTCAATGTTTCTGTAATGCTACATATATAGAGCGCACCTCCCAACGCCTTGAGTTTAGGGTTAAGCAGCATGTTCCCATCCGGGCATCCAAAATTGCTCAATTCTGCCATCTGCGAGCATTTGAATGCTATAAATGATTTTGCGGGTAATTATAACGAGGAGTGCTTTAGTGTCTTGCACAGAGCTAGGACAAAACAACATTTAATTGTCCAAGAGACACTTTACATCTTACTTTACAAATCAACTCTGTGCAAACAAAATCCAAAGTACTCTTTAAATTTAATAGGAGATAATTGTTGCTTGACTGGGAGTGGTTTTAATTAATTTTTTCTCCTCCTCCTTGGTCTTGCGGTACCATTCTCATTTTCATTCCCCCTTTTAATTAATTAATCTGTTTACATTGTTTTAGACGACTTGAAAAATATCAGATGAAAGGGCTTTTGTGATTCCAATAATTTTTTCTCATTTATTGTTATCTCCTCATTTCATATGTCACTTTGTATTTGTCTGTATAAATTTATATGTACTAATAACTTATATATATATATATAAATATATATATATATATGATTTTTATAAAACGTTATTTTTTTTAACCAAAAGGTAAAATGAAGTACCATCCAATAAGTTAGAATTAAAAGAATCCCTGCAGTAAAAAATTCCTGTAACTATTATTAAAAAATTAGTAAAGTAAATGAAATCAATATTTTAATCAATAATGAAAAAAATCATTCGTAAAAAAGAAATAAAACGGACAACACCAAACATTGTTTTCGACTTATATCATAAAAAACTATTCAATACGTTTTTATGTAAATTTTACTAGCAATGAGTGCTTCTAGTTTCTTAAGATATAATGCAACCAAATTTGTGCAGATTTCAGCCGGTAATTTAATCCAATTTCTTGATAGATAACTCTAAGATCAGTAAGATTTCTTGAACTTATCTTTTGAAGTTAAGTTTTCCCTTCTCACCACATATTCTCGATGGTATTCAAATCAGGGGACTTTGCCACTGCATAACTCTAATTTTCTTCCTCTGGAATCATTCCTTTATCAGATTAACAAAAGGCTAAGGATTATTTGAGTTGATTATTTTTAATGGCATATCAACATTCATGTGTTATTTTATGTCAAATACATTCTTCTATAAGGATGATTGTAGTACTATTCAACCCATAAATAGGCGATAGAGGTTTCAAACCTTTCCCAAGGATGTCAGTCTGAAAGTGAGCATTATAGTACAACTGAAGTTCGAACTCGCTTACTATAATGTCGCAATTCAGTACATTAACAACTACGCCATTGAGACTTACTCTGTGGTGTAATGATTACTGGTTTTGACACAATAACGCTCTATTTCTGAAAGGTAATCTTGACTTAATTTTCATTACAATATTATATATCAGAAATGGGCAATAAGTATAAACAGGTTTGGTTAGAACAACCATCTAGTAACTTCATCTTCGGTAAATTCATCGTAATAAATCCATTGTATGGTAAATTTATTGCCAGTAGATTAATCGTATGGTAAATTTTATCGCAGGTGAATTATTTAAGGCTAAATTCAGAATTTAATCATTGCTTTTGATAAAAAGAGGCAAAGGGTTAGGCTTAGGTTTAGAAAAACCTTATATTATAAGAGCAACATAGATATTAACTCAGCGAACTGGAACTAAAATACCATGAGGAGTAATTCATCTGATAGAATGAATTTACCACACGATAAATTTACCACACGATGAATTTACCACACGATAAATTTACCACACGATGAATTTACCAACAATAAATTTAACAATACGATGAATTTACCCATTTGAATTTATTTAGGATCATAGAACAGTTTAGATAGATCTCAATGAAGATAAGGACATACTTAACGTTATACAACGCAAAAGAAAGTTAAGACTGCACAAATAAAACGTTGAAAATAATTTTACAAGATAGTAATAATCGAACAGCAATGTAAGGAACAAATGTTTCTGATTTTGACAGGATAAACTCGATAGGTCTTGTGGTATTGCCAAATTTATAAGGTAAATCTAAAGGTCGCAAATAAATTTGTCCGTAAAGTCGTATCGTAGAATATAGTCTCGTGAAAAATGGTGCACTAAGGATTAAAAAGATTCAAAGAGATAAACACGTCAATGACTTGAAAGACGACTTTGCAACAACAACGATAACTAAAGTTGAGTAGTCGTAAATAAAAAAAAAACTAATGAGAAGAATCAGTTAAAGAAAAAACATAAAATAAAGCCTGGAAAAGTTTCATTACGCTTTGGCGGTTCAAAAATGTCTTGCAATGACTATGTCGATTAAAGGAAAGATAAAATGGTCATCATGACTAACAAAAAAGAATCTTTTACGGAACCTTTGATAATATATATATATCTATATATATATATATATATATATATATATATATATATATAAGTGCATCACTATCTATACTCACTTGATCTAGGTCAATGCGATGTTATCTTGTTTCCTTTACTGAAATCTACTTCAGCGGAATGATTTGATGAGGTGCAGGACATCAAAAGAAATAGAACTGCGATGTCTATTGAGAAATGTCAGAGGTGCTATTGAGAAATTTCTGAGGTGCTTTGACCATTGAAAAGCTCTCTGGAATAAGCGTGTTGAATAACAAGGATGCTATCTTTAATAAGATTTTATTCATTATTTTTTATCTTGGTAAAAGCAGCTTCAATCTTGATACTTTTTATACACACATTTACGAAGGTCGGCTGAAAATTTCATTGGTTGACCAAGATATTTTCATGGAATGTGACTAAATGTGGTCTGTTTTCCAACATAATGCCCCTTCCATTGATGTTTCAATGCCTTGATCCTATTGGTCAGAAAAGTCATCAACAGAATATATAATGCCAGGATGTGCATTTTTCCACCGATGATCCTGTCAGTCAACCTTGAACCTTGAATGATATTTTGTTTTTATCGCAATATTGGAGCACCCAACAAGAACGAAAATCACGGTTCTCAGATTGTTACTGAAAGGTATTATAAGCCCCTTAAAACTATAACTCTTTTTTAAAATTCCTGTGTTTTGTTTCGAATTAATTTTTAATTTTTTGTTTTTAGATTTTTCTTTATATTTTTTCTTTTTTTTTTTTTCTTTCTTTTTGTTGTATAATTTCTATGTTTGCATTTCCTCGACATTCTCTACGTGCAGAGAATGATATAAATTAAATTATGTAAATAGGATATTTGGAGTTCTCGTTTGCTTCGACTAAATCGATTAAATTAATGGAATAATAATTGGCAAAAGCTCTGCCGTCTGCTTTGATTCTTGAAAGATATTTCAACACTAAGTTAAAGAGAGAGAGGGGGGGGTGAGGGAGGGAGTCAAACATAAACATTGAAAATTGATATCGTCTTTTTATTAAAAAATATATTCTAAAATGGAATAAATTCCTCCGGTTGAATGACGTTGTCTTGAGTTTTAATGCATTGATTTACATTTGTTTATTGATTCTTTTTGATTTTTAATTACAAATACCTTGACTTTCACTTGAATTTGTTTATTTTTACAAAAATTTGTTGATCTTTTATAATAAACACATTATTCAAAAAATTTTCGACAAAAAGATTTTTGAAAAATAATTGGCTATTCAAAGCAAATAATAACATAGACGTGACTTACTTTTCTTTTCACATTCTTCGGTTCCCATTTATCATCAAAGCCTCGTTTTAAAGAACACCGAATATTATGTTGAAACTTATAAAATCCCGAGTTCTAAACTGCTTTGTCGTCGAAGCCTAAAATATGCCGACTGAATTCTCTGCAGATTGGTAAGACCCCTAAAAACTGCCTGGCAATTATGCTCCAGTTCAAAAGATCTTACAAGTGTGAAATCTTCCTTTCATTGCACATACTTTTCAGGTGATTCGAAGTAAATTCATCTTCGCTAAATTCATCTTCGCTAAATTAATTGTCAGTAAATTTGTCGTACGTTAATTCATCATCAGTAAATTCATTGGTTGGTAAATTTATCGCAAGTAGATTTATCGCAAGTAAACTCGTCGTATCTGATTAATTACTCTTATTATATAGGGTTTCCCTAACCCTAACCCTTTATTTATTTTTATTAAGTACTTAAAAGCAATTATTAGATTTTGAACTTTGCTACGATATTTAACTGTAATAAATTTACCATACGATTAATTTACTGACGATAAATTTACCGACGATGAATTTATCACGATAAAGTTATCACGATGAATTTACTGGACACTCTACTCGATCTACTGTGATTCGGAATGGCAGTACCCATGTGGGTCCAAGCTATGGGTCAAACAGATCCATTTAAAAATTATTTGTATTTTAAAGGAATTCTTAAAATCATTTAAAGGTGTGCAAATGATTTGTGTTTGAGATATTTACTCCAAGATATAGTTGTTTACAAATTATTATCATTAATTAATTTAAGCCATATAATTGCGTGAAGAAAGAACTGACTTCAGTATTGAATAACCCAACAACATTGACATATCGTATGATTCAACCCAACCAACTAAAGTTCCAAGTTCGAATAAATTTAAAAGATAATTTGCATAACCAAAAAATATTAAAGTGTGAAAACAAAAACTAGGATACAAAAAGGAAGATGTATCGCATGAGGGTGGAGGCAGTTTTTGCTTCAAAAGTGAAAAGTAGAGATGGTACAAAATTATCAGATTAGAGACTTTGACATATATTTGAGAAAGAATAGTCTGTCTGCTGAAATGTAAAGATCAAAACAAGAAATTTAAGAGCTGTCTTGTGACGGTCTAGAAGATTGTCAAAGAAAGGTTTGAGGAGACGAAAAGGTTGTCCTTTGATCTCGAAGACAAAAGAATAAATACTCACGTTTTATTTCGCATGTACATATTCAAACCGGTAAGAAGTAATAAATGGTGGAATGTCAATGGAGAAAAGAATCGTTCTCCTTTATAAATCCCCGTTCCCCATTAACGAGGTGTCGATTTTACTGAGCCCAAAGTATTTGACTTCGCTGTCTAGGTATCAACTTCCACTTTTCCAATCTCCAAAGTCTTGCGTGAACAAGTCTTCATGCAACTGACTTTTTGACCTCTGCCGATAATGTCTAACATAGTCGTTTGTAGATTACATAAGCATATTGATTCAGATTCATCATGAAAGACTGGGAAGAGTTTATTCAGAACATTTTAGCAACATAAAATAAACATTGTTAAACGAAATCAACGATCAAGTCTAGAATTACATAAAGTTACAAGATAAACGAAGGTCATTCAACAAATAAGAAGATTTTTTTTCAAGCAAAATTCATTTTATTCAAAATTTTTCCATGAAAATTCTTTGAAATTGGTTTTAATTTTCTAACATATTTGTTACAAGGTCATTCAAAATGGCGGCAAATGAAACAGAGTTCTCCAGGCTTGAACAGAGGTCGGTAATCACATTTTTTGGAGGCTGAGAAGTGCAAATCATGTGGAATTTACAGAAGAATGTGTGATGTGTACGGTGAAGCTTATTTTAGTCAAAAAATGTTTACAATTGGACTAAACATAGGTTTTCTACTACAAGCCTGAATCGAAAAGACAGTTCATGGAATAGAAACAAATTGACTTTTCAATAAAGGAAAGCTCTGATTGCAACAGTTAGTAACGGTCAAATCGACAGTCTTTTGGCGACATGAAATGACTCATCATAATTTAATTCCTAGGCAAAGGAACAGTTTCCAATGGTCAACTCCTTAAGCAAAATACACCTTGTTTATTTCATAACCCTCGAATATATATATATATATATATATATATATATATATTAGCGGTGAAGGGTGACTTGGGAAACGGCATGCATTCCATTATGCAGGCTGACCCTCAAGGTGGAGTGATTAAAGAAGCACTTTACTGTGCTCTCCCACAAAATCATTTACCTCTTAACTAATGTTAATGTCAGAGAATACACAACCAACAGGCTACGCTTCAGACTTGTTAGCCCTCTTCCGAGGACTTGAGAATCCCTACACCATTAATATACCCTTGCAACGGTGATGACCTCTATTGGTTACAAGAGAAAAGGAAAATTTACGACTGATAAGTTATAAAAATTTTTTTGTAAATCAATTCAATTTTTCGTCTCTTTTGACAAATTCATCTATTGTTGTGAAACGCATCAGTCTACCTTCATTTTCTTCACAGTCCAGTCGACTAGGCTGTAGAATACACCAACTGCATCTCTCCAGAGAGGTAACCCCCCTAATTGAATTGTTTAAAATAGAACTGTTTTTACATTTAACTGTGTATAAACAAATGACTGATGTTTTGTTGAATTGTTAGTGATCTAAAGCAATCCTTGGAACAATTAAACTTTGTTGAGTAATATTTACAACTCATATATATTTAGTACATAGGAATAAACCTGATTTAGTATTAAATAACCTGCAATAGTTGACATGCCATTAAACTAAACCAAACCAAATCAATCATCTTCTTCAAAAAGTATTTATTCATAGAAATCAAAACCAAATTACTGACGTCGACATATCCTAAAAAACTTTCTCGAGGTTTTCTCTTTCCTTCAGCAAATCTTAAGTTCAATTTGGGAATACCTCATATAATTATTAACACACTTTAGTGGAGAAAATGATCTCTCACAGGAAACAGACATGACAGGTATAGTCAGAATCAGACGTAGTAATTTGGATACTTCTGCCATTGTTTAGTTTATTTCAAGTTCCCGCATTATCCTTGCAACTTCTTGGATGTTTGACGCTTGCTTTGAAAAATCTCTACAATAATCAGATTTCACTTCGCATTTCAGTCCATCGAAATCCATTGGATTTATACACATCCAAAATCGAAAACATTTCCATCGGAATTTTTTTTCCAAGCGTGTAAAAGATTCGGATTTAACAATTCAATAAATCTGAATTCTCCCATTATCTGAACTCTTTGCTCAACATGAACAATAACTTTATTCAAAATGTTGTTCAACAAAGTTCTTAAAATACCTTCTGATTCCTAATACTATGACGCGTCGTTAGTGGTCCATGAACAACATCCAGATCTCGACTCGATTTAAATTTTAAGACTCTGAAACGGATGAATGGACAAAAACTTACTTTTCAATCCCAAAACTGATTCCCTGGTTCTTTTCGCTCCACGTAGAAACTATGCAAATACTTTCTGGGTTGATCACATTTCTGAATTCGGGTCTTGAGACGCGACGTCAACAATACTCTCTATGAGTTAAAACTTTTAAAAGTTAGAAAAAAAGAACTTTTGATTTAACATTAAAGTAATCAGACGTTCCTTTTAAAATCTACAGAAATGAATCATACAATTTTTTGTTTAAATCTGTGCAACTACAGGTCCTTTGATTTCAGCCGCATGAAACAATAAAAACATTTTCTGTTTAATAGAGAATGTCTGCAGGCCTAATATGGCTGGAAAGGACAACAAAGAAATCGAAAATATTTTTGCTTTTCTGTGTCTCTTTTTAACCCACTCGATATTATGTCTTGTCTTTCTTTTTCGTGCTCTCATCTTGAAGGGAATAATAAAACAGGGAAGACTAAAGCCACGGCCTTTTTAACCATGATAAAAAACTGACAAAAATATCTTTACTTTCCTGTAATTGTCTCTCTTTCACTTACCCAGTCTCATGTTGTGTCTCTCATGCTCCCAACTTAAAGGTAATCGGGAAGCTATTGAATTCATTACTTTTACTAGTCTTTCCAAGCTAAACCAACGGGTGTTTTCTCTACCTACAGTCCCTATATAATATCGCTTCTAACAATTACCAAGAAATAAAGAAATAGGCAATATAAAAAATGGTATTATGAAAATTATCAATAAATTTCATATTACACAAAATTAGGGTATATTGTGCATGCGTTAGCTATATGTATATATATATAAGGGTTGAAGGATATATATATATATATATATATATATATATATATATATATATATATATATTACTGAAGATATAATACATTTATAATTGTAGATTTGTCTATAAGATGAATGCAGAAAGAATGTAGAGCAGAGCCAAGATTTGAAATACAAGTTGTGATTTTAAAAAAGTATCAAGACTCAAGCTTTTTTTAATCAAAAATTTGTATGAATACTTATGCACAGTTGAGCAAATAATTTTGTAGAGAGATGATATCAAGTCATCTTGGCTTAATCTAGATGAGATATATATAAAGTCAGTCTCAATACTTTTTAACTAAATACTTTTGTCAAAAAAAAGTTGTGCAACCGCATACTTTTCCAGCAAATTTTTTTCGTTTTCTAAAAGAAAAAAAAATTCATCTCAAAGTTAAGATTTGAAGAAGTAGAAGACATTAAAAGAAATACTTTGTTACGGATTTAATCGAAGAGTTCTTGAGATGATTCAACCAGTGAAAACATTTTCGATAACAAATCAACTGTTTTGAAGAAAATTAACGTTTTTATTCGTTGTTCATTTATACTGCTTCAGTATCCATAAGTTTTTAGACACCTCTTAGAAATGACCATTACACTGTTCAAAGACTTTCAGAGATGAAGGAATGGACAGAAAACCATTTTCTTGCTTACCTATTGTCACGGTAAAATCAACAAAGAATTTTCTTCGATTGGTCTAATGCTACAGATTTATATAGTATGAAATATTCAAAGCCACAATTTTGAATGTGAAAATAAAATAAATTCAAATGTTTTGAAAGTAGAGATAAGAATGAATATGATTATCACTATTGTCCAAATGAAAATGGTCATTCTTTTTATAAGAATTATATCTTTTTAAAGAGTTTGGTTATTGTTATGGGAGCATTACCCACCTCACCATAATGGACTCTTCTCACCGTTATTAGTACTGAGAGATTTCGCTGCCAGAGAGGCGGATCAGTATCGGTCTGCACCTCTCCAGTTGCCGGGTACGGTTCTGGCCGAGTGTTTAGATACCGGGAGATTTCCTTCGGCCTCAGGGAACCTTCCCCCAGGCTTTTATCCCCTTCGTAGGGGGTTCATTGCCCGGCGCCTGAGGCGCCCCTAATAAGGGGAATGCCGACGGGGTCGTAGGCATTTTTGAAAATGCTAGGCGCGTGTGGGCTACGGCCCAGCGCTTGGACCCACCAAAAAAAAGGCCTTGTTGAGTGGGGCGGTCATCAAATATCGCAGATCAATCTCGGTCTGAACTTCTCCAGTTGCCGGGTAGCACTTCGGCCGGCCGTGTTATCTGCGGCACGGATCTGGCCGAGTGTGTCTCGGTACCTGGAGATTTCCTTCGGCTTCAGGGGGCCTTCCCCCACTCTTTTACCCCCTTCGGGGAGGGGTATTGCCCGGCGCCTGAGGAATGCCGACGGGGCTGTAGGCATTTTTGGAAATACCGGGCACGTGTGGGCTCCGACCCTGCACCCGGACCCACCAAAAAAAGGCCTTGTGCCACACATACCCGTTAGGTGGGATGGACATCAAATATCGCAGATCAATATCGGTGTTATCAGTACGAGACTTCTTACCTTTTCTATGTAACTCTATCTTTCAAGTGTAATATAATCTGTTATCTAATATCCGAGTTTGCGTTTTCATTAGTGACCCTTTCCGGGGGCTCAACATACTGCCGACGAAGAACTCGAACGAAAAAAGGACTCTCCAACAAGCAAAAGGGGTTAATCGCACAACATACTGGCGAAGATACATCGCGACAACAAAGAGATAACCTACTACAAGTTGTTAAAGAATGTACAACAAAGTTCCAAGATTTTTGTTAAACAACTACAAGGTATCATATTGTACAAACGACAGAGGGTGTCGGATTGCGGATCTTTTTTAAAAAATCTGTAAGATTGTCACGTAATCAAAAAGTGATTTTCATATTTTTGTTTTTTCCTCCCACTTCAGAGAGAAAAATTTAATTCGGTGCTTACAGATTTGTGTTGTACAAAACACAATTATTCTTGATTTCTGGGGATATTTACTGAAGAAAAAAAACTCCCCCCTCCAAAAAAGAAAAAAAAACTTTTAGAATAGAATTTTTTTAAAAGTCTAAAAAAAAATGGAAGACCTTGTTTGCACAAATGATAAAGTTGCAAATGGAGTCTCAACAAAAAAATAAGGAAAAACTCCTTCAACTTCAGAAAGAAAACGAAGAAAGAATCTTAAAAAGCGAGGAAAAACGACAACGGTTCTTTCTTGAATTGCAAAAACAACAAGAAACACTTTTTAAAAGTCTAAGTAATAACCAGCCTACAGATAGTACTACTATTTTCACTCAAAATGCAGTGTGAAACGCGCTCGAAACATTTTCCTATGCACCAGATGAGGATAAGACATTTGAGGCATATTACAGAAGATATGAAGATATCTATATTACCAACTGTGCCGATTGGACAGATACAAAAGCTAGGAAATGTGGAACACAACAAGTTCGTAGATTATATCTTACCAAAAAAAAAAACTTGCGAACTTGGTTTTTTAGAAACAGTTAAATTACTGTCAGAATTATTCAGCTCCAAAACGTCTCTATTCTACAAAAGATGAAAATGTCTCAACTTAACAAAAAGGGACAGTGATGATTATTTAGGGTTTGCCTCGGTCGTCAATAAAAACTGCGACGATTTTAAACTAGGGGAATTATCAGCGGAAAACTTCAAATGCCTGATATTCGCACAAGGCCTAGTGACGGCTAAAGACGCGGAAATCAGACGCAGAGTTTTGTCGAGAATGAACCCGATCTCACACTTCAAAAACTGGCTGAAGACTGTCAGAGGATAGTGAGTGTCAGAAAAAAATCAAAAAATATCGAAGAGTCTGGTGTTACTTACGTAAGGAAAGTCAAGTATAGATCCCAATCATACTCTCCGGTAAAAAGAGAGAAAAAATATGATCACCCAAAATTTCAATACAGGCAGACTAGTGACAACCAAAAAAACACCCAGCGCTTGCTACCGCTGTGGAAAAGTACATTGGGTCACGGACTGTCCCTATCGTACAAAAAAAATGTCAAAACTGCGATAAATTCGGACTTAAGGGCTCACAGTGTAGAAACAGAAAAAGAATTAAAAACAGAGTCAGACATACAAAAAGCGAGGACGAGTCAGACATACAAAAAGCGAGGACGAGTCAGACATACAAAAAGCGAGGACGAGTCAGACAAAGTCGTTCGTAAATACATAACAGTCAAAGTACTTAATAAGTCGGTAAGATTTCAGTTAGATTCTGGCTCTGATATATCAATAATAAACTTACAAACTAGAAAATTAGAAAATTAAATAGGCCAATAATAAAGATGACAAGCAAGACGGCGCGAACTGTAACAGGAGACAAAATAAAATTTGAAGGCAAAATTATTATCCCTGTATCACTAAATGGTATAACCAAAAAATTAAAAGTCTTCGTACTGAAGAACACGGAAAATTTGTTTGGGTCGGACTGGTTTCAGAAATTTAATCTCTGGGATCAACCAATTAATACATTTGCCAAAAAGTAGAATGCATTACGGCCGAAGCTGAAAAAATTAAGATGGAACGAAAAGGTAGTTTCCCCGAAGTATTTTCAGCTGGTCTTGGCAAATGTACTAAAATTAAGGCAAAATTTGTACGGAAGGAAAATACACGTACCATTCGCCGCGACCGAAGAAATAGATAAAGAGCTAGACCGATTAGTGAATATGGGCATATTATCGAAAGTGGAATTCAGCGAATGGGCTGCTCCAACGGTAGAAATAAGAAAAAAAATCTAAGAAAATCCGGGCATGCGCAGATTTTTCTACAGAATTGAACGCTGCACTCAAGGATTACCACTATCCCCTCCCCAGCCCAGAAGATGTTTTTAATAAATTAAATGGAAATAAAGGAAATTCACCGACCCGCTGATGATCGACCCAAAAAGAAAAAATATTGATAGCACTTTTACGAAATAAAAGGCTTGGGGGACGGGTGTTGTAGAGCCTTACCCACCTCACCATAATGGACTCTTCTCACCGTTATTCGTATTGAGAGATTTCGCTGCCAGAGAGGCAGATCAATATCGGTGTTATCCGAAAAGTACGAGACTTCTTACCTTTTCTATGTAACTCAATCTTTCTTGTGTAATATAATCTGTTATCTAATATCCGTGTTTGCGTTTTCATTAGCAACCCTTTCCGGGGCCACAACAGTTATTCAAATAGAAAACTTTACAAGTAACAGAAGTAAAGATTTATTAATAGGTCCATATTGACTTCTAAGTATATGAAGATGATCTTTGTGTTCTTTTTAGTATGTATAATATCGATTATATATGCTGGAACAGACCTCATTAACAGGGCAAGTAAAAAGTTTTGCCATATTTTGGTAGTATTTGAGGCACAATTCGGTATCTCTGGATGCTTTTGTCCAAGTTGTGAAGGTGACAAACCACATAGAACTGTGAGACGCTGAGCTCGCCGGATATTCTCCAAGTGCTACTTGCTCCAAGTGCTATGTTTACATCTTTTGTTTCGAACACTGCATCTGGTTGCTGTACTGTGATCAAGTATGCCTTCACCTTTTGCACAACAAATGTTTCTTTATTGCTTCCGTGACATTATGGCCAAGTTGGGAATCGTAAAGCGGAAGTTCCCAATTTAGATTTTGTTGCACGTTCACATGTACTGCTTTCAAATCGCGCACAAAGCGAAACAATGTACGTGTCAGAGGATCAGCTACACCGATAATAACAACAACAGCAGGAACCTCCCACGGCTTGAGTTGTTAGAGTCACATGATATACGCGTCACAAACTAGCACGGACCAAAATACAGCAAAACGTTTGAATTAGGCAAGAATCATGACATTCAAAACTTCTGTTTTAAAAGCTTTTGATTGAAAAATAATTCTATTTCCAGTTATGAGTTGTGTTAAGGTAGAGTTATCCCTCCGAAGGATTGAGTGACTCTTCAGGGAAACCGGCTGAGAATAGACAACAAGATGGTTACTTGACAACAGGAACGTGTAGAAAAGGTTATCATTAATCCACACCACTCCTACTGTACAACGGTCGGTGAGAAAATTATTATCATAGTCATTTTTTTGTCTAAATACTTTTTTGTTCATCCTTTAGAGTTGCTGTATCAATTTTATGATATCCGGCAGAAACTGGTTAATAAACCTTCCATAATTGATTATTTCCCAAGAACTTTCTATACAATCTAGGGACATCATCAGAGGGTTTGCATTGCAAAAGTAACTTTTGGATGCACTTTACTATTTTGTAAGAATAAGCGTTTATACTGGTATATTGTGTTGCGTTTATTTTTTTAAATGTGTTTCTATAAATAGCGTCAGTAGCAAAAGACATTCAAAAGTACATTCAAAATTAATTCTACTAAGTTTGGGTTGTATATTTTTAATATGTAGCGCCTCAAGTATCTGTAGTTTTTACTTGTAATTTTGTTCTAATATTATTGTATTTTCGGTGAGAATTTTCCAAAAATAAATTTTTCGGGCATGACCTTTTTTTCTTGTATGTTGGGCTATGGAAGTATTATCAGAAAGATTCATAGAAAGTCTTCTCAATGGGGTAGTTGAGTTTAAACCGAAGTATATATTGTTGTTTTCAGAGATACAATCTTCTAAAGGACATGTAAATTGATATAAAACATGAGTTTTTTTGCAAAACTCTAATTGAGGGAGAGGAATTATTATTGACTTAGTTGGAGGTTTTGAATTTCTTATAGTATATGATAAGTTTTATTTTCTATTTGGATCAGTGGGGAGTATGTTTCTTTGAATCAATTTTTTTATATATTTTCATTTAATTTATAATTGTAGTGCATTAGGTGTCGGTAAAAATTTTGATAAATTGAGTGGAATTTTGCAGTGTTTATTTCATTGGCTAACATTTTTAACATTATACATTTAATTTTTTCATCAACAATACAGTTAGGAACCCTATATTGATGAGAATTTGTTTTATGTTTTTTATTTCTTTATAAAATATTGTCGTTAATAATAATTCCTCTCCCTCGATTGGAGTTTTGCAAAAAACTAACGTTATATATCAATTTACATTTCCGTTAGAAAATTGTATCCCAGAGAACAACAATATATACGTCAGTTTAATGTCAAATAACCTATCGATAGGACTTCTAAAAAATATCCATGTCCGACTACTTAATTTCTGAAAATTCTTACCGAGAACACGACAATATTAAAACAAAATAACAAGCAGAAAGTAGAGATTATCGAGGAGCTATATATTAAAAATATACAATAATTATAATACAAAAAATATGAAGACAAAAATAAAAGAGAATAGAATAAGTGGGGGAGAGATCCTTGATTAACATTCAAAGTCTATTATGACAAACGGAAGGTCACTCTAGTTAGTTGCATATGTGTCCCAAAGGAAATATGAATACAAAAAAGAAGTAAAAAATTTATAAAATCTTTCACCAACTGATACACTCAGAAAAAAGGAAAAGAAGTCACTACTCCTTCCTTTCACCAAGTGCTGCACACACAAACCGAGCAAAGAAGTCACTACTTCTTCCCTCCAGCTAAAAAAGGTTTCACACGTGCATCTTTTCTTTTTTCTTAGAGACAAAGTCCCTAAAAATATCCTTTATTTTCTTTTATTTGAATAAAAAGTCACTCTGTCTTTCTTTTGTCTGCGAGGCAGAGTCTCGAATAATGTTCTTTTTTTATTTTTATTTTCATTTTTATTTTTGTTTTTCGTTCGTCTTCTCTCTCGATAGTGAAAGTAATGGTGTCCGAGATTTGTGTAGCAGTTGGAGTTGTCTGAAGTCGTTAATTATTTTTCTTAGAGAAAGAATTTCTCTAAAATATAAGTTTATGTAGTCGAAACCTACACTTTCGGCTTCTTTCTTTCTTTTCTCTTCTTTTTGGCTTGAGCAGTTGAGCAGTTTCTTTCTCTTATCTTCTTTTCTGCTTGTGCTAACTTCGAATTCTCTTCTGGAATAATACAAAATCCTTCTGATGGATTTAAATTCTTCTCGTTTTTTTTCTATTCTTTTTGGCTTTCAAGCCATGTTTGAATTCCCTTCTGGAATTCTGAAAGAAACACTAAAGCCTTCAAGTGGACAATATTCTTGTAACTCAGCTCCATTTGAGTTGAAGAGTCAAAAATCACTGCCTAATTCTAAGGCGTCCTGTTTCCAACTGACTACTATTGATTTTGGTGGGTAACGCCAGGATCAACAATACCCACCTCACCTCCGGGGACTCCAGCCAATCAAATCTTCTCTGGCACTCTGCGATTTTCACCGAACACAAAAGCTAACCAGCAGTAAAAGAAAAACAATACAAAATAGGCCCCGAATTGACCCAGAAATGTTGGCGCTCCATTCAATAAACCCATTTACCAATAAAATTTACACAGTTTCATTATAACTTCATTTCAGTTTCTTATAAATTCTTATCAGTTAAATTATAAGCTTTATAAAAACCACCTTCAGATGAAATATTCAAAAATATTATTAGATGTTATCATATTACTTCCAGCTAGAATGGAATTTGAAAAAAATTCTTTATTTTTATATTTTTTTATTTTTATAAATTAAAATGATCTATTTTATCTATTTATCAAACAAGAAAAAATTAATAAAATTTGAAGATATTATATCTACTGTTTTTCATATATATATATTCTTAAAAAATACCGTTATCCCTAATTTACATACTACAGAGCATTAAAAGATTTAGAAATTTAAAAACCAGCCCTGGAACAAATAATTCTAATTAAATGACATTTTAAAAATCTATAAAGTTTATACTCTACTTTAATTGAGACTATTATGTATTATCAATATATATATATATATATATATATATATATATATATATATATATATATATATATATAAGGATGAATAATTAATTTGCAAAACTTAATTTTTATTATTCAAAATATTCTAAGAATACTAGTTATTTATAAAACGAAAATTTTCTAATCGAAAATAAGCCAATCGTAATAAACATATGATTAATATGTAATTCACATATCTAACGTTAATATGTCAAAGATGTTATGTTAAAGTAATTAATAGTTTAAAAAATATAATAAAAGATTTTAATGTTCGATTATTAAGCTTGTAAATATTTATAGTAAAAAACGGTTTACCAAAAAAAAATCCCTGTATTTTTGGGATCAGTTTCTACTCGTTAAAAATCCTACTATTGAATTAATCAATTAATTTTGATTTGTATTCTATATAAGAAAATTATAAAATTGAATGATTCAATACTCTCTTTGTAAAGAATTATGGATGAATATATTAATACATAGACTTAGGGATTTATAATCACTTAATTAAAGGCAGTTAAATACATAATTCTAAAAAAGATATAAAGTTAAATTATACTAAGAACTTTGTTTTATGTCTACATGTCGTAATAATTTCTTGAATTTTCTAGATTTAAGTAATTTTCTTTTTTTAAATCTTAATATACATATTAAGTGATTATGCATCAATAGCCGTTAGCACTGAGCACTAATATTGGATACTCCTACACCTTCGATTTCCTCTTTAGATCATATAAAGGAATATATATATATATATATATATATATATATATATATATATATATATCGTCTTTCCTGTCTAACGTTAAATTAGAACAAGACATATAATGGTTGAGAAAATATAACCATTTCCAGCTTCTTTTCTTCTTTTTTTAGATATAAACTCTAAGCAAAGACAATCTTCATACGTTGTTAATGGCTGCTACACATAAAACAAAAGCAAAAAGTCATCTTTCTAAACTTTTAGTGATTATTCATGTTTCAAAGAGATACTAAATCATTACTTAGCAAACTAGGTGAAGTACAAATATATGCTGGTCTAGACTTTGATCGAAGAAACCACGAAAGTAACAGACAGATATCAAAAGTCGTTTCTAATTACAGTATTTGACAGTTTATATGACGCATTCTTATCTGAGAACAGTAGTGGGACTATTTAACCCATAGCTGGCGTGATAGGGGGTTTTATACATTTTTCGAAGGGCATTAGTCTGAAAGTAATAGCGGTACTGGACTTCGAACTCGCTTACTATGATGTCGCAGCCGAACACGTCTGTCCTCACCCCATGGGGACCACCTCATCCCTATATTTCACATTGAAAAAATGTAATTGATTTGTTTAGCAATATGCATGGTTGAACGTCGTCACATAATTTTCTTCCTTACAAGCGTTATTTTATATGAAATACTGGTAAGTACTAATGTTATATATTGTTTGTCGGAGAGTCCCTGTGGATATATAGGAGCGACGAAAAAGTCTTCCGTTCATTTCGATGTCAGCATTCATTCATTTAATATTTATTGGATATATTATAGAATAGGAAAGTGACACGTAAGATATTTATGAATTTAAACATTATATTTCTGGTTCTGAGATCTTAATAAAAAGCCTAAGTCAATATTTTACATATCTAGCTTGAAGAAGTTCCGATAAGCCTAATTATTAATATCCTTTTAAATTTCTTAGATGACATAAATTGAAAATAAATAAATAAATAAATAAGCTGTATTTTGCATAAACCCAAAAATATCTTTATTAATTAAGTTTAACGTATCATTTTTTTCAATTATATCATAAAATATTTTAAGAAAAGTCAGTGAATTTATACCTATGGTAACGGACAATTGAAACTTGTAAACAGACATTCACCTTTGAAAATGTGTCCCTCTGATATGCAAAATTCAGTTTTCAGTAATCTTACAAGGATTAATTTTTATTTTTAAAAAAACCAAAAAAACAAAAAAACAATCCTTTCACCTAAAATAAAACAGCAGAAAAAAAATGAAAGAAAAAATATAAAGACAAACGTGCCTCGTGCGTACAACTAATAACTATTTATTACAAAGTAAATAAAAATAAATAAAAGAAGTTACAAAGTTTTGAAGAAAAACACTAATTGCTAAAATTAATTACTATTTTAGTGACTAGTCAAAAAAACTGAATCAAGTAACAATGATACAAATTGTTTCGAAAAAACACTGGGCCACTCATGAATTACAAGGAACTGATATGTCTTCATCAAACAAAGGAGCTCGAACTTACGACTCAAAAAGTGGGTGTTGTATGAATGGAAAAAAAGATTTGAAAAAAAAATTAGGCGAAAAATATCACTTGGGAAAACCTGTTAACTTTTTCCGTCAAGAATACAGTGAATAATGCAGACACATGGGGTTTCATTCAGTAATTCTTTCAACACTTGCAACAGGACAGCAAATTCAATTATATACCTTATGGTCTGATTTGAGACAGCTTATATTCTCAGATATAGGCAACTGTATATATCGCCGGGAAGAATACAGTACAGCAGAGTAGTTCTGGAACACCTCATGTTTAAAGTCAAGATTACACAAATTCACAGGTATAGATAACAGCGTATTTCTCCGGAAGAGGTCCAGCACAGCAGTAAATTCTTTGTGGGATTTAATCCCTATTCACTATTTTCCCTTAACTGTAGGGAACAGCAAGGTTTAAAAACCAGCCCATCCGGCGAAAATTCACAGAACTACAAAAATGACGTCTTCACTGCTTTTTGGCTTCCTCCGAAAAAGGTTATTCTCTCAGCAGGCAGTGTCAGTTCCAAAACATCCCGTCATTTTCTTCCGGCGGTGAAAACCATAAAAGTCTCATCCAAGAAGATGTTCCCATGACAATAAAAATTCCATCAATCTCTTTCCTCAATAAAAAGACACGTGAGTTCAAGATTGAATACAGAGTAAATTTGGTGGAAGAGAAAAATCACAGGAATGCAGTGGATCCAAAATCAGTAGTTGTTTGTTTAATGAAAGAAAAGGTGAACCGATATCTTTTGATATTTTTGCTCGAAGTAAATACATATTTTTGGAGTTGTGCTTAACATAATGATTATCATCCTTGGAAATTAAATCGGTGACCTAAGTTAAAGTCCTGGATAAAGTTATTTGTGTTGCACTGCTCGCTAATAAGTTTAGGAAATGCAGGAATTTACCTGTCGTCTCCCCAATTATGTGTAAATAGTTGGGCAGATGGGTTGTCAAGCCATGGTAAGACAATCATTCTAGAAGAATGAATACTCTGAATTCAAAACAGGCGATGGGGTTATATATATATATATATATATGTAAATGAACACGAGCCATCTTCTCTCTATGTAGCAGACCTCCAAAATTTGACATGTTTGAATATCTCAGCAGCAATATCTCATCTATTAGAAGTGATGCTTATAAAAAAAAGTTTTTTTCTTTTTTTTTCCTCTGTCTAGTTGTAAATGTGAAACATTTACTTTAATTCCATCTTGTGTTGGATATGAAGTAGCTCTGTTATGTTTTTAGAGCATTGATTTATATCAATGCTTTTAACAGGATGGAAATAAATTTATAATCTTAATGTGACCGAATGTTGCTTTCTTTTGAGAAAATATTATTTTCTCTGTGGATTTTATCTACATTGAGCTCTTTCATAATTTACAATGCCCTACTACGAAACCGCATAGAACCCAAAATTGACAACATTCTTAAGAAAAACCAAAATGGCTTCCGAAAAAATAGATCCACGACATCACAAATATTGACAATCCGTAGAATCCTTGAAGGCGTAAGGACAAAAACCCTACAGGTGACAATACTATTTGTCGACTTTACCAAGGCCTTTGATACCATTCACAGAGGGAAGATGGAACAAATCCTACTAGCATACGGCCTACCAAAAGAGACCATCGCAGCAATAACGATTCACTATAAAACACCAAAGTGAAAGTACGTTCACCGGATGGAAACAGAATACTTCGACATTGTAGCAGGAGTACTGCAAGTGGACACGCTTGCCCCATACCTCTTTATCATCTGTCTAGACTACGTGCTTAGAACATCGATTGATAAAACCAAAGAAAACGGCTTCGAGTCCGCAAAGAAAAGAAGCAGAAACAATTACCGCAAAAACAATTACCGAAGCGGACTACGCCGATGACATAGCGATTCTGGCAAATACACCAAACCAAGCTGAAACACTATTGCATAGTTTGGAACAAGCCGCCGCGGGCATTAGCCTCCATGTCAATGCACACAAAACTGAAGACATGTGCTTTAATCAAACAGCGACATTTCCACACAAAACGGAAAGTCTCTGAAACTAGTAGACAAGTTCACCTACCTAGGAAGCAGTGTCTCATCAACCGAAAAAGACATCGACACGCGGCTAACGAAGACATAGACAGCTATCGATAAACTATCGATCCTATGGAAATCAGACCTGACCGATAAAATGAAACGCAGTTTCTTCCAAGCAGCGGTCGTATCGATACTGCTATATGGATGCACTACTTGGACGCTAAGATAACGGCAGGAGAAAAAGCTAGACGGCAATTACACAAGAATGCTGCGAGCAATATTGAACATGTCCTGGAGGCAACTACCCACAAAGCACCAAGTATACGACGACCTACCTCCCATCATGAAAACTATCCAAATTAGACGAACCAGACATGCAGGATACTGTTGGAGAAGCATTGACGAGCTCATAAGTGATGTACTCCAATGGATCACTACATATGGCCGAGCAAATGCAGGATGGCCAGCTCGAACATACATACAGAAACTCTGTGAGGATACAGGATATAACCCTGAAAACCTGCCAGAGGCGATAAACGATAGGGAGTGTTATATTTTCATATATATCGATTCATGTAGGATACATACTGACACAATGAATAACAGACGCACGCATAACAGACAGACGCACGCAATGACAAAGACGCAGGAAGACTTCTTTAACAAAATATGTATACCTCTCACTTTATTTGTAATGGTACAAAAGGGTTACTCAAGGTTTGCGTGTGAGAGGGAGCTGGAGATCGAACATAACTGCAATATTTTGACCCCCACTTTTATGGCCGTCAACGTTGTGTCTTTCTCGTTCTTCTGATGCTCAACCGGTGGTCCTGAGGCCACTCTGCTGGGTGATGGCTTTCTTTACGGCATCTTATCAGCATCTTCTCCGGACCTCAACTCATCAGGACCCAAAGGGCCACTTCGGCCTGATGTGGCTTTCCCTACCACATCGCTCTCCAACTGTCTGCAACTCAACTGCCGTCGGACTCAACTGGCTTGACTTCTGTCTTGACTGAGCTATATAATAGCTCAACGTCCACTTGATCGCCCACGCGATCTTTGAAATCGAATATTTAATCGTCATCAAGCGGAAATAACTGTCTTGCAGTTCAGAGGTCACTCTCTTCCGGTGAGTCAGTCTATGAGAGTATCATGGGATTTTTTTTACCTCGTCCCATTTCATCTGCCAATTTCCGCCCACGCGATTTCCTCTCATAACTGCCATTAGAATGTGTCACTTCCCTCCAGTGCATCACCTTGAATGGCATTTTTGGCCGGGTCAAAAGGTCAAAACATAACAGGGAGAAGTGGGGAGAGAGGGTCAGGGATATCCGTGCTGGCGGCACGACATGATGGTGATGATCATGATTTGTCCTGATTGGAATTATTCCCTACTCTAGATTTACTTGATTGAATATATATATATATATATATATATATATATATATATATATATATATATATATATATATATATTGTTTCACTTGAATCCATTACTTATTATAGATTTTGAATGATGATAACATTACCATAGATAATTTTATGCAAATAAGAATTATTATAATTATAGGATATAAAATTTTTCGAATTTCTTCAATTTTGTTTTAAAAATTACGTCCGGGGCTTAATTGTAAATATAAATGCTAAAAAATTCAGTTGACATTTATTTCTGGGGTTAAAGTAATGCATTTAATTTAATCTTTAATTAGAGTTATCTTTCATTCCGCTTATAAGATCATAAGAATGTTGTTGTCTTACCACAGCTTATTTTGAGAACACATCACTGCACGAAAATCTTCTTTTTTTACATTGGCTACACCTTTTAAAGTGATTCATATTGTTGAGCTTTCTAATTGAATATAAAAGTAAAAACGAAAACGGTAGTTTCTTCTTCTTCTTCTTCTTCTTCTTCTTCTTCTTCTTCTTCTTCTTCTTCCCAATTAGGAAATCTTCTTTTAGAACGATAATCTGAGAGTCAATAAGTGTCTTTTTTTATGAGAATGTTAATGTTTGTAATTAGTTTTTATGGGTTGCTATCCGTCTTATTTGAATATGACTGGCATTTTAATGCTAAAACTGATAGCTTAAGGAAGGAATTTGTCTTCGCTCAAAATTAATTTGATTCTCGTTGACACAACTGTTTAAATATTTTTACAGCCGATAATTCGTAGTCCTATATCTTCGTACATACAAAATAGAAACATTGTTATTTAGAGAAAATTACTTAGGTATGACACTAAATTTTATCCGGTGATGAGGCCCCAGTTCTGGAGTTATAGGACGTATGTAGTGACGCCATCATTGCCATTATTCCTAGGTCCATATTAATTTGAATCAGTTGTATCTGTTAGGGTACCATCTATGTTTCAGAGTACTAGCTATGGGTAAACAGTGGGTAAACTTGAATCTTTAACCTTGGTATGGCAACCAGTCTAAGAAAAGGAAACACTGAACTCAGAACAGTTGTCCTCCGCTTAAAATTGACCTTGTGTCACATCCAACCTGTTGGGAAGAGGTTGAGTAAAAAGATCCATCTATGAAAACATATAATTGTACGAAAGTTATTTGTATTAAGAACAATTATGTGAAGCTATAATTGTTTCCTAAGGATTATCAGAAGCTACTTGAAAACATATAATTGCTTGATATATTTGAAACCATATAACTGTGGGTAATAAAAATAATCATTTCAAGATATAATTGATTGCAAATGACTAATTAAGCGAAAGCATATAATTTCTTGCGATAAAGACTGGTTTCAGCATTAAATAACCCAACAAGGGTTGACATGCCGTAAAAGGAACTAATCAACCTCACCAAATGATGAGAAATCATATCAACCTATTCGTGTAGACTGATAAACAGTTAAGTCACGCAGAAAATGAAAGTTCTTGCCAAATCAGTGAAGTTAAAAAAAGATAACACTGCTCTTTACTTAAATGAGTGACCACTAAGAAACAACAGATCCGTTAAGCAAACCGAAGGCTGTTCGTAAAGATAAGCCGAGTGAGAAATGAGAGAAAGAATTTTTTAAAAAAACCTTGAACACGGACCGCTAAAAGAATAATGAAAAAAAAAATTAAATGATAAAGAGTTAACGTAGGAAGAAACCGGAAGTGAAATTGTTTTGTGACTGAGTGGTTGGAAATATATACATAAACTAAAAAAGCTCAAATCGAATTTTTGTTTTGTTTCATTTCTTTCATGTTTCCGAAAAAATAGAAAAAAGAAAATTTTTTCATAAAATTTTTCTCTGGCGATTGTCTTTTGTATTTTATTGAAAACAGATGAAACTATTTGTAATCTAACAAAACTAAGAAGGGGATATATATATATATATGTGTGTGTGTGTGTGTGTGTGTGTGTGTGGTGTGTGTGGTGTGTGTGTGTATATATATATATATATATGTAAATGGAATACTATTTCTTGTTTTTTAATCAAATATATATATATATATATATATATATCCTCTTTAGTGTTTAACATTTATTAGAACAGAATGTATTATGGTTAGAAACCAGCAGTGAAATTGGAATGTAAGCTGAGTGGGGGGGAAATATGAAAGGAGAAAAGATGAACGTAACGATGTCGGAAAAAGGAAGAAAGACAGGAAAGGAGGAAGGAAGAAAAAGCGAAAAGCGTTGCCTGCAAATTCATCGTGTGCTAAATTCATCGTATGTTAATTTTTTTCGCTTGAAAATCATTCGTGACTAAATTCAGAATTCAATCATTGATTTTGAGAGAAAGAACTAAATAGTTTGGGTTAAGGTAAGAGAAACCATACATTATAAAGGCAACATACATATTACCAAAGTGAACTGAAACTAAAATACCATGAATCCAGTGATTGATGGATAGTTGTGTCAGTATCTGCAGGAAAAACTCCGTCAATGCCGCCACTGGAGGTATAGAAATGTTTCTCATCCTCGTGCTATAAAATCATAAAGTAGCATTTAGAAAATCAGAGAATGATGTGTGCGACATTTAATGGTATTTCCTATTCAACAATTGTCCTATCTCGTCACAATAATGTGAGTGATGAAACAGACATCACCACCTTAATAATAAGCAATCTTCCCTTGTCCAACGTATTCCAAATACAACGTTCTGATCATAGGTAGAGAGATGAATGTTAAAATAGGCGAAGACAGAAACAATAAATTCTGTTGACACAACACTCTAAACAGAAATGATGAATGCCTGATAGTTTTCTTTGGAGAACAAGCCTGTATGCCTAAACACTCAATTTCAAAAAAGAAATAGAACACTATCGAAACCTATTCAAATTACTCAAAAGCACAGCTAGATTATTTATTTATCAACAAGTGGATGAACAGCACTTTCAACTGTAAAGCATACTCCACTTTTGAAGGAGTATTTTCCAAACAGAGAATCATCTCAGCAAAGACTCCCTTGAGTCGACACAGAAAAAAAGAAACAAACTGGTAATGCTTCACGATACTTCTGGTCCCCATTTGCCGATGATTAGATGCGCAATTAATATATAGTAACTCTAAGAAACAAGCTAGATACTCTTCAAGGGTCATCTGAAAGATATACTCCAAATGACGAATAGGAAAACTTTCTTACATCCCACTTAAAAGTTGCTGCTGAATCTATACCAGCCAAACCAAGAGCCAAATGTAGAGTTTCCTGTGAGTTAAAAAACGAGATAACATGGAAAAAAAGCATCTTTTCTGAATAAAAGCAAAAAACACCAATACACATAAAAAATGAGGAAAGCTGAGACTGAAATAACACATACCAAAAATAACAACTAGAGTATACCCAAGGTCCGATAGATAAAATCAGAAATTCTGTATTAGATCAGCAATCACAATTAACATGGCAGACAGTAAATAAAATTCAGAGTAGAATATTTCAAGAATCTACTTGAAAACCCTCCTGAAATTAGATAAACCAACTGAAGAAATTATTAATAGCTACCTTGACATCAAAGTAGATACTTTACGGAACAAGAACTTGATGCAATTCTGAAAAAAATTAAAAGCAGAAAAACTGTAGGCATCGAGGAAATACCTCCTGAAGTTTAGAAGAAAGGAAAATTTGACGACATACGTCTTCGATTATGCAACGCTGTGTATAAATAAAACTCAACAGAGAAATTAAAAAAGAGACTGCATCCTCCCCTTCCTCAGGAAAGATGACAACAGAATCTCTAAGAGCTACAGAGGCATAACTCACAGCGATAATTGCTAAGATATATAATGCCCTGCTTCTCAATCGTATCCAACCTGGATTCCGATCCGACAAAATTCTTAGAAAAAATCAGAACGTTTTTCTGAGAAATCGATCCACATCTTCTCAAGATTTTGACTATTCATCGAAAAACTGAAGGAGTAAATGGACAGAATATCAAGGTAACAATTGTTAGTCGGTATTTGATTTCATGCTCAGAGGAAAGTTAGAGCGAATATTTCTAGCAAATGGTCTCCCCAAAGAAACTGTTACAGCTATAATGATACTCTACAAAAACACGAAAGGTATGGTTCGCTAACTGAATTCTTTGAAATTGTCGCTACAGTCTCGCAAGGAGATACATTAGAAACATATCTATTTATAATCCGTCTAGATAACGTACTATAAACCCGAATTGATCTAATGAAAGAGAAATGTCTCACATTCAAAAAAAGGCAAGAGTCTGAAGATATCTTGCAAAAACTATCATGGATGCAGACTACGCGGATGATCAAGTGCTTCTCACTAATACGCCTGTGCGAATGTTTGCTACTTTGCCTGGAAGAGGCAGCAACAGAAGACATTTAGAATAACTCAGACAAAAGAGAGCTCCCGTGCAATCTCCGCATTAAATGACACACCTCTTTGTAGACCATTTCCCTACTTCGGTAGCAATATCTCATCAACTGAAAGTGATGTCAGCATATGCATAGGAGAGGCATCGACAGGTTACCGACCATATGGAAATTAATATCTCTGATAAGATCAAAGTTGTAGCCGAGTTGGTATTATTATATGGCTGCACCACTAGGAATTTAATGACATACCAAGAGAAATAGCTACATAAGAACTGCAAAAGGATGCTGCTCTCTATCCTGGAAGCATCAGTCCACAAAAAGCAGCTGTACGGTTATTTACCTCTTTTCTCACAAATCATCCAAGTATGACAAACAAGACATGCTGGGCTCTGTAGGAGAAGCAGGGATGAACTCAGGAAGGCATAACAGAAGTAAAGGAATCCGTACCATCAGCATGACATGATGATTAGAGTAATGAAACCGATACGATAAATTCACCCTTGATAAACTTACTATGCATTGAATTACCTGACGATAAATTTACCGCGATAAATTTACACAGAACCAGATAAAATAAAGCGATTGTGAGAGTGAGGGGTATATGAAACTTCTCACTTTTTTTTTTTCCTTTTTTTTTCTAGCTTATTCCAACTGTTCCCTTGAGAAATTGAACTCGAGAAGCCTAACAGTTATTAGGGAATATATACTTTTTCTTTATCCTTGAAAACAACACAAAGTTTTGCAAATAATACAGGAAAAAAACAGAATTTTATCTGATCTAAAGATGTGTGAAGTCGCATAAAATTATATCGATTCACCTCACCTGTTAATTGAATACAATCAAAAAATCAAGAATCAACCTACCCGGGGTCTTCAGTTCAACGTTCAATACTTCTTGAGCGCATTAACTCTTAAATAGCCGAAAGTTTGATTCTTTTTTTCAAAACCTTTCATTCTGTAATTAGATATACCTAACCTCTCTGCCATGAGAAAGGTGCGACTCAAGGTCAATTTTTCAGCAGAGTTTAACAGGCTTGAATTCAGAGTTCTCTTTCTTCTATATCAAATGCCATATCAAAATTGCTATTTACCTATAGCTGGGGGGGAGAATAATTGGATACCTAGCTATCCAAAGGGTAATAGCGCTATGTGGAATGCAAAAAGCCCTGTCCAGGATTTCAACTCGGGTAGCCGAGTCCATTTCCTATAATAATAACCATTACACCACCTACGCATCTGTAATTAGATGCCGTCTTAGTTTAAACTCGCATAAATATTGAATACATTTTCTTTCTATTCAATTGATTTTCAGTTCATCCAGATACTGTTAAACAACCCAAAAGAATTGAGAAAAATGATGGCAACCACCCTATTATAAAACTCGGGTAAATCAAAGGTTTTTCAATATTTTAGTAAGTCGAGGCACGATTCGGCAGCGGCAGATGCTTATACTGAGGTCGTGAAAGTGACAAACTACACTGGACAGTAAAATGCCGCGCTCGCCGGATAATCTCCGAGGGCTACTTGGCGGATTTGCCTCAATGATTTGGAGCATAGCCTTGGAATCCACTATTACCTGATTTTTCTTGATTGTTGATGTTCTTGCAATTCGAGCAAATTTCTTAAACCATCTAGTTGTTGTACTGTGATCAAATGCACCTTCCCCTTCATCGAATTAGACTACGTTCATCTGTGCAGAGTGAAGCAACGCACAACGTATCAGCGCACCAACTAACACAACGAGTACCAATACGGCTTGAACTGCTTCTGTTTCGTAATATATGCACCGCAAACTGACACGTACCAAAGTAGTGACAAACCTTTGAGTCACCCTAGTATTCATTTTATTCTCTGTTCCTCAAATCATTGTTAAAGAAGTAAAAGGAATACGGAAGAAAATGTTGGCAGTCAAGTTGCGATAATATCTAAAGAATTATCTTTCACTTTTCAAAGGGTTCAGTCGTAGAATATTTTTGAATATAATGCTTTTGAATCATTAATTTGGGGATTTCTTTATCAAATTTATTCCGACATGTAACGAATCATCGATAGAAATTCCGCGTTAAAATCACAGAATGTTTAATTTTTCAGACTTTGAATTTAGATTTATGAATCAGAGATGATAAGTGAGCGGGAATGTTTTTTTTTAAAATCTCTAAAACACGTAGTTTATGAATAAAGAAGAATTAATTAAGAATTAATACTCTCATTGTTAATTAATACTTTATACAATAATTAAGTAATATTGAATATATGGCAAGAAGTATATCAGTGATACTCAGGGTTTCTGATTAAAATTCGTAGTTTCAGGTCGAAATCAAAAAGAAGGTATCGACATTTTTATTGTTTGTTGTTAGTGTTTGGGCCAGTTGGGTTAGGGTTTGGGGTATTCTGATAATGTAAGAACTTTATTGACAGGCGCATGAAACTCGTACACGCACATAAATACTCATTCACACATGCACATACAAATGCAGACACACTACGCATACACGCACACACACACGCATACATATTCACACACACACATACACACGCATATATATATATATATATATATACGAACACGCACACACGCATACAGACACTTGCACACTCACACACACACATACTCATGCATACACACATACACACAGAGTTCTAGCGTGCATTATATGAATGTGATCTCCTTCCAAAAATGAATTTCTCACATAAGATCAATAATCAACAAAGCCAAAAGAAAAGAGTAAGATTATGTTAAGCCAAGTTTCTAAAGTGGAGAGGTCTTGCCTGATTACAAAATCAGCATTCGAAATCCTGTTGATTTGACAAGGACTCGAAAACCTACTGCAAGTACCGACAATAAATATGCATCTGTAATACTTGCCAATCGAACCCGATTAGATACGATTCTCACAAGGTACTACACAATTATAGCCCTGTGCAAAGTTCTATAAATGACTACATTTTATAAGTGAACTTGTGAACTTTAAATAAATTCTGTGGCTAGCATGCACATCTGGCAAGCCATTGATTGTGAAATCGTGAGGAACGCTGTAATTTTTGCTTTGTCCACCACGACGTAGAAACAAATATAGAATACATGTATTGTCATTGTGACATGAAGCAAATTCTGAATTACTATTTTCATATAGTCATAAATTGTTATTCGCTTTACAATGCTTGCTTCTTTCAATAAAGAGAAATTCGTGAGTATTTTACTGCTATTGACAAGGGCTATCTTTGAGAGAATTTTATATATATATCAATCAACGACAAAATAATTGAGATGCTATCTACAGCAATACTCTCTGGAGTTAACTTGATTAAATCGTCGATGGACCCAGAGATCATTACTAAGCAGGTAAAGGATCATAAAATGGCTTCGTACTGATCACTTCTGGATGGATTTCTTTTCAATAGCTTCCCTACTCTCCCAGATTGGTCTAGATACTTCTGGCTATAAGAAAGAGTTTCAACGAGTTTTCCTGACTGTTTGGTAGAGAGGTCAATGCATTTTCAAGTGTTTTGGTCCAGATTGTGGATCGAAAATTCCATCCCTTTTTAAAATGAATCATTATTTGATATGAAACCTTGGAAGATGAGCAATATAATATTTTTATTGCGCCAACTATATCATAAAAATATTGATTCTAGCAAGCATTGTGCTGAGAGAGATACAAGATGAATGCTTAGATATTGGTGTAACATTATTTGTAGACTGTGTAAGAAAGAAAAAACAGAAAATTCTGTCCGCTGAAATGTCTTTCTGTCGTTTAAGAACGATTTGAATTCAGTGTCATTTTTATTGCAAGATTTTACCATCTGATTATTTCTGAGTTGACTTCAATAGTTTTTGCACTAAATTTGAACCTATTTAGAGTCTCCTTATGATGGCAACAGAAAATAATCTCACTATTATTTATTCCAATTTATTCACAACGAATGCCAGAATGATTTCATCGTATAACCATAAAATCTTTAAATCCAAAATGTTTTATTAGTCCTTCGGTACCTGTGTCTCTCTCCCTGCTTATTCACATTTCCACCTTCACTTTTCAATCAATTTTGCTCTTTGATTAGCTTAGTCGTAGCCATATTATCGCTATAGTGGCCAATTTGATCTATCTTAAGGTAGGTTTTAGTAATTAAAAAAGATAATATACTAACATAATATAAATAAAGCTAATGCATACGTTATTTTTTCGGTAGACAATAAATTTGACAAAATTTTACCTGAAACCCTCAAGACAGCCGCACGAGAGAGATTTTAAAACGTTTCTTTATTGATAGGTTAACGACTATATAGAGACCTGGTGTCTGATAAAATAAAATGGCAATTCTTCCGAAATGTAACTGCGTCAGTATGACTTTATGGTTGCATCAAATTGACTCTAATGAAACGTCTGCAGAAAAAGCTACATGGGAACTACAAAAAGATGATGCTTGCTGTTTTGTACAAGTCCTGGAAGCAGTACATTACAAAATAGCAGCTATACGGCCATTTACATTTCATCTCACGAGCCATCCAAGTAAGATGAACAAAACATGCTGGGTGCTACAGATAAAGCAAAGACAAAATCATAAATAATATTCTCTCACGGACTCCTTCATAGGGACACACCAAACTTACATTCATCAGCTCTTTGTGAATTAGATACTGCTTACAGGACTTGCCAAGAGCAATGACCCATAGAGACAGGTGTTGAGGGAAAACCCAGTGAAGCCTTGCAGTCGGCACGCCTTGATAAAGGATTTATCCAACTTCCCACCTAGGCAGATTTGACATGAAGTCATTTCAGAATGAGGGAGGGGTTCGCGATAATTGACTCATGTGTAGCCGTCACAAAAAAGAAATGCTTGATCACCTTTGCATTCTCCTTCCCAGGCTCTTCAGGCACCAAACGATAAACAGTTCTGCTAAATAGTTTCTGCTTTTGGGAGGTCCCTCGAGACTAGACAATCAAGTTATGATACCCCATCCACTGCGGGGCTGGTAAGTATTGATGAGGATAATGCCAGATTTAATTGGTTATTTAGTTTTATGGAATGTAAACACTTAAGGGATCAATTTATGCAGAATCAGTCTTTTTTCAAACAGTTTCATGGTTTCAAATAACAAATAATTAAAATTTTGTCCCTTTATTTATCCTAAATGTTTTACAAAAAAGTTGGTTAATAAAAACCTTATTGTGAAAGTATTGATTGTTGTTATTGTATTTATTGCATACCAACTGTTGTTGGGTTATTTTATCCCAAAGTCAGTTTAACAAGTGGGGTCTGTAATTATATAAGGTAGAAAAGTATCGTCAGTCATTTTAAACAAATGAACAACTCATAATCTCAAACAGATCTATTTGATCCATGGATTGGAGTTTAAAAGTTCAACCACTCTGGGTCAAAGTAAATTTGGCAATAATAGCAAAGAAGGCATAACTCCATTTTCTCAAGAACTCTAGAACTCCAAAACTACAGCCTCACCATTGGATGCATTTTCATTTCATAATCAGGACATTCTTTTTGTTGGTGTGGTTCTTACTCCTCTTCAGTTTTCGTAGTCGGCGTTTTCTTGGCCCTGATGATAAGGGCAGCTTTATTTCAAAGTTGAAATTTGAATTAGCGTTTCTCATTTTTTTGACAATGCTTATAAGTTTATCATTGTGCGCCGGTGATGTTATGGTTTTTGTCGTTGTAAAGTTGAGCTCTTTAATATAGGTATGGCAACCAGTCTAGGAGAAGGAAAACTCTGTATTCACTCTCGGACATCAATCTCAGAGAAGAATCCACACGAATGCACGTTCGGAGCTGATTTCATCCACATCGAGTAAATGTCATCACACACACACACAAACACACACACACACACACACACTGTTTTGGTAGATGATGCCACTGGCTTCTTTAATAAAGAACATAATAAGAAAGAAGATGAATTACCCAGAAGTCAACATTAGTAATGAACCTCATGAAACTGTATTTCATTACACTAGTGAATTTTCTGAGAGACACACTAGTTGTTTATCAATGAAATTTAATTTCACTGCCTAATTACTTAGGAAGTTTATAATAAATTAGTTTTTCATTAAAAATCAATTCTTTGTACTTAAATAGTTCATCTCACAAGTCGGAGAGCAAATTTTATCTCTCTGAATTCCCAGTGTATGGACATGTAAAGTATCTAATTAGCATAACTCAGGCATATAGACTATATAAGCACTCTAGTGGTAAGGGGAGGAGCAGAAACAAATGACACAGACTAGAAAGAAAGACAACGAAAGAAACACCAAAATAGTGAATAATCTGAGTAAAGACACTGTTCGAGTCATTATAAGTTGATCACCTAATCCCTGGTGGGAAATCGGATAAAACTATACATGTAATTTAAGTTAATCATGATTAGATAGTTTCGATTAAAATGGCAATGATTAAACAGACTCGTTTGATTAAGAGTCTAATAAAATGAAGAGTTCTTGTTGATAATCCAACATGCAATGAAAATGATTTTTCGTTATTTATAGAATCATATGTTTATTAAAAACAATGAATTTATTCTTATGCATTTAACTGAGATGGATTCATTGA
This sequence comes from Sepioteuthis lessoniana, assembly GCA_963585895.1. NCBI lineage: Eukaryota > Metazoa > Mollusca > Cephalopoda > Myopsida > Loliginidae > Sepioteuthis > Sepioteuthis lessoniana. The sequence continues at coordinate 62,612,478 of OY757941.1, forward strand.
TAGGACTCAGCCATAATGAAATCCAGGGTTGCTGACTTTGGAATGGGATTTCCCGTGTAGGACGTTGCATTGAAGGAACAAGAAGTAAGAAGACATGACACGGTTGGATGAGCAATCTACTAGTCATACACAGTTGAAGAATTAATTGTCGGTCTTAGGTAGAAGCCGTTTGCTCTGCCCTATGTTAAATAAACCTTTTGTTCTTCTTGCAAGTTTAGCTTCCATTCATTATTTATATTTTTAGTACATTAAAAGAGAACAGAGTGAGAAAAATTGGTCTAATGAGTTGTGTTCACCAATGGTCCGGGAGATCAGGGTTCAATCCCTGGTCGAATCATACCAAAGACTCAAAAAATGGTACTTGATGCCGCTTTGCTTAGCACTTAGCATTATAAGGTAAGGATCAAGGGTAAAGTGGAGCAATCCCGGGAATGGAGTAGCGCCCTCCCCTACACCACAGTGAAAATGGAGCCTTCGGTCACCGTCGACTAAAGGGAGACAACTTTACTATACGTTTTAATTTACTATACACCATAAACCCGATATTTCGGACTCAAAAAGATCATCATCAAAGCGTGTTGACAGTATGGATCGTCTCTGTCTCTGTCTGTCTGTCTGTCTGTCTCTGAATGTCTTCTAAATGGCACTCAAGGTCCACACAAGCTGATGAAAGTAAGGTTTTGCTGGTCAGTCAAAACTAAGTGTGTCCATGCATCGGAGTCCCAAGGAGAATTTAGATTATTTGTCCTTACTTCTTCAGTAGCGCCTAGCATATCTTGCTCGTCTTATTTGGGTGGCTTATATTAGATTCTAGCAATAAGAAGCTTAATATGATGACTATTCACAGCTTTTCTTTTTGTTGTATGATAAAAAAATTATAAAATAATTTTAAAGATATTTGCACTATTGAGTGAAATTTGAATGTGTTTTATGGTCAATATTTTTGCGAAATTTGAGAGGTTAACTACAGGGTTCTAAGTTTTAACACTCATCATTTAATTCAATGAATTTGTTAATTTTTTTGTTCTGTGATATTAAGTTTTAAATTATAAGTTTTCTTTCAACTTAAATCGGAAACCAATAACACTTGTTTGATTTTTTTGGTTGGAATCTCTCCACGTTTAGTCACCAGTCTGCTACTCTTTTGCTAGGCCCAATTTGCAGGTGGCCAAGATTATAAATATGCCGTCATTCAGACGTGCATGCCGATGTCGGATTATTTAATAAAAAGAAGCAAAATGACACCCAACCAACATTCGCAGTAAAACACACACACACATACCAAAAAGAAACTCTAAATGAATTATGGTGTTAAATGGGCTACAGGCAATTTTATTACTGAGACCTAAAAAATCTGGTGTAAATTTATTGAAATGTGATTTGCTTACTAAAACCCATGTGAAAAAAACCAATTGAAAGACTGAGAAATGCTTGCATCAGCGCCGTTTCTACTAATGCTACTCTTCACTGGCGTCTGCAGAAAATATGATTGTGTGTTTCTCTAACTTAACACCAAATGCTACAGATAAATTTTAATTCTTTATTCTCAATACTGAGCCAGTTGAGTGAAGTAGGAAATATTCTAACTCGTTTTAAATAAAGGTTTGATTTGATTTTATGTTTAATGGCATATCAACTTTTTGGGGTTATTCAATACCAAAGCCATCCTTGTTAAAGAACAGAGCTGTGAGTATAAGAGTTTATACCTTCAAATAAAGATAACTTTTGGGGCCAGAATTTTACAAAATATTTAGTAAATCTTACTAAATTCTTATAACCACATCAACATTTTCAATTAAGTCTGTTTCTTACTTAAAATTCTCATTATATTTGTAACGTATACTAGTAAAAGCAGCACATCATAGCGAGATGTTTGTTGATTCTCGTCGAAGGTTCCCTTAGACAAAGACGAGATGGGAAAATAACAAGGATGTCATAGAAAAGAAAATCGCCAGACGAGTGATGACCGGAAAAATACCACTCACTTTATTAATGCGTTTCAACTTCCCTCTGGACCGGCCTCAAAAACAGAAAGACGTTAAATGGTATTTTTGAGTCGATGAAGGAAGGATCCTATTGTTCCATAAACCGTAGCTCAACCACAATAGTGGTAGTCGTCCTCGCTAACGCCAGAATTCAAGCTCCTTATTTGTCTTCTGCCGGTTACAAACTGATTTTTTAAAATCTCAGCTCTCGTGTGACCGTTTGTAGCACTTACCGAGAGAGTTCTTGTGGTTGACCCTTTCTTGTCGGTAAACAAACTGTCACCAGTTTTACTGGGAGTAGGAAGACTGCTACTTTATTATACAGTTCATTTAAATACTTTAACTTAGAGAATAAAACAGTTTCCCCTCCAATTAAATGATAATTTTTCGGGCTTTTCGTTCCCACCGAACGTTATATTCTAATCATCCCAATTCTAGGTATAACGGAGATAACTTCGAAATATTAGTTAGAATTTTCCTCTCCCGTCTATATTGAAGCATCAGTATCACCATGGATCGATGTTACAATGGATTCGTGTGCCGTTTAATCGATACTATTACATTTCAATATATATACCCATTATACATATTTATAATTCAATTTCTAAGTTAAGTACAAGGTTGAATCATGGAAAATTGGCAAAAAGATTGTATTGTGCAAAATTTTTAAGTTAGATGATTTTTCTTTAAAATCAACATTCGAATCTCTGGCTTTGCTTAAGCTTGAACACAGACCACAATAACTCTGATGGTAGGGTTTAGAATACACAAACTGAATCCCCTAGAAAAAGAGAATAACCCCAACAAAAAAGGGGTGTCTTGTGCATGACACTAAACTGAATCCGATGGTGAGACTCCCATTAGGATCCTTTTAATGAGCCAAATATATCTATTTAAAAACTTATATTTTTAGGTCTGAGTGCAAAATAAAAAAAAAGAAGGGAAAAAACCTCTTAAGAAACAACTACGCAAAAAATATGAACGTACAATGAATATGATTCCCTAGCTTCGAATCATAGAATAACCCTTGACAGATTGACTTGCCGTTAAAATCTAAAATAAAAACAAGCTACGAGCAACGGTGAGATGTATGTATTTCTTTTTGTTATGGAACTTGTTACACACTTGTATGAATTGAGGAAACTGTCCAGCATTGAATTAGAATATTCTAGAATATCAGTTTGACTCGCTGAAGAGCTCGTTTACGCTGGACAAGAATTTAAAACGACGACTGCAGACAAATAGACAAATTTTAAAAACTCTTATTTATTTTGTTTTTTTAAAAACAATATCTATTTTACTATAAGTGATATCAATTCAAATTGTTTATTGAAAGTTTACAAACGGTAATTTTTACAACCGATGATTACAGAATAAAGATTTAGACATTATATATTTTATATAATGAAGTTAATATTGTGCTGCAGAATAGTGAGTGTCACGTAACAAATTTATTGATTAAAACGATTTTGGAGTGGGATTATTCGCCCTACGTCAGCAACAATTCCATGCCATCATTTTACTTGGGGGAGTTAAAACTTTTGCAATATTTTGGTACGTACTAGTTTACGGCGTGTATATCAGGCGACCAGAACAATTCATACCGTAGTAGCGTACCTGTTGTGGATGGTAGTATCGTCATAGTTGGTGTGCTGACACGTTGTTCATCGCTTCACTCTGAGTGTGATTTAAAAGCTACCGCACAGGTAAACGTGTAATGAAGTCTAATTTGGGAACTTATGCTTTACGAGTTCGAACTGGGCTGTAATTCCGAGGAAGCAACCAAAAACGTTATAGGAAATGTGAAGGTGCAGTTGATCACTGTACAATAAGCCGATAGTCGAAGAAAATCCGATCAGGTTGTAAGAATCTCGACGATCAAGCAAAGTCTGAAACCTTAGGTTCCGAGGCTGTTTTCCAAGTTATAGAGGTAAATATAGCGCGTTGCACTCGGAGAGTATTTGGCAAGCTCGGTATCTCACTGTTTGGGGTGATTTGCCACGTTCACGACCAAGTACGCCTTCACCTTTAATTGCTACTTGTAAACCTAATAAGAATATCTAATTAAGTGTAAATGATTATTTAATTGTGAATAATAATCTTAGGCAAACATCTTTTTTTCTTTTGAAGTTAAAACTTTTAACTTCTGTTCGATTTGTTGCTCCTTTTATGAAAACGTTTTCATCTATGATTATTGTTTAATTTTGTAAACTATTAAGATCTTTTTTTTTTATTAAAATTTTTTTTTTCAAAAATCGAGCCGATATAATTAGGTTCACTTTTTCTTTTTTTTAATGGTATATCAACCTTTTAACGTTATTTAATGCCAAAGCTATCCTTTTACAAGAACAGGAGTAGAACAACTAAACACTTGGCTAAGGAATAAGAGAGTTCATACTATTCCTAAGGATATTAGTCCGAAAGTAAACGTAATAGTGAGACTGTAGTTCGAGATTGCCCAATTCGATGTTAGAAAAAGAGAAAAGAATAATATTTAGCAAATTAAGAGACATTGATTCAAAAATGAAAAAATATTGGTCTTGGTAAAATAAGAAGAAAAAAGATAAAAAGAAAACTGTATTGACTTTAGCAGAAGAGAAGGGGGAAAAAGAGAATGAAATAACGTTTTTGTATTGTTTTCAATGTATTCTTGTGGTTGTCGGGGAGAAATGATAGAAGTATCGGTAAGATAGGACTACTGAGACGAACCCTAATTAACAACAACGGATAAATGATTAAGTAATAATTTCATATATCAAAGAGCCAACAATTTTTACGGGGTAAAAATTTTAGAATTGTCGTGAGGAAGGTATATAACGTGATATGGAGAGTCGAAGTCAGAAAGGCAAACTTCTGGGGAAGGAGAGAGAGAGAGAAGAAAAAATAAGAAGAAAAAGCAGACAGAGAGTTCGGCCAAATCACTGGTTGTAGGTCAGCCAGTCACAAGTGAATAACTAAGGTAATTGAAAATGACCAGAAGAAAACGGTGGTCTCAAAGCTTCTGTGCAGAAATGGATATGTTCTCCCTCTGCCACCCGGCGGAAGTAAGGGTATGACTCGGGTTTGAAAGTTAATTGCCGGGTGCAAAGTAGTAAAGATGCAAGTTAATACTAGCCAGGACAATGTGAAAATAATTGAAAGTTGCGGCTCCTAAACCAGCGAACAATCACGTCAGAACTACAAAAGAAAACCGGAAGCTAATTCAAGGTCTGTCTCTACTCTCTTTCTCCCCGTGAAATGTTTCTTTTCGTCCAGCTAACACGGTCGACTCAGCTTTATACTCTATTTCTTTTTCCCGGCGGCTACTTTAAAAATATAATAGCGAATAAACATTTGTGTTATGACAGAGTTTCGAATGTTTGTCAACTTTTCCCGCGGCGAGGTTACAACAGGGCCTGACAACGACTTAAAACGTAGTGTTACAGCCATTAACACGTTCAAGCTCGCGGTAGTACAACCGTACATTTGGTGTGTAACAGTACAACGTCCTATTTGGTGCCATATCATTACAACGTCTATTTGGTGCCGTTATGGTAATCTCCCTCTCTCTCTCTCTCTCTCTCTCTCTCTCTCTCTCTCTCTCTCTCTCTCTCGCTCTCTTTCTCGATTCATTCAGTTCTTCCAGCTTCCAGTCTCCTCCCTCTAGCTTATTTCTCTCTCTTCCACCTTCTCTCAGTCTCTGTCTGTCGGTCAGTCTGTCTGCCTCTATCTATCTATCTATCTATCTATAGCTTATTTCGAGTCCTACTCAAAATTTCGCTGATATTCAAATAATCAACTTTCAAAACGATTTTAAAAGCAGAAATAGTGCGAATTTTATACAATTTTTAAGCACCTAAAATTAATTTTCTTTAAAAGCGAGATAACAAAGTTGATCTGATGGTACATTAAAAGAATTCATAATGTTTATATTTAAGGGTCATTTAAATCAAATTTTGTATTTCTTTTACAGCCATTTTCTTATGTCGGGTACTTTTTCTTTATTCTGGTATTTTGTTCTTTGTGATTCTTCCTACACTTCTGGTCTTATTTGGACCAACCAAATAACGAGTCCAGTAAATCATCCTATGGTAAATTCCCCCGTGGTAAATTCATCGTCGGTCAATTTATCGTCTGGTAAGTTGCTCATGTGGTAAATTTATCGCTTGTAAAATCAGCCTGTGATAAATTCATAATCAGTTCATTCTGTGGTAAATTTGTTGTCGGCTAATTCATTGCCAGCAAATTCATCGAATGGTTAATTCGTCGCAGATAAATTACTTTTGACTAAATTCAGAATTTAATCATTTCTTTGATAATTAATATGGGCAAGGTAAAAAGTTAGGGATACGGAAACCCTATGTAAGATGAGCAACATTGATATTAGCGAACTAGAACTATAATTCTATAAAGAGCAATTAATCTGATACGACGAATTTACCAGTAATAAATTTACTATGCCTCGAATTTACCAAGAATAGCTAAATAGCTTCAGAAGACAAATTTGGATGCTACTCGAAATATCTGAACCAACAACTAATAACACAGTTTCTGTGAAAATAATTATAAGAACTCACAATCTAAGCTCGAATTCTAATTGCTAATGGGGTTAAAGATTTGCTCCAAAAATGTCTTTGAAAACACGAAGCCAGGAAATCCTCCCAAATACAAAAGAATTGCGTTTATTTTGTTTATTCCCAGTGTCAACATGAAATAACTCAGGTTTTCATTAAAAGAAATTTAAAATAAAAACTTTCAACAAATTGCTGTAAAATAATTTCGTAATTCTAACAAATGTGTTATATGCTGATTTTTTTTTTTTTAATTATTAGAGTCGGAATTCAGAGTGTTGCAAATGAACCTAACTTCTAATAGATATTTTCTAAGCTTTACCTTCTTTGGGTTTTTTTTTTTGTATGTGCTTTTTTTAATGGCATATCAACCTTCGTCAGTTATGTAATATCAAAGCTATCAAGGCAAAAGAATAGAGATGGTAATATTTAATCTATAGCTGGGGAAAATAAGGGGGTTCATAGCCTTTTAAAGAGTATTAGTTCGAAAGTGAACATAATGGTGCACTTGAAGTTTGAGCTCGCTTATTATGATGACTTAGTTTTAGCCCAAGGCTGCACGAATGGACACACAGTGAGAACTAAGTTCTTTTATGATTCCTTTTGTGGAAGTACGTGGCACACTAATTGTCGTCTTAGGGTGATTCGAGTCCAAATCCTGAACGAAGATGTTTACTTGCTAATGTTCAGCTATGAGTAAATTGAAATGCCAACTGGGCTCTTTAGCCTTGGTATAGCAACCGATTTAAGAGAATGAAAACTCTGAGTTCAAACCAACACTGTTCCTCTTAAAAATCGACCTTGTGATGCATCCTACTAGTAACGGAGGGTTTGAGTATATATATATATGTGTGTGTGTGTGTGTGTAGTCATCCACAGACGGTTTCGGTCTATCGGAACTCTTCAGTGTGTCTAGACACGTAGGACGCTTGAAGCCGGGATCGAAACCCGTCCAACTTTACGTTAGACTTAGTATCAGACCGCTCGGCCAAAAAGCGTACCACGTTGACTAAGGGAATTATAAGGTATTATGTAGCAACAGCAACAGCAGCAGCAGCAGGGTCCGTTTGTTTACATTTTTATACCCTATCGGCTATCAGCGTGCTTTTGCATTATGCGAGCAGCGACCGAAAATTCCTTCGCCAGAGAGCTCAACCCCGATAGGGGAGCGTATATATATATATATATAATTCCCTACAAATTTCCTTCAAAGTTTGAAAACTTCAAGATTCATTCGAATATTTATCATTTGTGTGCTTATTTTTCTTGTTTAAAACATTTTACGTCAGCGATAATTTACAAATGCCCGACGTTGAAACAAACTCACAAATTTACGAATATTGTCACGAGTTTATTATAATAATTTCTAAGTCTTGCTTAAGTCGCATTTTATTGTCATATTCCAAAAATGTGTATTGGTCTTTCTTTACTTCAAATAAATAAACACCCAGTCGGTGAGGCATAAAATACTCTGAATGTATCCCCATGAGAGGGTATCAGGCATATGACACAAAACCACATCCGATGATGAGGCTCCAGTTCTGGATATCTGGGAAGTGTGAAGTATCTTTTTATTACCATTATTCCCAAGTTCACTCGGCCCCAGAGAATTATTATCTGTTAGAGTCCCATGAATGGGTCAAATATATCTGTTTAAAGATTATTCGTATTCAAATAAACCGTGTGCAAAAATACTCTTAAGAAAAAACTACATAAAAGATATGAACGTACAATGAACGCGATTCCGAAAACTTCTGGATAAAGTAACACTATACTGGTTAACAAACGCTATCAATCAAATAAGAGAGAAGAAATGGAACAAAATAAATGTAGAATTTATTAAGCACAACAAACATACAAATGGAACCTATGTAATTTTGAAGTAGGTGAACAATTTTTAATATGAGAGTTTTAATTGAACTTCTTAATTCTTTAAAGTTTCTTTATTGACTGAAATTTTGCTAAAAATGCGTACTTTCACATTTTTACTGTCCAATGAAGATTGTTAACAAAACACTTAGAGAAATAGCTATGAAGGAGATACACAAGGATGCAGCGTGCTATTTGGAATAAATCCTACAAAACAGCCGTTTTACAGCTACTTATCTCTTATCATACTAACCATCCAAGTAAGTAAGGACAAACTAATAAGTGACATTTTCTTATGGACTCACGCTCATAAACACATCGGTGTTGACCGACGAGCAAAAATTATTCATCGGCGCTGGATACTTTTCCAAGTGCGATGGCCGATATGTACAGATGGCCAGAGAGAGAAAGAGAGAGAGAGAAAGAGAGAGAGAGACAGAGAGAGACTCAAGGGAGTCCATGCAGTCTGCGTGCCTTGATGATTGTGATGATGATGATGATTTTCCATTAGAAATCATATAAAGTTGAAGACAGTTTGGATGGAAGCACATCTCGAATTTTATGAACATTGTACTGTAATTATTAAAAGGTAAAATTAAATTCCAGAGATGCTTTTTATAGAAAGACATTGCTTGCAATATTTGGGGTGGGGTGAGAGTTTTACGCCAACTCCTTTGAATTTAATTTGTTTTGGGCTAAAATGTAAAATTTAAAGAATTTGCGAATGAAATTCAAAATACGCTTGATCTCTTCTTTCCGTAGAGACGCTATCTTACTTACCACTGCTGACTCGAGGAGAAACAGGGCGTTAGAGATACTCCGTGTATGATGATTTATAAAAGAAGAGGCAAGCGAATTCCAACGGTTATCATGACAATGATAGGTTGAAATTTGTCAACTTAATTAATTGCGGCGCTCGGTCGTTACCGGTTTAAAAGGCTTCGACCCTGAGCTTGAAACGTTCGTCAGATCTTAGACACCACGTATGTCATATACTCAGAGCATTACCGGCTGATGATCAGAGATAGAATTCTTCCCATCAATACCAAGGATCTTTCCGTTAGCTAATTAAACTCATATTGATTGTTATATTCACAGCCTATAAAAACAAAGACAAAGACAAAAGGTCGAAAAATGTTAATAATGTTATTAATAACAATTTCTTATTCCAAAAATTTAGGCAGATATCAATTAGTAGATTTTCAAATTTCTATACTGACGGCTTGCTTACTGGGGTGCAACAACACTTATTAGGTTCAAATATTTGAAAATCGTAATAGGTGTGATAACTCATCCTGGAAGAGAAGCAGAATTTCTTGTTTCAAGAATGAACAAGGAAACAATTAAAGATGGCATATGGAATTGATTCATAAAATCTATGCAGAATGTTTAACAGAAAATTTTGATTTTTTCTTTTTCATTTTTTTCCGATAAAAATGAAAGACCTGAAATATGAATGCGAATTCAAACTGAATTCAGTGGTGACAATAAACTGAAAGAAAATAAATTATTCTGACGAAACGATTGGCACGAAAACCAAATTAAATTCTAAAAAATATTTTGCATAAAAGGATGAAATTCATTATCAAGTTTCCAGTAATTTTGATTGAAGGATAAAGTGTCATTTAAATCAATATTTATTAAATGTTCAAAAGTAAATAGAAAATTCAAAATCTCAGGCTCCAAATTTTAAAACAATAAAAACTACATTAACTTTTAAAAAATAAAAAAAAATAGCAAGAGTAAAGATGTATTTAACAAGAGAGAGATGAATAACGAATGAACCGTTACATTTTTCGTCCCTTTAACGTTCAACATATTCTGGCGAGTTATCCACTAATTGAATAAACCACTGAACTTTCTATGTTGATACAACGTTGATCTATGATATTGTATATTTTTATTGCCTTCAACATCCTCAAATCTTATCCTTGACATAAATTTTCAGTCCAGGAAACAAGAAAAAGTCACAGTGTGCGAAGTCTGGTAAGTATGGACAGCGCTGCACTCGCAGAATAGTGTTTCGCAACCAAAAGAAAATTATTTCAGAAAGTATCGAAACTGGCTTCATAATTGCTTGCAAATCATCACTGACTCTTCAAAACGAAGTTTAAGCATCTAGAAAGCAATCTATTAGTAGACATCATAACTTTACTGTATAAGTTTCTCAGCAAAAACCTCTGACTCTATATTTGTTATCTCACTATGGATATAGTTTACGTGCGTGAGTTTGAGATAGCAAGATAGCTAGAAAGATATCATAAACTTGTGTCTTTGTGTAAACATTTATATAATGATTACATTATCTAATGAATCTCATATAGTTATTTTCTGTAATATAATGTATTGAATTATATAATTCCATAATTTTATCGACTCTGACAAGAACTGAAAAATATCTATATTACATTGTTTGTGTAGGAATTTTTATTTCATTTTATCAATATGTCAGAAACCTCGAGGATTATTTTCTAATTAACTGGTATTCATCATATTTATATCTGGAATTTTTGGTTTGGTTTGGTTTCTTTGTTTAATGGCATATCAACATTTGTCGGTTATCTAATGCCAAAGCTAACTTTAGAGAAGAACCAGAATTGTACTATAGTTAGTGAAGAAAGTGGGGTTCATACCTTTCCTAAGAGTATTAACCCTTAAGTGAACGCAACACATTGTAGTAAGCGAGTTCGAATTCCAATCATGTTATTACGTTCACTTTTGGACAATTACTCTTGGGAAAGGCATGAACCCCCTTATCTCCACAGATATAGGTTAAATTGTACCACAACTGCTTTTCTGTTTGGCGAGTTCTGTAAGCAGAATTAATTATTTCTACCTTTGTCTATTTCAGCATTCATGTTTCCACTGATGATCCAAGACGAACAAGACATGTTGGGCATTACTGAAGAAGAAAAGACAAACTCATGAGCAAGGATCTCTTATGGACACCTACACACGAACGTGCCAGTTTGACTAATCAGCAAGGACTTACATACATCAGCTCAGTGAGGACACTGGATGCAATCTAGAGGACCAGCCATGAGTAATCGACGATGGGAATGGATGGAGAAAGAGACTCAGGGAAGTCTGTGCTATCAGCACGACTTGATGATGATGTTGATTGTTCTTCAACAAGGATTGCTTTGGTATTCAATCACCCACGAAGGTTGATATTTCATTACACACACAAAAAAGAAAAATTGTTTTTTTTAACTAATTTTCTGCTTTAATTTTAACTTTTGACTTCTTCTTCCCGAGCGGTTTTTAAAGATCCATTCTACTTTTTTTCACATTTAAATAATGTTTTCCTGTTGACTGTTTTTAGCTAAATGGGAATCAATGTTGTTAACAATTCTCGTATAAACTTCTACAATAAATCTGGCAACTTGATGATATTTAAGCCAGCTTTCTTTTTTCTTTCATTTTTTCTTTTTTCTTTCATTTTTTTTTTTAGTTATTGTTTCCAGCATAAATAAACTCAAATACATTTCACTATGACAATATATTTATGACCCTCGGAATTAACCACTTTTTTCCTTGATTTGTAGAGTATATAGCACAAATCTGGTGACGCTGATTTAATTTCTTATTTCTTTAAATGTTTTTTTTTTGCCATATTTTTTCTTGACATTTATTGTTCCTATCAATGGACACATCAAACACCCCTGAATACATCATCAACTTCTTAACCATCTATTTTAGATATTTTTTTGAGAAATCAATTTACTGATGAAGCTAAATTATCAAGAAACTAGTATATACAATAATAAAGAATGTGTTGCTTGTCCAGAATAGCACACTGATGAAAATGTCAGTTATTTCTGTGGTAATGTACAAGAAAATTATATAGAAATGTAATATTCAGTATCCAAATGCGCTTAACGGAACAGTTATAGTCGTAAGAAATGGAATCAACAACCCGAGTCCTAGACAAAGCTGTTTGGTCAGTTTGGTTTGGTTTCTTTCTTTAATAACATCTCAACCTTCGTGGGTTATTTAATATCGAACCCACCCTTGTAGAAAAGTGGTGTTAATATTTAACCCACTGCTCGGTGGATAAGAGACTTCATATTTTTCCCAAGGGTATTAGTCCGAAAGTGAACGTAATAGCGAACAAGAGTTCTTACTCTTTTACTACAATGCCACAATTCACCGTGCAAACCATTACACCACGGGAACACCTGCCTGTTCAAGAGCGTTTGGACGAATATAGATGAAGCAGAAAAGTGTGTAAATGATTAAATAAAACACAGTTCTACAAATTCAATAAATTTTATTTCTTTAACTTGAGTGAAAAGTTTGTAGAAAAAAGTTTCAGGCTCCTTTCTTGAAAGAAGAGGTAATATTAATTAAAGCGTTAACATGCCCCAATATGGTATTAACAAGAAATTTAATACCAGTTTTCTTTGTTTCAATATTAGATGATATATTGTTTGTGTGTAAAAGATATTTATGTGTCGAGGCAAAGAATATTCATACGCTAATATGTATGTGTAATACTTAGCTTTATAGCCAGCAATAGGTAAAGTTTTATCAGTTGTGCATCTTATGTAAGCAAACAAAAAAAGATTTTCAACATACATAAATGATTAAGTAATGTTTGAAATTTTTTTCTGAAAAGAATTTATGTTTTCTTACTATGTAAGTAACATAAAGGCAGATCTCTATTGCATACTGAAGACTGTCTATTTTATCACCCCAGTTTAGATTTTAAAAAGTGGATTGATTTATTTGCTTCTAATTGGTTAAAATGTATTTTTGACAATCTAGGAGGGAAAAGATTTTTTAAGTTATTTTGGATTTTGATTTTTTATATTTTACTATGTAATACAAATATTATCATCTACCCTCTAAAAGAATTTTTTAAAAGGTGGAGTATAAAATGAAGTTACTTATTGATCAATAAATTCAAAAATACAGATTAACAAATTACGGTTACTTGAGTATCTTTTTATACCAAAATTAAGACATTTTTTATAAAAATAAATTAATTTTCCATACATATATACAGCATCCAAATAAAATAAATATCAGTTCTTTCTTAAATCTTACCGAACAGTTTTATCTAAGTTATTAAAGTTGTATTTTGTCAATCTACCATAAGTCGGACATTTTCTTTGTGTTTTTTTTTTTTTTTTGTATTAAAAGCTTAAAACATATGACAGTTTCAGGATTGGTTGTTTGGTTGACTAGTTGGTTGGTATGTAATTCCTTGTGGGGTTATTTAATCAAAGTTAGTCATTTATTTTCGGAAGCAATCATATAGTTTTAAGTAACTAATAATCATTTGAAAATATTTAAAACTTTTGATTAATTGTTCTTAATACAAATAATGTGCACACATTTATCTGATGTTCAGTATAAATTACTAATGTTAACGAACATATGGAAATTTAATCTGATATAATAAAACGAGGATTCTTCCGTTCTGTAGCCGTGTCACTACAATTGTACGGTTGCACCACTCGAACTATAATGAAACGACTTGATGGGAACTGCACAATGATGCTACTAGCTTTTTTGAACAAATCCTGGAAGCAACACCCAACTAATCAGTAGCTGTACAGCCATTTACATACCATTTCACAAACCATCCACGTAACACGCTGGGCACTGATGAAGAAGTAAGGACAAACAAATAAACGACTTTCTCTTATGTCTGCCTACACATGGACACACAAATGTTGACCAACCAGCAAAAACTTACATCAATGAGCACTGTGTAGACACTGGATGTAGCATAGAGGACTTCCCAAGAGCGATAACCAAAAGGCGAGTGAGAGTCAAGGAAATTTTTGCTTTACTATGCTGTAGGTACGGCTTAATGACACATATATATATTTCTGCTTCGCACGGAAGAAAACCCTGTGAGAATCGAACACATTCTGTTTCTTTCGCTATGACGCCTACGGTTGCCAAATCAATTATCGAAAAATACCAACACAATTTTCATAAAACATAAACTTTCTTCGTTCGTTTCATTTATCCTACAGAATTAATTCAGCTAATCATGATAAAATGTATCACATAAAAAGATATCATAATACTAAATGCTTCTTTTTTTAAATAAATATATCAAATTGGATAAGAAATATAACTTGTGTTATCTAATTCGGTAAGTTCGATAAAAGTCAACATTCTTTATCGCACTTGACCCCATGGCAGGTATTTGATTATCTTAAAAAGCCCTTCCAGTGTTACTGTATCAATAGATAGTAAATTATGCCATGAGCATATAATAATTTCCTTCTAACTGGCGACAGCTGTTCTTCCTTGCATAACTCCGACATCGGAAGATATGTGGTATTTAGTTGTGTCTTAAGTCGGCCTAATCAATGTTAAGATCAGCATAAATTCTGATTAGAAAAAACTGTCAAATGACGAATTGAAAGAAAGACAGATAGAGATAGAGAATTTTAAATCTTTTAAACTCATTTTTCTGATTGAAATTTCACTTTTTTTAAATCATTTTAACGTCTGTAAATATACATAAAGATGATGTCACGCGCAGCATTATTTATTCCTGTTCTCTAACAACGTAAACATAGATTTCTATGTTTATGAGAAATCAATATCTTCATGTTTATTTAAATACATAAGGGGTGGGAATCAAAAGTTTTTTCTAATATTTTGGTTGGAAGAGTCTCCGAAGCGTAATGTTTATCGTGCTGGAATTCAGTCACGCTATTACGTTCACTTTCGGACTAATACCCTTCGGAAAGTCATAAATCCCCTTATTCATCTAGCTATGAGTTAAATAGTACTACTGTTGTTCTAAAAAAACGACTTTGGCACTAAATAACCCAAGAAGGTTGATATGTCATTAAACAAAGAAACCAAGCCAAACCAATGTTTTGATAATGACGAACCACTCAGGACTGTAAGGTGTCAAGGTCGCCTATTGCTCCCCGAGTGCTACTCAACAGATTTGCTTCTATGGCTTGGAGCAGTCACGGAATCCATGCTCTCAAATCTACCAGACCTTACCTGATCGTTGAGGTTCATGCAAACTGAGTGAAATTACATCAACCATCTAATTACTATGCCTTCACTTTTCGCACAACAAATATTTTTGCTTGCTTCCGTGAAAGTATGGCTCAGCTCAAACACATAAAGCATGTGTTCTCAAGTTTAGACTACATTGCACGTTCATATATTCGGTGGTTTTCAAATTAAAAACAGAATTCAGCAATGCACAACGTATCCGCCAGCCAACTACAACGATAAGACCAACCACATCAAGTATATTACCAAAGATTCAAGAAGATATACGAGGATCATTAAATAAGTTCCCAGACTTTTTTCGTATGGGCACTTTAATTAATAGTACACACATGAAACTCTAGCCCCCTTCAAAATAATCTCCTCCGGCTGCAATGCACTTGTTGGGCTGTTCTAACAACTTCTGGAAGGCCCCATGGAAGTCCACTTGTGTGAGCGTGTCAATGACCTTCGTCACAGCCTCTTTCATCTCCTCAATTGTCTCATAACGACAGCCTCTGAGCTTAGGGAATAACCAAAAGTCACAGGGAGCAAGGTCTGGACTCTAGGGAGGCTGATGAACTGTTTTAATGTCAATCTTGGTCAAATAGTCTGTAACAAGGATGGAGTTGTGGACTGATGCATTGTCCTGGTCGAAATGCCACTGACCCGATTTGAAGCGTGCTGGCCTCTTCCGACGGAGTCTCTTGCTGAACTCCCTTAAAACCTCAACATAGTAACCCTAACCCTAACCCTTTGGCCAATCAACTCTGGTGTATTGACTTCCTTACTCCTCCCACATCTCTCATCATCCCTCACAGACTCCCTGCCTTCCTTGAATCTCTTATGCCACTCAAAAACTGATGCTCGATTTATGCAAGATGGTTCAAAAGCATTCCATACGTTTCTGTGGCATTTTTCCAAGTTTAAAACAGAATTTTATTGCATATCATTCTTCTAAAATGTCCTCACGTCCAGATTGCATTTTTGAAATTCACCAGCTGTGACAATCAGGTTTTAGTAGGGCGTATTCCAATTCCTACTGTAGCTGTTCATTTGAAGCTGAAATCATAAAAATTGATCAGTCATCTCATAATATGTATAGCAATAACATACTGAATTTTCAAGAGTCTACGACAATTCTAAATGCCTGTACAAAAAAAAATCCGGAAACGTATTGAATGCACCACGTACACAATAAATACATGTTCAGGAAAATCTATACTATAAATACACGCTTATGTGAATGCACACAGTAAGTACACGTTCGGGTCAATATATGCAGTAAATATACGCTCAGATAAATACGCAAAATAAATACACACTCAGTTAAATTTACACAATAAATACATGTTCAGGTAAATACTCACAATAAATACACCATCAAGTACATACACAAAATAAATAGACGCTTAGGAAAATACCCACAATAGATATATGCTCAGATGAATACACATAATAACTACACGTTCAGATAAATACAAACAATATAGGGACATAACTCTTCGAATTTCAAAAAGCCTAAAACGTTTTAACGAAATTTCTAGATTAAAAACTTATGGAAGATTTAATAAATTTCTTGTAAGAATTCTACAAAAACTCACATCTGGAAATATGACTAATAGTCATAAAACTACCAGACATAACTATTTACTTGACTCAATCTGTACAGGATCATGTTGTTTCAAAGATTCGATTATTCAAATGTTCTGTAGTGATTTGAGATGCCTCCCAGAAAAGTTGGCATGTGTAAAAGGATCTTTATTTGAGATTGTATATTTGATACCTCTGTCTCTCTTAAGGAATGTTTATATGACATATTTATTACTAACTCATTTTACCTGTTCATTTCTTTTAGCTTTTTTGGTCATATATTCTGTCAAAATTCCAACATGATTGTTTGGTTGGTTGCTTGCTTGGTTGGTTGGTTCGTTGGTTGATTAGTTTTTCTTGCATGCTAAGCCTTGTTGGGTTATTTTTTGCCACAATAAGTATATTTAGTACAGATATCTTTTTGACCAATAACAGGTAATAGCATTTCACATCAGAGAGGACTTGGGAATAATTGTAAGAAAGAGGCATTCCACACGCTCTTGAGCTCCAGAATTAGAGCATCATCACCGGAAGGAGGTTAGTGTCTTTTCAGATCTCTTTAGCAGGCGGTGTATTATAGGCACCACCGATGGGGCAATCCTTTGACTTGTGCTTCGGTCAAATTTCAACTAAATGGAGAAAACATTCTTTGGAAAACGTTTTTTCATATTCTAGATATTGTTAATGATATCAAGTAGGAGAAGAGATTTTCAACTGGCTGGATTTGCCCATATGTTTGAATGATAACCTCGGAATCCATGGTTTTTGGCTACCTGGTTGAGTTTCTTGCAATCTAAGCGAAGTTTCTGGTTACTATACTATGATCAACTGCGCCTTCACCTATCACACAACGTATGTTTTTACTTGCTTCCGCAATATTATGGCCCATTTCGAACTCGTAAATCATGAATTCCAGGAATTAGATTACGTTGCACCGTCATCTGTGTGGCTTTCAAATCACAGAGTCAAGCAACTAGTAATTTAAAGCAAAATCCCTGGTTGTCGAAGAACAGTAATAGAACTGTTTAAACCATAGGTGGTGGGTGAGGAGTTTCACACTTTTCACAAGGTTATTAGAAAATGAACAAAATAGTGTGCCTGAAGTTCGAACTCATTTCGATGTCGCAGTCCAGCGCGTTAGCCACTACGTCACCGAGTCTCTTCCAAAAGAATATGAAGATAGATCGATAGATATGAGCAGTGTAAGACTGATAAATGTGAAGGATGGAGAGAACAGCCAAAACTGTGATTTTAACAAGATGTGGACACGATTTCGAGGATATACGTCTATGATCTAATTATAAATCACCACTGTTTTTTCTATCCGATTTCTAAAGTTTGTAGTTATAGCTCTATCCCTCAAAGACAGTTATTTCTATCACTTACAATCGAACTTCAGAGTATTTAGCTTATTTTTTAAATTCCAAAACATTAAAATATTTTACTAAGAAAATGTATATAAATTTAAGTATAATACTAAACTGGACACTTTTTAGTCTTCTTCAAGTTAGTTAAACCGAATCTTTATCGTTTTGTTTAATGGAATAAAGTAGAAAATATAGCAAAAAATTTGAATCAGAAACGAAAGTTATGACTTTTAATCCATAGATTTTTCTATCATGTGAAATCAAAACTTGAAAAAATCTAGCTTATATTGGTAGGATTACAAGTTGCTGCCAGATCACTATACATGTCAAACAGTCATTGATGTTAGCTTATAAGTCCTAACAAAAGTATTTTTCGGTGTTGATATTTTCAAATCCAAATCATAGAGCATATTTTCCGCTTGTATGCATTCACCCAATCCTACTCAATGACAATTTTTTTAATCAGGGTTTAACAGATTTAAATTCAGAGTTTTCCTAGTTGCAGTATCAAGGTTACAGAGAACTCGGACTGCCGTGTCAGTTTTCTATGGCAATAACCAATAATGCATCCTTTGTCCTGATAATTACTCATTTGATAAACCCGAAGGAAGATTCAAGAAATTTATTGAAGATTTTAGAAATTTAGTCAACTGGCTAGACAGAACAGCATTTTTTTTTAATGAAAATGATCGATGCTATTATAACAGAGCTGGTGTAAAATAAATTGATATTAGAATTATAGACACTACAAGTCTGCTACTTAAGTTTCATGCGTTCACTGCTATTTTCAGACGGTCGTGTGACAAAAAGGCCTATCTAGCGTCTATCTAGCGTCTATATAGCGTAAGGTTTAGTCACATGGTATGGTGTTATTGTGTGAAATATTTACACGAAAGAACAACTTGCTCAGGTGTTGGAGCACGTGATATTCACATGAGAAGAAAAAATCTACACTTGCATCCTTTATAAACTTGGGCTTTTTCATAATATATTTGTATATATGTATATATATAACTTACTCATTGCACCCCCTGATGTCTACTTGTACAGCAGGTGTAAATTACTTGTAATTCCAAAATATTTTTGCATCTCAGTTGCCAAATAACCTTTTGCAAATTATAGGATTCAAAGTTCTAGGGTAGTTGAAAAATATATGAACTGAAGGCTTTTCTCCTAAAGTGAAAGCAAATTGCTTAGCCTTTTCTATTCTGATTTCCGATTATACGTCTTGAAATACTTTTGAGAATCAATGACCTTCCCCACACCAATAATTATCCATTCGAAATATTTCTTCAGTCAATAACAGGATTTGCCTTTTTCTTGGAGCTTGAAAATCATTATCCTGTTGTGATAAATTCCCTCCTCCGATGTAAATTATTAAGCACGTACGCCCATTAGCGCGAACACACACACATACACACATACACACACACACACACATATATATATATATATATACATATATATATATATATATATATATATATATATATTGGAGAAGTGTTGGTTTTCATTCAGTTTTACTCAGAGAAAACTTTTCGTAATTAGGACTTGTAAATCGACACTACAGTTTCAACCTCTCAGTTTCCAGTTCTATATTCTATCTTGGACTTTCTGCCGTGGGTTTATTATTTTGGTCTTTATTGATCAAAATCAAGTTTGACTTCGATTGGTCATGTGTTCATATTCTAAAATTATCATTTCTCCTATTGTTATAACAGGTTTATTATATACTTATATAATGAAGAAAGTAGAAAAACAGACTAATCCAAATTAGATGAATTTATTGTGTTGTAAAGCCAACGTAAAACGTTTCGATTCAAATAACCTTCATCAGGACTTTGATATCATGAGAATTGTTCACACAGCGATGGATTCTTGTCAAAATAACAGGAGCAAATAAAATGTATATAACGAAAAAGAGATAAACGTGCATTTAGCGTTCTTTATTTAAAAGTATTAAGTACGTGTTTGGCACGTGGAATGATACTTGAAAATGTTGGACTTCTAAGAAACCAGAAAAAAACTCCTGTTTTTTTAGAGAAATATGTAGAGATGGGTAAGTTTTTATATTTACAGATTGTTTTGAAACCATCCATGTTAGATGTCGTGTAAGTATGTATTTATTTAAAAGTATACAGTACGTGTTTGGAAAAACAACAACCAAAGAACGCTTAATGCACGTTTATATCTTTTTCGTTATATACATTTTATTTGCTTCTGTTATCTCGACAAGCATCCATCACTGTGTAAATAATTCTTCTGATATCAAAGTCCCGATGAAGGTTATTACAACTGAAACGTTGGCTTTACATCAAAACAAATTCATCTAATTTGGATTATTCTATTATTTTACTTTCTTCATACTGTCGGATTCAGATCCATATTTACTTTCATACTTATATAATGTTTCCTTAACAATATGATATATATATATATATATATATATATATATATATATATATATACATATATATATATAAAGAGAAAAACAGAGAGACAGACGGACGGATTCGAAAAATATTAACATTTCTATGGCAATAAGTTTATAATATTATGATTTTAAGCAGTCTCCACCTGATCACCATCGTTGTCGACTTATTTTTTACATCTTTGATAGATAATTGAAAATAATGCTGATTCTTCTGTGAGAGAACCTTTATTGGAAGATATTTTGATATTAAGGGGTGTCTTACTTGAAGTGTTCAAAATGTTCAAAAGAAAAACTTTATAAAACCCTAAGCTAATAAACTGTTTACGAATTTTTGTAGACACATTTTAATCAATGAATATTATCTTACAATTACAAGAGATGCTTTAATGTTTATTAAAGGAGTTATTTGACCACCGACCAAGCCAGATTTGACTTATGGTCATTTTAATGTTGGGGTGTGCACAAATCGAGACATATGAGTGGCCGTCACAAAAAGTGCTTGACCCTCTCGGCATTCCACTTTAAAAGCACCACATGAGCCAAACTGTAAACTTAACCCTGCTATGCTGGTATTACCTGAGAAGTGTAGTCTCTAGGAACAGGCGATAAACTCCATAACATATATGTGGAGTTCGCACCATGTTATTAATTGATGTTAATCATATCACTAATTCTGATATGATAAATATTACATCTATTTTCAGAAGTATTTCTGTTTAGATGATTGATTATTATGGTCTCCAACTGAATGACATTACTAACGGGGAAGATAAAACTTTACATCAACGTTTGATGGCGAATAATTACTTGGCTAATTCATTTACAGGATGTTGTAAAAAATAATTAGCTCTGTTCTGAGCAGAAGGTGCGTATTCCCATTCCCAGTACTTTTCTTCGTCTATAAAGAATGCCGGGTTTTTGGGGGGGTTATATACTCCTTGGGAGTTTTTCCCATCAGCATCAGCAGATGGTTTTTCACAGAAGTTTGAGTGACATCAAGTCTTCTCAAGTCTTCATGACTCTTGTCGGTATTCTGGCTGTTCCCAATGATGCTGTAGTTTGGATGGTCTCCACTCGTCCTCCAACCTCCAAGTCCTTCAGTCCCTTTTAAAGTCCTTTGGTGACTGTACCAAAAGCACTAATCACGATTGGTATATTTGTCACCTTCATGTTCCATAGTTTTTACAATTCCCTAGCAAGTTCGAGGTACTAATCCTTCTTTTCACTTTCTTTCAATTTTATCATGTGGTCAGCCAAGACAGCAAAGTCCACAATTTTGTAATTTCTCTTTTTTTTTTTTTTTTTTTTTTTTTTTTTTGTTGTCGATTATTATAAGGTCTGATCTTCTGGGCGAGATTAGTTCGTTCGTATGTCAAAGTCTCATAGGAGTTTATGTGTGTCATTTTCAGGGACAGATGCTAGGTTGTGCATATACCATTTGTTCGTATGGTCAAATATCAATTTTTGCACATCTCTCAGTGAATCACCTTCCCACCCAGTTGTGTCTAGTCTTACACTTCTTCTGTGCTAATTTGCTGCAGTTGCTTATCATGTGATGGATCGTTTCGTCTCTATCACCACATAGCCTACATTTGCTATATTGTTGTGTCTTATCAATTCTCGCTTTTATATGATTGGTTCTTATGGCGTTGTTTTTGCTGCTATTAGGAGAGATTGTGTTTCTCTCTTAAGGTTTCTTTTTCTTAACCACGTCCAGGTTTTCTCGAGTTATATGTTGTTTATTAGTCGTTTAAAAACCCCATAGAGTTGTTTTTCTTTCCATTTTCGTTTCCTAGTTATTGTCATTCTGTTTTCCATCATGTTGTCTGTCTCATTTCTGATGGCTGTAATCAGTCCTTCTTCATGCTTTTCTATGTAGTCCTTGAGTCGCTGTATCGATGCGTCAACGCTGTCTTCAATGGCAAGTCCTTTTCATACCTCCTTTCTTGATACATATAGTCTGCCAACATCATCTCTGGGATGTAATGCCTGATGCATTGTTATTAGTTTTCTTGTTCTTTGGTCCATTTGCTTAAGTTCTTCTCTGGTCCACTTCAAAAAGGGTCCCGTATATCTAACGAGGGTACAGCCCAGGTATTTATTCCTTTAATAAGGTTTCTGATATATAGTTTTGTCTCGAGTAGCATTCTAGTTCTTCTGAGATATTTTTTAAAAATTTTTCTTTCATTTCCACTTGCTTGATGGTGTCAGCCTCCAAGATGCCCAAGTATTTGTAGGTTTCTTTCTCTCCTAGCGTTCTAATCTTGTCTTGGTTTGGTAGTTCCATTCCGTCAGTTAGATGTCATTTGCCACTTTTCATTACTAGCCTTGCACATTTTTCTATGCCAAATTCCATTCCTATGTCCTGACTGTATATTCTAACTGCATGTATTAGAGTTTCCAGTTCTTTTTCCTTTTTTGCCAATAGTTTGACGTCATCCATGTACATTAGGTGATTGGTCTTTTCTTGCGATTTATTTGTTTGTATCCGGCTGTGCATTTTCTGAGTATGTGTTTAAGTGGTGTCATGGCAACACTAACGGTGATAGTGATTCTCCTTGAAATATATGTTCCTCCTGTTGTCAATTCCACTCTCCAGGTTTTCATGGTTTTCTCGATAAAGTTTATGACTTCATTTGATATTTTATACCTTTTGAGACAGTTTATTATCCAACTTTCCAGGACCATATCATATGCCTTCTTGTAGTCAATCCAGGCTATAGCTAGATTTTTCCGCCTGGTCTTACTCTCGTTTAGGATGTGCTCAACTATGTAAAATAACTCTGCTGTGCCTCTGGATCTCTTGCGGCATCCTTTCTGTTCCTCAGGGAACAGTCCATGGCTTGTAAATGAGTAGTGAATTTCTTCCCTTATTCGTGCTGTTGATATTTTCCACATCATTGGTAGGCAGGTTATGAGTCTGTAGTTGTTTGGGGCGGTTCCTTTGCTTGGTTGTCTTCCCTTGTCCATGTTTTGTGTTTCCGTATCTGGTTTTTGTGGTTCCTTAAATCGTCATTCGTGTACCTGAAAAAAGAACAGCCATCATGCGCAGGATTACGATTCCGTCTCCAATGTTGGCTATCAAGAGAGAACCTGCTGATCATGACACCCAAGCCTGTTGCCTTAGTCCCACGTTGTGTCATATTTTGTTTCAACATTTTTATCATGGTGGTATATTGCGGCTATACCAGACCCAAGGGTTGTTTATAATCTGCGTGCCTGACACAGATGTGACCGAGAACAGTTACAGTGAGTGTTCATGAACAGCGATTCACAAAAAAACTAAGAATAACCTAAGTCCATTGCTATTTTTTACCTTACTTTTCAAACTAACCTGAACTAGTTTCAGGTTTCCTTGTATCACATCTATGGTTTATATTTACTGCCCTATTTTGAGACTATATTAAAATATGAAATGCTACAACGGAAATAAAGATGAGGCTCCTGCTGTCTTTCCTCTTGTATTGAGTACGATACCTGTTCTTACTCAGCGCTTTCAAACTATATAAATTACGTATTTTTCCCGATTGAGAGAAGTCAAGAATCAAAGAGGTTAAAGCATTATACATAAACAAAACAATTTCGTAATTTAGAAATATTATTATTATTATTATTATGTCGCTCCAAAACTCGAATGTTGACGATGCTAAGTTATTTTTGGTACCGCGCAACATAAGGCTTGCTCTTTCATATAGGGCTGATACCTTTTGGGAAAGTTATGATTCCAACTATTCTTCCTCCAGCGATGGGTAAATAGCAGGGCATACTAGGCTCTTTAACCTTGGTAAGACAACCAACCGGACTAGGCGAAGGAAAACTCTGAATTCAAACCAGTTTTAGACCAAAAGAGGAAAGGGATCCGCCAGGTTATTCCTACCCAAGTAATGCTACATCAGTAGAGCTTCTACGACCAAACCAGGTTGACGAACCAATGAAAAAAAACACCTGAATAGAGAGTTGAGATTTCACTTAAATGAATTGATAATCTCCATTAGTCCCGCACGTGTAAGTAAAGGGAATGTGATTTGACAGAGGGATGAAAATGTTTACTAATCAGATTTGAGAAAAGCCAAAAGTAATTAACTGTAAAGAGGGACAATCAAAAAGAAAAGAATAAGAAAATTCACCATTCATCTATTCAAACTCATACGGTTTGGTATCGAAGAAATGAAATGATTGTTGGATTAACTCCAACAAGCGACCAGTCTCTCTACACAAACAATATGCAATGGAAAACAACGATTAGTACTTCAGTTTAGCCGATAAAGATGAATATTGGCAGGCTGCAATGCATAATGAAAATAGAACATGAATTATGTATCGAGCTATTTTATATATAACTTGGATACTAAAGAAATACATCGAAATATCTCGAGCTTATATATGCACTGTTATATTCCCTACAAAATTTGAAAACGTTGAAATATAGACAAGATTCAAAAAAGGCTTTACAAATTATGTAATAGACTTAAATCATTTTAGGACTTAATATTATCTTCTTTGGGATTATTATCAATAGTTTCAACTAGAATTATCCTTCATCTCTCTAATTTTATTTGTCTTGTCAACCATTAATAATTTCAACTAGTAGTATCAATCATCTATACAATTCTTCTTGCTTTGTCAATCATTGATATTAATAATTTTGGTAAAAATCATATTTCCCAGAACTTTGTGCAAACAAAACTTAGTGTTTCATAGCAATATTTGAAAGAATTAAACTCTGAGCAAAAATTACTATTTTTAATAGAATTATTTGTGCAATACTTAAAACCATTTAACTGTGTGCAAACAAATGGGATCAATTTCGTTTAAAAATAAAGTTACCAAAATTATTCTCTCAAAATAATATATATATATATATATATATATATATATATATATATATATTGTTACGCCGCCATGTGCCCAGCGGGCTTGCCAAGTCCACCAGTTAACGCAGGGCACAGACATTGGCTGTGGTCTGCCGAACGCTATTTAGTCTCATAGATATCACCAACTCCCAAGCGGAACCACACTTTAAAGCTACTAGGCGAGTTCTAGGTGGATTATTAAAAGTCAACAAAGCTAACTGGCTAACTTTCCCCCTCAAATACAAGGTCTTCGACAAACACAATTTTCCATAAGAAAATAAGGACTCTGAACTGTCGTGTTTGAGTTAACAGGATTAATAACAATATTATTTTATTGAATAAAAGAAAGAAACAAAGACAAAAAAACAATTCAGGTAAAAGTCAGGAGCGAGTAAGTCTCTCTGTATCTCGGAAGGAGCTTCCACTAAAATATCCGTATCCTGGACTAAGCCCACATAAAATATCTTTATCCCTGGACGGGTCCTCCATAAAATATCTGTTAATGGCGGAAAGTGAGAAGGTCGTCCGATAACGATAGACACAGTCCGCTTTCCTGCAGACTAGGGGATTTAATGGCAGAGCTCATGTTCCAAGTCTCAAGTTTATCATTTCAATATAAATGCACCAGGATAAAGTTGAATATATTTAAACTGTATGTTCACTTACTTGAAATGCTGTGGAATTTATTCTCTTCTCTTTTTCCTCTCGTTATTGGGTTTCCATACTACGTTGGTAGAAGGATACACGTCTTATTTCAGATAAGACCAAGATTAATAATGGTTCCTCTTCTCGTGGACAAGTCTTTTCTTTGGGTATTCGTTTAACGAGGCTTACCAGACCTCGGAGTGCTGAGTTCATTCAAAGGATAAGCTTCTTCTTTTCTCTGCGTTCTCTGCGCGGCATTATTTTGGAATTTGGGTTTCTTTCATATCTCATATTATATTCTTGGTTTTTCAACGAACAAAGGCAACTCCTTATGCGTCTTCATCCTTCGAGTAATAAATGGAAACACATTATATGTCTTCACCCGGTGATGAATGAACCGCAACTTAGTTTCCGTAGTTTGAAAATCCACCACGTGTTGATTTTTTTGGCAGGCTCTTCCTCGGTACCAATCATGGTCGAAGGCCTGCCTCCCCGCCGACACACACATGGCTAATAGAGAGTGAAGCCCTCCCACGCCCATATCACCTTGTAATGATAGAGAGGGTGGGAGGAGAGATGGCCTTTCTTTCCATTATTCTGCTTACTACTATCGTCCGCTGATTCTTGCTTGCTACCAAAGTCGGTCGCCAGCTTCCTCCCCCGCCCCACCTCGGCAAAAATATTAGGGTGTCATATTTCCTCGTCACAATATATATATATATATATATATATATATAGTATTTGTATTGTGCGCAATTAAAACTAATAACCAAATAACCTATACAATTATATCATTCATAATTTGGATAAGTATTATTATTTTATTTTCAATAATTATCATTAATGATTTTGATTAATATCATTCTTCATTTTCTAATTTTGCTTCCTTTGTAATTCATAATTATTAATAATTTTTAGTGGTATTATCCTTCCTTTTCCTAAGTCTCCTTGCTTTTTCAATCGTTATTATTTTATCCTTCGTAACAATTCTACTTGATTTGAAAATTATCAATACTTTTAACTTGCATTACCCTTTATTTTCCTAATTCTACTTGCTTTGGCGACCAACATCATTAATAATTTTGACAATCATTATCCTTCATTTTCAGAAATCTAATTGCTTTGTCAGTCATTACAAATAATTTTGATTAGAATTATGCTCCACTAATATTATTATACTTGCTTTGTCAACAATTATTATAATGATCATGGTTAATATCATCTATCTTGCTTTGTCAATCTCTACTTTTAATAATTTTGAATAGAATTATGCTTCACCTTTGAAATTCTACTTGCTTTATCAATCATTATTATAAATGATTTTTACTATTTCCAATTTTCATCTTCTTAATTCTGAATTGTTTTTCAATCATTATTGTCAATGATTATAACTAGTATTATCCTTCATTTTCTAAAATCTGCTTGTTTTTTTTTTTTCAATAATTGTTAATAATAATTTTGACATGTATTATCATTCATCTTCCCAATTTTACTTACCTATTCATTATTATTAATAATTTTGGTTGATATCATACTTTATTTTCTAATTATACTTTCTTTATTTATCCTTATTATAGATAATGTTTCTATAATTATTCTTAATCTTCACAATTCTACTTGCTTTATCAATTGATATCAATTTTTACTAGTATCTACTTCATCTTCCTAATTCTATTTACTTTTTCAAGTATTATTATTGATGATATTAACTACTATTAAATTTCCTTTCCACAAATTTTACTTGCTTTGTCAATCATTATCAATAATTTTGATGAGAATAATACTTCATCTTCCAAATACAACTTTATTTGCCAAACATTATAATTTATCATTTTAGTTAGAATTATCCTTCATCTTCCTAATTCTATATGTTTTGTCAGTCATTATTATATATCATTTTGTCTACTGTTATTCCTCATTTTCATTATTCTACTTGCTTTGTAATTCATTATCAATAATCTTTACAAGTATTATCCTTCTTCCTAATTCAACTTGCTTTTTCAGTTATCATTATAATTAACTTTGAATACTATCATCTTTCATATTCCTAATTCTCTTTGCTTTTACAATCATTATTATTGATAATTTTGGTTAATATCACTTTTCATCTTCAAGGGCACCTCACAGCGTCAAATGGTTAGCAAGTGTCACGTGATATCCCACTGAGACGATGGAAGTGGGATGACTGCTATCCTCTCGTTGGAATGAACAGTAGCAAGCCGTCAGAAAATGACCTTTAAGGCATGATAGTAAATTAGTGCAAGCTATCTGTACTGAGTAACCTGACTTGGGTGACATCTAGTAGCCCTAAGAAATCGCCCGACCAGGGGGAGGAAGAGAGAAGCCAAATGATTGGCTGGGACCCCAAAACGGAAGTGGGGACTCCTTCCCGTCAGCGGAAGTAGAAAGTAAAAAAGTTAGTTGTTTGGCAGGGTTCGTAGCGGGCAGACGAACCAAAGCCAGTATTCCGGGTAGAAGACAAAAGAATATCTGAGACACGAGGGACCCGAGTTCTTCAAGCCAGTATTAAAAATAGCATAAAGTCTATTAGCCCGTAAAAGAAGAAAGATTCTCCAGTGGAACCCCGTCGAAAAATAAGATAAGTAACTTTGGGGCTATTTCTCCTTTATACCCAAATTTTATATACCACTCTCTCTCTCTCTCTCTCTCTCTCAATTTGAAGGAAAACGAAAGAAAAGAAAAGAAGAAAGACATTTATGTTCGTGGACTGTCCATTTATTATATATTTGACACTTTGAAAGTGTATCTCTTTGTATAGTAAAGGATTCATGTATTTTAATGTTACCACGTGGTCGAAGTTGTTCTTTGCAGTTCTGCTACGAATTTGTTGTGTCACATTTCCTTTTTCAGCTTCTGTTCGCCTTATGTTATCTTGCTTAGTATTGTCCTATAAATTCCTTTAAAATATCACACGGGAAACCAGAGTTGCCGACTACTACAATATAATATTATTACTTCTCAACCTAGAGGTCCATATCTTCCATTGTCTAGGGGGAGGAAGGAAAAGACCTGGTGGGTGTGTGGATAGTGTGAAATTTGGAACCCCTTGCCCGCGGCGGTCAGTCTAGCCCTAAATTAATCCCTCACATAATATGCCAGTTCTTATATGCCTGAGAGAAAAACTCTGAACGAGGACTTATTCTATAAGGGATCAAGTGTCAACGTGCCCCGTCTTCACACGTGCGAAAATAAAACCCCGTTCTGGTATAAAAGTAAACCTTTTGCGTCACACAAGCTAGATTAGCAGACTATTTGTCGTGAATTCGATTCTTATTGGCCCTGTGCTAATCTTAGTAAATAGATGTATTTCTTCATCTAAATTCTACTTGCTTTGTCAATGATTATAACAATTAATTTAAACAAGTATTATCCTTCATCTCTCTAATTCAATTTGCTTCGTCCACCATCATTATTAATAATTTTGCTTTGTCAATTATTATAAGCAATAATTTTGACTAGTATTAGCCTTCATCTTCCTAACTCAATTTGCTTTGTTAAAGATTATTATTAATAATTTTGACTAGAATTATCCTTGTTCTTCCTGATTCCATTTGTTTTGTCACTCAATATTCATGTTACTTTTGCATTGTATTATTCTTCATTTTCACAATTCTACATGTTTAGTCAATCATTATGATAAAAGATTTTAATTAATATCATACTTTATCTTCCTAATTTTATTTGCTTAGTTAATCATTATCATCAATGACTTTAACTAGCATTATCCTTCATTTTCCTATTTCTACTTTCTTTGTCAATCATTAGAATTAATGATTTTTCAGTTTTCAGTTATTAATAAGAATTTATTGACGCTTATCTATGTAACAGCTGATACGGACAAACGTTACTTTTTTACGATAATTCCTTTTATAGTCCCGATAAAATATGTTACTCACTTGAAAGCCGCTGGCTATTTCCATGAAAAGAGTAAGGTTGTTTCAAAGAACTACAGGGCTAATTACTTATCATGTATAGACCAATACATTCTAAAGAAGCTGAATGCAAGGCGTAAAAATGAAGCTATAGCATGGCAAGACAAAAAGAAAAGACATATGTGATGATCTAGCAAACGTGGATTATAGAATGTCTGAAAATGTTCAAGATATCAGAGCAAATAGTAAACTTCATCCCGAATATGGAAAACTGGAGATTGGAACTATCAACTGGAGAAAAAAGCCAAGCAGAGGTTTTATAAAATCCAAATAGCATCTTCCAGGAAGACTTATCACCTATACTCTTTATTATAGCAATGATGCCACTAATCTAAATACTAAGAAAATGTAAAGAAGCTACATTTTTACAAGAGCATAAGGAAAAATAAAGAACTTCATGTAAATATATATAATACAAACTATTCGAACAGAAATGGAATTTGGCATTGAAAAATGCACTATGCTTTTAGTGAAAACATGAAAAAGACACGCAACTCACAAGGAGTAAAATTCTACTAATAATAATTATAATTACTGTACAAAATAATAAGCCGCGGACTGTTCCTCGAGGAAATGAAAGGATGCCCCAAGGGAACCAGAGGAATAGGATAACTACTATAAATTGATCAGCACATCCACAAGGGGAGCAAAATAAGATTTTAAAAAACTTAGCTGTTGCGTAGATTGACAATGGTACTACAAAGCTGGATAATAAACTGTCTAAAAATGTACAAGATATTTGACGAAGTTATAAAGTCTACCGAGAAAACCATGGAAAACTTTGGAAAAAAGTGGAATTGACAGTAGGAGGGAAAAGCTTTCCTGCGGTGAAAATCCTAAGAGGTATCTTCCAGAGAGATGCGCTATCACCATTACTATTTTTAATAGCGATGATACCACTCAATCACATACTTAGGAAATACACAGGAGGATAGTAGCTTACTAAATTGCAAGAAAAGATCAATCCCCTAATGTACATGGACGACATCAAACTCTTTGCCTAAAATCAGAAAGAACTGAAAACCTTTATACCGACAGTGAGAATATACAGTCAGGACATAGGGATGGAATTTGGCATAGAAAAATGCAGCATGCTCATAAAGAGAAGCAGAAAACGACACATGACAGAACGAATAGAACTATCAAACCAAGAGCAAATCAGAATGTTCGGAGGAAAGAATACCTACAAGCTCTTAAGAATATTGGAAGCGGACACCATCAGACAATTGGAGATGAAAGAAAAATTTAATAAGAGTATCTCAGGAGAACAAGGAAACTGCTAGAAACTAAACTATTAAGCAGAAATCTCATCAAAGGGGTAAACGCTTAGGTTGTTCCCTTTTAAGATACTCGGGCCATTTTTGAAGCGAATGTGGGAAGAAATTTTAGCATAGATTAGGCAATCCGTTTGTATCTCAAAATCCCAGAAAACTTTCTACGTCTCGTTTTCCAGGACGAATATTGGTTTTGCATATACCATTTATTCATATGATCATATTTAAATATCTTGTACAATTTCTAGTGGATCACCTTCCCCACACAGTCTTACACTCTTTTTGTGCTAATTTACCAATTCGCTGATTAAGTGTGATTGATCGTTTCGTCTGAATCACTACATAATCTACATCTGCTATTTTGTTGCATCGAATAAATGGTAATTGCACAACCCATATCCGTCTTGAAAAGTGAGACGTAGAAAGTTTTCTGGGATTCTGAGATACAAATGGATTGCCTAATCTATGCCAGAAGACAAGAAAAAAATGATAGTCAAGAAAAATGATAATCTGACGGATATTGGACTTGGCTGTGCCGGCTGACCAGAGAGTAAAACTGAAAGAAAGCAAAAAGAGAGATCAGTACCTTTACCTTGCGAGAGAACTAAAAAGACTATGGAACATAAAAGTGACGGTGATACTAATTGTAACTGGATTACTCAGTGTAGTCACCAAAAGATTGGTAATGGGACTGGAGAATTTGGAAATAAAAGGACGAGCCATGACCATCCAAACAACAGCATTGTTAAGATTGACAAGAGTCCTGGAGACTTGAGGAGACTTGTTAGCACTGACTCCAGTGGAAAACCATCAGCAAACGCTCGTGTGAAAAACTCCCATAGAGTAAAATAATGATAATAATAATGATAATGGCCAATAATTATAACAAAAAGATATATAACACCGTAAACTTGGAATGTCTGAAAGCATAGAAAATAATCGACAAAGACATGGACTTAATGGAAAACTGAAAAATGAAATTAGCAGCTGGAAGACGAACTCTTGCAGAAGGGAAAACCCAAAGAGGCAACTTCCGGAGAGACTCATTACCGCCACTGCTATTTGTTATAGCAATAGTGCCACTCAATCATATTTTTAAGAAATTCACAGGAGGCTGCACATTTACAAAATTACAGGAAAAGATCAACCACTTTATATATGTGGAGGATATCAAGATATTTCCAAAAATAAAAAAATGGAGAACCTGAGAGAAACAGGAAGAATATACAAACAGCATGTAGGAATGAAATTTGGCATGAAAAATGTATTACGCTTGTAATAAAAAGAGGGTGAAAGAGATACAACGGAAAAATAGAACTAAAAGACACGGTAATTGATGACTATGCACGAGGCCTTACACCCAAGAGATAATATAAGACTATATATGTCAAAAAAAGAAGGGAGAAGAGAATTCCCCAGCGTTAAGGATTGTGAAGATGCATCAATACAAGGACTCTTGGAATATATTAAAAAAGCGGAGAAATATTATTTACAGTTGCCAGTTACAGAAATGACATGAGATCCAGCAGAAAAACAACTAAAACTAGAAAATAAGAATGAGAAAAAACAACTGTATGGATATCTCAAACGATAAATTGTCGGAATTTCTCACAAGAAAACCTGAACATGACGAAAAAAGGGAAACCAGAAAAGAGAAACTAATTCTTGTTTATAGCAGCACAAAACAATACCAGTGTCGATTATGTGAAGAAAGAGGTGAAACGGACACAAAAGAAGTTCTAGACTTGGTACAATTTGATGGGAAAGGAATTGTGCAAGAAATTAAAATTGGATCATCTACAAAATGGTATGTACACAAACCAGAATCCGTCCTAGAGAAAGAAAATGAATAAAATTCTCTGGATATTTGGGATACAAACGGATCATGAAATTCCTGCCAGGAACCAAACTTAGTGTTGATTAACAAGTTCATAACCTTAAAAGTTCATATTATAATATCATAACTGCTGTCGATAACTTTTTTACTCATGGGATCCAAGCGCTGTAACAACGAATGGAATCGGTGACCCGAGTTTAAATATTGGACGAGACCGTTTGCATTTCACTTCGCGCTAATGCCCTTGAGAAAAGTATGAATCCATATGTTTTTCCTCCAATTATGGGTAAATAGTAAAGCTGACTGGATTCTTTAGGCTTGTTTATTTAGCCTTGGTTAGCCCACCAGTCTAAAAAAGGAAAACTCTGAATTCAAACTAGATTTACTCAGCTTAAATTTGACATTAGGTCCCATCCTGCCATACCGAAGAGGTTAAGTAAATATATATGCACCACAACAGGGTGCCCAGCTCATTTAATTTTTTTTTCCTACTTTATGTATTAGAATGTGCAATTTTATTCTGTGACACAACTAGTTAAAAAGAATAAAGAAACTTGTCAACCACTTGCAAGACAATATGTTCAACTTCAAATATTTTTCACCTTCATTCTTTTTTAATTTTGATATGCCAAAGAAATTGCCCTTTGAATGACAAATTCCTTGACTCAATTTTAATGATTGAATTATTTCATGTCATTTTGGGAAGCGATCTTCAATTATTACGATTTGATGATAGTATTAATTCTCCATTTTGTGTTTGTTTCGAGGTTTGAAGAATAAAAATTGGCATAAATCGCAAATTGTTTTTCTTTTTCTTTTCATTCAAACAAACAGGACAAAGTTTTTAGACAGGTTTAATATCTTTAATGGAACCTGACCACTTTGCACATTTTAAGTGTCCCAGAGTTAGATTCGAATTGGATAATATAAAATGACCGTTAAATCTACAAGGGTGAGTCAAAGTGTATTAGCATGTGCCAGAAAGTACTCGCTGTGGTTGGAAGTATCGTAGTAGTTGGTGCGCTGACACGTTCTGCCTACGTTCATTCCGCGTGTGATTTGAATTCCATCTCAACGCAACCTATACGGGAACTAGTTCGAACTGGGCCATAACGTCACGGATGTAAACAAAAATATTTGTTGTATGAAAAGTTAGGGCTCAATTGATAACAGTACAGTAACCAGATGGTTCAAGAAATTTGGCTCTGGTAGCAAGAACATCGACAAACAGGCAAGTTTGAGTAGGCCTTAAACCTTGGATTTCTCGCCCTCGTCCCAAAACACCCTGGCAAAATCGGCAAGTAGCACACTATGAGTATTAGGAGAGGTCGGTATCTTACAGTCCAGTGTAGTTCCTGACGTTACCAAAACATTGCAAAACATTTGACTCACCCTAGTAATATCGAATATCTTTATATGAGACAGTATGCAAAAGAAAATAAGTTGATGCTGAAAAAGTTTTTCAAAAATTTCAAGTTAAATGATGGATTGGCTGAATCTTTCATTTGCCATTAAGAGTAGAGAATTTTTAAAAGATTTAAACCGCTGCATTAAGAAAACGTTTTGCCTAGATCAACTCAGTGTAATTGACATATAATGACCAATAATGGCAGTTTGATAGCTCGGTCCTCATTCAAGGATTATAAAGTCAGGCGACTACAATTCTAGAAGTTGAAAGCTAGATTTTAATTTTAAATCAGTGATCTCAGATGATCTAAAAGCTCAAGACATGAAAAACCTCTATGGTGCTTGGTGCCTTTGACAAACGTACGTGTCGATTATATGAAAAAGAGAAATAAAGAATGCGCTCAATAAAGAAAACTTTGTTTTGTTATTCATCCCAGCAGAGAAGAGAGAAAGAGCCTGGAGTAGTGGGAAGAACGACCACTGGCCAAGAAGAGATGAGGTGGCTATCCAACTATAGAATGGAATATGAGGGTGACAGTGAGACCACTTGTAATTAGTTCATTTGGAATGGTCCTCAAATGCTTGGGAAAGAGCTGAAGGAATTGAAAATCAGATAAAGAATCTAAATGATCCAGACCACATCACTGTTAAGATGGGCTACAATGCTCAAAAGACTTCAGCAGATCTGAGGAGACTTGCTGTCACTCAGACTCCTGTAAAAAAAAACAGTGAAAAAACTCGCAAGAAGAAGAAGAAGAAGAAGAAGAAGAAGAAGAAGAAGAAGACATTTGAAATTTATAACATAAAGGAATCCAGTACAATGACAATGACAAAATTAACATGATAGGAAAATAGACAAGAAATAATGAAGAGAATAATGACTGATGAGAAGGAAGTATTACCATCCCTAAGTAATCAAAACTAGAAAAAAGTTAAATGAGAAAAAAGTAAATAAACGACTAAAATAATGTACAACGGACATTACAGAGTTGAAAAATTTAATCTATGTTGGAGCTAAGATATTTTGTGACAGAGTAGACATCCTGAAGAAAAATTTAAAAAAGAACGAGAAACAAAGGCCTGATGGGAAATGAGTCTGGAGAATTTTTTAAAAACTACGTAGACATGCAAAAATACTTAGGAAAACAAAACCTGTGAAAACGCGATGGAAAAAATAATTGAAAAACAACGGCAACAATGACAAACAACCCCAGTAGAAGAAAATAAGTCAAAAGATTTTGACTATGGACAAGAGACTCAAAAGATACCGGCACAGAATACAGCACAATTAGCAAAATAGGATATTCCAAAATAATGGAAGTGGTTTCAACAAACAAGTAAAGGTGAAAAGCATTCAGAAAATTGAAGAACAGGATGCAACCGATTCCATGAGAAAGCAGACTTTTTGGTTGTGGTCTTTAATAACTCGGTCTGGTTTATTAGTTTTTCTATGTCTGTCAATATAAATGATAAAGTCCCAAAATATAATGATTGGTTCAGTGTGATGATCATACCATTTTTCATCATGTAGACCACATCACTATTATCATTTACTCCTTTGAGAGATTTTTACACCAGTTTTAGCTGATCGTTTCTCTCTGGAGTTTGAGTGACAGCAAGACTCCAGAACTCTTCTCAGTATTCTTAATAATACTGTAGTCTGAATGGGTTCTTGTCCTCTTATTTCCAAGTCTTCCATTCCCTTTACCAATCCTTGGGGGATTGTCCCACGTGCACCAACCACAATTGGTATCACTGTCACCTTCATGTTCCATAGTTTGTTTTTTTTTAGTTCACTAGCAAATTCTACGTACTTATCTCCCTCTTCGCTTTCTTTTATTTTCACTCTGTGGTTTGCCGGGACGACAAAGTCCACAATTCGGCTAGTTTTCCTTTTTATTGTAATCATTATTACCATTATTATTATTTACTCATTGAGAGTTTTTCACGTCAGTTTTAGCTGATTGTCATTCCTTGCTAGTTATTAACACCAGGGTTAGAAGATGGTCTCTCACAAGTGTATGAGTTACAGCACATCTCTTCAAGTCTCCAGGACTACTCTCAGTATTCTGGCCGATCTTAGCAATGCAGTAGTTTGGATGGTCTCTGTTTATACTCAGGTTTCAATCTCTTCAAGTCCCCTTAACAAGCTTTTGGGGACTGTTTCGATCGCTCCCTTTATAACTGATATCACCGTCACTTCCATGTTCTATAACATTGAGGTTTTTTCTCTTCTTGCCAGTTTTTCACACTGGTCTTTCACCAGAAACTAAGTGATAGCTAGTTTCATGAGGTCTCCAGGGTTCTTCTGAGCATTCAAGCCGACCTTAAAAATGTCGATTCTTCCTCTGATTTCCATTTCCTCTAATCTTTTTTCCAAGCATCTGCGGGCCGTTCCAAGTTCATCAACCACAATTGGTGCCAACATCACCCACATGTTCCACAGTTTTTTAAAGTCTATTCTTAATTAATTTTCAGTTTTACTTTTGGTTTCTTATATTTCTTCACCGAGTCTTTAACTAAGACGTATGGTTAGGGAAGGTTGTAATTCTACGTATTCCAAGTATTTATGTTTTTTGTTATTTCTTTTGAGTGTTACTTTTCCAATCACATTGATAGTACTCTCCTTAGGAAATGTGCAGTTCCATAAAGCGCACTTTTTGTTTTTCAGGCTAAGACTGCCAGGTATCTTATTGATGTGTTTATCTGTCTCTTTCTTTATCATGTCCAGTGCTCTCACTATTACAGCCACAATGGTAGTTTTAAGGTGCCACAATTTTTCAATTTCTATTTCCTGGTAGGACCTTTAGATTGCATCCTATTTTCACACAGAGGTAATGTTTATTAGCCATTGCTGTTCAGCATCCATGTTTAGAAGACCATAAGAAAACGTCGCTTACGTGTGCCCGCATGTCTTGTTCATCTTACTTGGATGGTTTGTGAAAGGAAGGGTAAGTGGCCGGACAACTGCTTTTTGTTAAGTACTGTTTCCCGGATTTTTTTAACAACAACATGTAAGAGTCTTGTGTAATTCCAATCAAGCTTTTTCTCCTTTCGTTTCGTTAAAGTCTAGGTAGTGCATCCATTCAGTTGTACCGACACAGCTACAGCCTGGAAGAAATTCTGTTTAATTTTATTAGAGAGATCAGATTTCCATTGATTGACAACCTGTCAATAGCAGTCCATGCCTTTCCTACGTATATTTGACGTTGTATTCAGTAGACGAGAAGTTACTACCTAGATATTTGAATAAGCCTACTAATTTGAGAGGCTTGCTATTTAGTAGAGATTGCTACTTCTTGTTTAAAACACATGAAGTTTGTCTTATTTGATGTCATGTAGGGGTAAATGCTTCCTGCTGCTTGCTCCAGGCTGTGAAAAAGGGATTCAGCTTGGATTGGTGTGTTTTAAGAAGTGTTAGATCATATGCGTAGTCGGCGTCTGTAATAGTTTCTACAGTATATCGTCTCCTTCTTGTCTTTTTCAATGTGAAACCATTTTCTTTAATTAGATCTACTGACGCTCGTACTACATAATCAAGACAGATTATAAATATATATGGTGTTAATGCATCTCTATTCAAGTCTCCTGTGACAATGTCGAGAATTTGGTGTCACCATCGAGTGAGTGAACCATTGCTTTCGTGTTAGTGTAAAGTATCATTTTCGCGGTAACAGTTTCTTTCAGGTGACCATTTGCTAGTAGTATTTGCTCCATCTTCCCTCTATATGGAAGCAAATGCCTTGGAGAAATCTTCGAAAAATATTGCTACTTCAAGATTTTTGCACGTACTCCTTCAATGATTCGATTAATAAGTTGTGGATCGATTTCTACGAAAGCCGTTCCGATTTTTCCTAAAAAATTTCAATTTCAGGTCGTAAACGATTGAGAAGCAGGGCATTATAAACCATAACACTTATTGCAGTGAGTGTTATGCCTCTGAAGTTCTTTGTGATTGCGAGGTTAACTTTCTTAAATAAAGCGAGGATGCAACTTTTCGCCGATTTCTCAATTGTTTTGTTTATATACAATGTTGCATGATCGAAGAAGTATGTCATCAAATTTCATTGTCTTCCAAACTTTATGAGTTATTTTGTCGGGCTTTGCAGTTTTACGTTTTCTTTTTTCAGTACTGTGCCAAGTTTTTCTGTCATAAAGATCAAGTCTGATGTCGAGTTGGCTGTTGATATTTTTGATTGATTATCAGTTATTTCAGAAGTATTTCAAAGCAGATTCTGGAAAAGTTATTTCCATTTCTGGAGTCTTTCTTCTTGACTGGCAGGTTTTAGTTTTGTTCTTGTGATGCTTTTCCTTCCGCTTCCTTCATTTACTGTCTGCCATACTAAACGTGATGGAGTATCTTCTTCCAAATTTGTAATTCTTTTCATTTGCTTTTTAATATATATTTTATTCGTTTTAATGTTTTAATTAGTTTTCTCTGGGCTTTCTTGTTTTACTTGCGCATTGGCATTTGTTGGCTTTCTTTTATTAAGTAAGGATGTTTTTTCATGTTGTCTTATTTTTCCTTCACAGCCATTGATTCCCATGGAACTCTACATTTAACTCTGAGTTTGGTTATTATACTCTCAGTTGCGGCTTCTATATAGAGAGTAAGAAAATTTTCATAATCGTCATTCGGAGTATGTCTTTCAAATGTCTCCTGAAGATTATCTAACTTGTTTCTTACAATTAGCGTATATTAGTTACTTAAATAACTTTTGGTAAAAAAAGTATCAGTCATATTGTGAAAGTTTATGTTTGCTTCTTATTTCTGCACAGACTCAGTCTCATCTTTACTGAGATGATCCTGTGAAAGATGCTTCTTCAAAAGAGGAGTATGTCGCACAATCCAAAACGCTATTTATCCACTTTTTGCGTAACACGAGATATATATAACTAAGCAAAACTAGTAAGATAAAATTTTGCAATAATTACCCTGTCGCGACTTATCACTAGATAACAGTGATAACAGAGTGAGGAGAATATTACACGAGCCATACAAACGAATAGCAATAGAAACAATTGGATGCAGCATGATGAATATGAAGTAAATTAAGTGAATACAAAGATATATCAATGACATGTTTCACGAAATGCTGAGTGGAAAAATCTCAAGGGTCAACGGCCAGGATTAAATAGTTCAGTCAGGAAACTCATCGATTAGGATGGTGATTAATGACGAGAGAAAAGAATTACCAAAAGATTACTATGATCAATGAATATAATGTCCCTTTTTTTTTCATGTCTTTCTTTATAATCTATCAATGTTAAGTTTGAGCAACTAAACGCTAAGCGGTAAATTGTTTTCAGTTTTTTATTCGGACATATTCGGTGTGATCCGTTCGTTATAATGTTTTCCTAATAGTTTCTAGTTGGTCGGCTATGATTCTGAGCTGCTATTACTAACTCTTAGGTGTCTCTCTTCTGTCCAGCACTTTTCAGCTATCGATAAGTCTTTACCATATCTATATCAGCACTTCTAATTCTTTGTGCCTATTGTCCATAAAAAGGTTTTTGTTCCCAGGCGTTTTAATTGATTTAATCCTTGTGCTTGTGTTTCTCTCTTTAAGTTTTGCTGCTTTTAAAGCTTTTTCTTTTATGTCTATTTCTTTTGGTGTAAAGCTGGGTTGTTTTGCAAATTTATTGCTTTCTTAACAAATTGAATATTTTTCATTTTGCTTCTCATGTGCGTTTACTAACGATTATTCTTCTGGTTTCCAATTCCTTCTATCTTTTTTCAAGCCTTTAGGTGAAGTTCCAAGCACAGTAACTACAATTGGTACCACTATTACCCTGATGTTCAACATCTTCCTTCGTCCTCGGACAACATCCAAGTACTTGTCTGTTTTTCGCTTTCTGGTTTGCTAAAATAGATTCAGATTTTTGCATGTACCATTTAGTAGTATTTTAATCTTTTGGACAATTTCCTATTGATCACCTTTCCGACCCAGTCATGCCTTGTCTTGATTTCCTTTTGCACCAGTTTGCTGCATTCGTTTAATAACTGTCTCATCTCTCTCTTCACATATCCAAATTTTTGTTTCATATTATCAATTTTCGCCTAGAGTCCTTATGTCCTTATGAAATTGTTTTATGTTGCTATTAAAAAGGATTCTGTTTCTCTCCTTTGAAATTTTTCATTCTTAACCAAATGTGGAATCTCCCATCTTTATTTTCAAGACTTAATTGTTTTACCGTTTACTCTTATGTTGCCTTGCTATTATTGGCCGTAATAATTTATCTTTCTTTGCTCTTTTCAGTGCATTCCCAAAGTCCCTAAATTGTTCTATTTTCATAACCCTCAATACAGAGGAGTCCTCTTCCTCCTTCTTTTCTTGATACAATGTCATCCCACGTGCACAAGGCCTTGTACACAGAGATCAATTTCCTTTTTCTTTTGGTTCGTTTGTCTAAGTTCCTCTCAAGTTCATTTTAAGAATGATTCTGATAATATTCCCAGGAGGATTGTCCAGGTGTTTACACCTTTGATAAGATTGCTACAGCAGAGTTTGGTTTTGAGAAGTTTTCTTGCTCCTCTGAGGTACGCTTTTTGAACTTTTTTCTTTCATCTCTATTTTTTTATGGGGCTCCTAATATTCGTCGATACTTATAATTTTCTTTTTATCCAAGTGTTCTGGTGCTTTCTTGATCTGGTAGTTCTATGTCTTCCGTTGTTTCTCTTTTCTTCTTTTTCATTGTCAGCAAGGTACATTTTTCAATGC
Organism: Sepioteuthis lessoniana; assembly: GCA_963585895.1. NCBI lineage: Eukaryota > Metazoa > Mollusca > Cephalopoda > Myopsida > Loliginidae > Sepioteuthis > Sepioteuthis lessoniana. The sequence goes on from OY757941.1 coordinate 62,653,948, forward strand.
TTAATTCTAATTCCTATATCCTGGCTGTATATTCCTATAGTTTGTTTAAATGAGTCGAGTCCTTATATTATTTTTGCTTTATATTTAGTATCCTCCATATGCATAAAGTGGCTTATCTTTTTCGGTGATTTCTAAAATTTATTGCCTCCTAAAGCATATAATTGAGTGCCATCATTGCTATGACAAATAGTGAGAGTGTGTCTCCCTGGGGGATTCCTTTTTGTATTTTAAACTCTGCTGGGCTTTGTCCTACTGCTGCTAATTTTACTTTCCAGTTTTCCATAGATTTCTTGATAAAGTTCATGATTTCGGATATTTTAACATTTTCTGACATTTTATTTTCCAAGTATGCACATGCATATTCATCTCTGCCATGACTATATTAGCTGCGTGGTGCAAGAAGCAGGAGGCATTGGCCTTTATGTGAATGCTAATAAAACAGATTCCATATGTTTTAAACAAAAAGGAATCATCTCCACTCAAAGTGGCAAGCTTCTAAAATCACTGGACCAGTTCACATACATCGGCAGCAACATCTCATCCACCGAAAGTGATGTCAATATATGTATGACAAAGGTGTGGAATGCTATTAATAGACGATTGGTCATATGTTAATCTCAGCTATCCGATAAAATAAAGCGAGATATCTCCAAAATTGTAGCTGTGTCCATACTACTAAATAGATGCACCACATGGGCTCTAACAAAACGTGAAGAGAAAAGGTAAGATGGTAACAACACAAGAATGCTGCATGCAGTCTTAAACTAATCCTGGAAGCACCATCCTGCAAAACTGCAGCTTTACGGGCACCTACCCTCCATCTCATAAACCATTCAAGTAAGACGAACAAGACATGCAGGTCAATGTTGAAGAAGTAAGGACGAACTCATAAGGGACATTTTCTTATGGGCTTTTGTACATGGACGTGTCAGTGTTAGCCGACCAGCAAAAGCATACATCAGCACTGTACCGACGCATGATGCATCCAAGAAGAACTGTCAGTAACAATGGATGATTGATGATGGATGGTGAAACAGGGAACTACGTGCTGTCACCATAACTAAATGATGATGATGATGATGATGATTTGTAGAATATTGAGGCTATACCAGACCCAGTATGGGTTTTATATCTGTACAGCTGTGACCTCGTATTTTTCCAAGAACTGTGCAAACGATTTGATTTAATTATACAAACAACACGAAAAGGCACAAATTAGAATCTGCCTGAGATTATTAAAAACTCAAGAAATTATCTGGAGCACTGAAATTCAAAAGAATCTCCTAATCTACGCTAGATCAGATCTTATCAACGTAAAGTAGAAGGAATATTTTCAAATAAATGCTGCAATTTCAAATTAAAACTGAAAGAAGATGAAATGCAAGGAAAATATCAATCACGAAATTAAAGATATTTTGAAACGCAATGACAGCTGGAAAAAAAACGAATAAAAAACGACGAAACATTCAAAAGTTCTTGGTCAAAGAAAACACACAAGGACACAATGGACTGAAACAACTGAGAAAAGACAAAGAGCAGCAGAATAGACACACAATACAACTGGAAGAAACAAGCCAAAAATATTGACGATGTAAAGACACAAAAGATGACAGAACAAGACTTATTTTTTCAATTATTTCAACATCGAATGGAATCTCGTTTCTGACTTATATTTGAACATTTTATCGGTTAACAAAGCAACACACCAAATATTATATTGGAACAGAAATATCTTTCAAGGAAATTTATTAATGAAAGAAATAACCTCCGTCGTATTTATGAATGAAGAGTTCCGATTTTAATGTCTTCAAATTGTATTCCATATTGCCTCAATTAGATATCGTTGAAAGATTTTGCATATTTGATCAAAATTTTTGAATTTCTAGTTTTAACTCGACATGCATAGTCTAAACAAGCTGCGTTTTGTTGATGAAGTTTCTTTAAATTTATTTAGTGAACTATTGGACACAAATCATTTGAAATGTAAATAATACAACCAAAATCCAATTATCTAAGTGTCTATAAAGGCTTATATATATATATATATATATATATATATATATATATAATCGAAATTTAGCGAAAAAGTGATTCATTCACGTACCTATCCTTCTGTTTATGTTCAATTAAGACATCATCGATCGGCATCTCAACAACAAAGTCAGCACGTCTTGAAAGTGTCATTATGGAAAAAACGAATTCAAATGGCAAGTGAAACAATTAGAAATAATTTAACATTCGTATTTGTGGGAACTCCATCGAGTAGAATAGTCAACAAGCTCGTCTCGTATGACCATTACATTACTGGGTACTGAATAATAATACGACCTCTATTAAAAAAAACAAGTAATAAAGGACCAATAAGTTTGCGCGGGAGCGTTGGAAAGGTGAAAACAATGGTTACTAACCGATAAGAAATCACCCCTGAAGAACAAATTATAATGAAATCAGTTAACAGAGAACCAGCAGGACAATCACCAGCGAAACAGGAAAGACTATTATGATAGCATACAGCGGAAATATTTCCTGTTTAACGAGCTCACAAAAAGATTTTTTAGGAATGAAATAATCCATGCAATTAAAAATTGTTGTGTTTCCTTTACATATATATATTTGATAAATCCTGTCATTTGCCTTTGAGGGAAATAACTTGTGAGATAGGGGAGGGATATAACAATATGAGATATTCACTGGAGCTAAAAAAAAAAACTTATGGAGGGTAAGATGCATTTTTTTATTTAGGAAAATGTAATTTTCTTTTTATAAAACGATTATAAAGACTTATTGACTGCGAAAGAAATTCAAAGGTCAATTTAAAAGGTTAGTACAAAACGAACTTTCAAATTGTTAAAACAAAAAGTTAACAGCCTTGAATTTTTGTCAGTGCATTGATTCATTTTAAATTATGACATCTCATGTTGGGGTTGAAAAGACAAATTTTTGGATAGATTAATCGGATCTTTGATCTTTGTTTGGCTAAAGTGATAAAAGATACTCCCCCCACAAGGGGTAGGCTGGGATCCTTAATCAACCAAGCCTCTATATTGTGGTTTGATTGGATGACCATTTAAAATCTGATACGTGGAAGGGATACTCTTTCCACATACGTAGATCGACACATTTGATTTATTGACCAGTCAAAAAGTAGTAAAATGAAACGAAATGATCTATGAATGGCTTGCTAATCGGGAATGTTTATTCCCTGGGGGATCCTCAATAAAAATTGATATTTCTAGTGTTAGATGAGAGAAGAGCTCTGATGTCCATACGGAAGATAATAGGAAAAGAAATCTCTCTAAGAACAAAAGTCTCTTCAGCAAAAGACTCATTCTTCGGGTAACATAGGAAGACAGCATCAGCCAAATACCCCAGTTGTCTGTCTCTTAAACACAACAAAAGCGACAATTTCCACTAATATATACATTATATATATCATTGTTACACCATTGTGTTTCAATAAATAATCGTTAATTAATAACGGAGAGGGTTTTTCTTGTCTTGTGTTGCCAACACCCAGGCAACTTATTCCAACGAACCACCCCGGCCATCAAAAGAAGTTCCAGATAGACTACATCATCCCCCATCTGGGGCTCTTTCAAACACACTGTGGGCATAGAAGAAGTTGATAAACTAACTAGCCGGAAACGCATATAGTAGTCACAGAACTAAGGCCACAATCAAGTACCGTGACTTGTATAGGACCACATAACTAAATAACAACTTATTGATGCTAATCTTAAGCTCCCAGTAAATTTAGAGTAAAATAAAGTTCCTTCCAAATCACCAAAGTTAAGTTGCAATTAACCTTCTTAATATTCAGATGGGTTACACTTAGTTACATTTTTGTAAATAACAACTGGGTATTTCCCAATTAATGAATCAACCCAGATCTTCCCTGTACACTTTATTCTATGCTTTTTTTAGCTTATTGTTTGGAAATAGTTAATAATCTAATATATTCAACCAAATAGCGAAATAATGCATTGGCTGATGAAGTAGCAGATCGTTTGCGAAGATATATTACGAAACTCAGTCTTTCAAGATTGTTCAAACAAGAAGAGAAGGAAGTTCAATTTCAACATATTTTCAAACAGGAGTCAGATTTTCAAGTTGGTTAAGAACTTTGAAGTTCCTAGCACTTGTGAAGATCGCAGAGCAACGTGCTATTCTCCATCTGGGCATCCGATAACATTCCGAACACCAAAGAATATCGCCTAAGTTCAAGGGTCAGTTGGGCAGAGTCCGTCAAGATGTTTGCGATAAGGGAGATTTTTAATACGTCTTCACACAAAATATCATCTGTTGCATCGTCGAAGACATAATGTTGCTATATTTGGGTAAATATATCAAAATGGTAACTATTCCACAGTAATAATCTGAAAAGAGAAATTGAATAAAGTCAACAAGTAAGATCTGAGAGGTCATTGCTTTGTTTCAACATTTTTGAAACATCCAGTACTCGATTGAGTTCATTTTCCCCATTGCAGGTTGGATTTCACAAATGTAGCAACAGATTTAGACGTAAAAATGTATTATAGATTGATTTATGCTTCCTCTAATCATTAATATTCTATGTCTCTTAGAGTTTCTCTCAGGGTAAAAGGCATCAAGTCATGCTTAAAGAACCAGAACCTGCCAAATCACCAAAGTTAAGCAGTGATGAGCCTGGTGTTAAGTTAACTGGGTGACCATTTCATAACAGGTGATACTGTAAGCAACCCAAGTCTGCATAACAGATTAAACCAAGATGAACCTGTTCAGTTCTTTAAAAGGGATTACTTAATAATAGCAGGTACTGTAAGCAATTTAAAGCCTGTGTGACAGAATAAATAAAGATGACCCTGCTAAGTACATAAATTAGTGACCCCTTAGAAACAACAGGTACAGTAATCTTAAGTAGTTTGAATTATTTAACCTTAAATAAATGAACATTAACCTGTGTTATTTTACTTTTCAATGCCAATAAAGAAAATGGAAAAGCTTTAAATCTAAATAATGTGTAAGAAAATTATTTGTTTTGACATTGTGAGTGCTTTGAACTGGCATGCTATACGTAGCATTAAAAGAAAATGGTACAATATTATCAAAAAAGCCAGCAGCTGAGGGAAAGGTGAAAGAATTCAATCTCTACTCTACTGTGCTGTGGTAACATAATGACACTTGATCTAGCACTCTGGAACCAATGTTAATGAGAGCCAGGAAGTGTAATCAACCTGAAGCGGCAATGTAATTGGGGTATTTTGTGAACCCCAAGTGTATAACATGGTATTTCGTGATTAGCACTCTTTTCCTCTTTGTGGCTGGTATGTGAACGCAGAAACAGAAAGCGCTGTCCCTCAAATAACTAAGAAGCTACCACGTGGTGTCCATTATCCATTTCCCTACTCCTGACTGGACGGATGAAATGAAACATCTAAACTTCCTAACACTAGAAGTCGTGTTATATTTTTGTACGTTTCCCTCCCCAAACAATGAATAACCTCACCGACATAACAGTGCGCCGCTGACCATACCACAGACATTCATTCGGTTAACAACGCAACATGACCCATGACATGTTGGCTGAGAGTTTTCATTTCTATAATACCTCAGTCAAGCGAGACTATGGATTTAGGCAAAAGCTTGACAAAGATTGTATAGAAGACTGGCACTTGACTAAGCTGCAAGTCTCTTTTCCCTCAGGACATCCACGTTGCCTAAGGAAAGGACAAATCTATACAAAATAACTTTAGAGCCACCGCAGGAATTGCCAAAATGAAGTTGAACACAAAGTCGGAATGCACTAGGTTTTACCATTCCATTGGAGTGAGTTTTTTTTTTCGGCCATGCTCTCGACCAGTTTGAAATCAGAGCTTTCCTTCTAGATCAGTTGCCCTCCTAAAGTTAAAGAACTTAATCTACTCTACTATCCACCATAGCTTCGGGAGGGAGAAGAGATGATTTCATACATTTCCCGTGGGTATTAGCACAAAGTGAAATGCAGTCTCGCCCAGAATTTAAGTTTCTTTCACCGACTCCATTTTCTACGCCATCGACGAATACAGGGGCTTGAATTCAGTTATTTTTCATGTAAACTGATTACTCTACCAAGACTAGAAAACTTAATTTGCTCAGCTACTTTTCCTACATTGATGAGGTGAGAGGAGATCAGTTCCCAAAGACATAAGAACAAATTCAGCACGAATAAGAATAAAATTTGAAATTGGTGCCTCAAATTCCTTTCCGATGCTGATAAACCCAATACCACAGGTAAATTGAGCCATATCTAAAAAGTGTAACAAAATCCGGAAAAAAATTTTGCAGCCAATCTCATCCTTACAGAAATTAGTAACTTTTTTGATAGCATTATCAAAAATATCTTTTTTTCTCTCAGCAATTCCAATTCAATTAATAACCAAACTCTGATGCAAAAACGACAAAGCGGAATGTATTCAATGGTCTCAAAACTCGTTAAATTTTCGAACCACTACTTTTTGAGAAGACCACTAACACATATGGCGACGAAACCAACATTCTTATTCGGGAAATAAGACGTTGTATCACCTGCGTCCTTTTCGAACCCGCGAGACGACTTTCCTACGCTACTGACTATCCTTAGATATTGTTAGAGGTAACGCAGCTGCCATCATCAAGAAATAAAATCAAATGAGAGTTCTGCTACGGATTCAACTCATTTGCAGTAACCCCAAACTAGAGATGCTAGAAAATAACACTCATACTCTATGGAAATCAGATAATTACTAGGGTGAGTCAAAAGTTTTGAAGTATTTGCATACGTGCTAATTGGCTGTAGTATATCAGTTCAAGCCGTAATAAGTACTTGCTACGGCTGATAGTTTCATGATAGTTTGTGTACTAATACGTTATGCACTGCTTCAATCCGTGTGTGATTTGAAAGCTGTAGAGATGAATGTGCAATATAGTCTACTTCGAGGATTTATGCGTTACGAGATTGAACGCCGTGAGAGCTACCAAAAACATTTGTTGTGAAAACGTGAAAGCACAGTTGATCATTGTACAGTAACTAGATGTTTGAAGAAGTTTAGTTCGGGTCGCAAGAAACTTAACGAACGAGCAAGGTCAGTTAGGCTTAAAAGCATTGATTTGGAAATTGCGCTCCATGCCATTGAAATAAATCTAGAGCGTAGAACTGAGAGAGTATCGGACGACTCAGTATCTCACGCTCTAATGTGGATTGTAACATTCACGACTTCGTCAAAAGCTTCTGGTGCTGCCAAATTATACCTTACATAACCAAATTTTGCAAACTTTTGATTCCACCTAGTAAAATAATGCGAGTTCTTCAATTGATTCAGGTGAGTTGTAATAACCTCCAATCTAGAGATATTAGAAAATAACACTTCAACTCTGTGGAAATCAGATAATTTACCACTCCGCAGTTTCTTCTGTTCTACATTTGCCATGTAAAATGACACAGTTCTTGATCGAAGTGTTATTTGTGGTGAAAAGCAGATTCTATAGATTTGTGGTGCTAGTTTGACAAAGCCCTCGTCACATCAAGAGAAGATTATTGTCAGTCTCTGCAGCAGGTATTGTCCATTAGTTTGCTCGTGTTTGAATTCAGAATTTTCTTTCTCCTAAACCGGATGCCATACTAGGCAGCTAAGTCAGGACTGCAGAATACGCCGCCGAACCTCTGCAACGAGTGTCATAGATATGACTCTAAACCTTCTGATGGTGAGTTTTCAGTCTTGGAGCTTTTGGTAATGTAGAGTTCCTATTCATTGTTATTACTCCCTAGCGCATTCTGGCTTGGAGTAGTAATAGCTGTTAGAATCCCATCTGTGGGTTATATGGAACTGTTTAAACATCGAACTGTGCAAATAAATGATTGATGTTAAATTGACCTGTTAGCGTTTTATAAAAATACTTGAAATCATTTAACTGTGTGCAAACTAATGATTAATACTTAATAGAATTATTCGTGTTACATATAAAGCCTTGAAATAATTTAGCTGTGAACAAACAAATGAGCCTTGGTTCATTTTAAAATGTCACCTACAAACTACTGGCTTAAAATCATATATATATATATATATGTGTGTGTGTGTGTGTGTGTGTGTAAAGGGTCAGGCATTAAATAATCCACAGGAGTTGATAGAGCATAAAGCACAAACAATCTGTACTAAGATTAGAGTTTATTCTGTCCTACTATTTACTCATAACTGGAAGAAGTAGATGGATTCATGCATTTTCCAAGGGCATTAGTGCGAAAGGGAAACACAAATAGCCTCACCAAGGACTTGAAATCGTGTCGACTTGTCCATTCCCAACGATGATAACCGTTAGGTTATGCACTCTACTACAGTACAAATTATTGATCGATCGATTGAATTTAACGGCATGTGAACCTGTCTCGTATTATTTTATGTCTAGAAGTTAGGGAATCGCTTTTATTGTACGTTAATATTTTCTTCGGGGGATTTTTTGTGAATGGTCCTATTAAATACGAATAATCTTTAAACGGATCTTTGACTCATGGTCCCTAACAGGTATATCCACTCCAGGTCAGAGTAGGCCTGGGGATAATAGCGATGAAGAAATAGTCCATACTTCCCAGGTTCCCAGGACTCATGAAATTTAGTGTCATGCATAGGACACCTCTTTTGGGTAATCTTACTTCACATCAGGGGATACAGTCTGCTTATTCTAGATACCACTGGCTGTGCAAATGTCGTCATCTTATATTTTAATCACGTAAACTATGGAGCCACATCTCATCTACTCCCCTTGTGTGTTTTGGTTTTTCCTGTTAAGTAGAATTCTATTTTAAGAAAAAATGTCATGCGATTAGGAACTGTTTTCGTTTCCTCAAAGCTGCTTACAAAGTAAAATAACATTTGGAATTGTGGTACTATAGCTTCACGACACCTAGTTGGCCGCTGGTTTCGTGATTACCACATGTGTCGACTGGTCTTTCTCTGTTTCTTTCCACGCCCACGTTGCTTTCAGATCCGAGGAAAGAGAAGATGGTTGAGGTCCAGTCGATGAAGGTTGGAATTCGTGTTGGAGAGATGAAAAAGTTGCCAAGCAAATTTAAAAAATGACGAAAATAAGGCGTTTGTTATAAACAGTAACAAACGTTTATTTACACTGTTGTTTAGATAATTTTTAGTCAAACACCACAAACTGGGAGTGAAAGTAGTTGACTGGCGGAGTTTTAACTGCAACTAGGCAGTGTCACAATGGCGAATGCAATGGCAACGGATTTGGTTCTTTAAGCGGCGAATTCCTGAACCAACTCAATTTTTCGCTTTGGGTGTCCTCCATTTATGGGCCCGAATCCCGAATAAACAGTTTCTGATTGGTCAGCCAATGGGGACTGCCGACCAATGGCTATCATCGTAACAATCCCCCCGGTTTGCCCCTGATTGGTTTAGACAATCGGCCAATCAGCCACAGTCATCGGGAGGGGCCACAAGGAGCAGTCCCGTGGTTGGCTGACCAATGATTTAGTGATTCAAGGCCTTGTGCCAAACTTGGTGACACCAACCCAAATTGTCCGCTATTTTAAAAATACATCTTTTTGTTTAAAGTTTGAAATCTGATGGCTCTCTTGACAGCTCTTTGCAGTTGTGCAGATGTTTATTTCTTTGGTGACAGATTTATAGGTCAACAAGCCCTGATCGGATCTCAAACTTTTTCGTACTTAATCACTTGATATTTATTTAATACACTGTTCTCAAAAAATACTTGGACACCCAAAATGAATTTATTTTTAATAAAATACTTATTATCATGATTTAATAAAATTAATTAATTTCCTTTAATTAATTTCGCCAGCCAACTCCTTGACACTTAAATGAAAGTGTCATAGAATAAAGTATTTTTGTTATATAAAATTAAATTAATGAGTATGTCAATATATTTCTAATATGTATTCACCAAACATTATGTCGCGAGAAAGATGTAACTCAAAGTCAATATGTTAGTTTGAATCCCGCTACTTTGAACTCCGAGTTTACCTTCTCTTAGACTGATTACCTAACTAAGACAAAAGAGCCCAGTCTGACCCACCGTTTATCTATAACTAGAGGAGAAGAGATAGATTTGTGTCTTTCCTAAGTGTATTAGCAAAGTGAAACGCAAACAGCCTCATTAAGGTATTGAACTCTGGTCGTCGATTCCATTTACTTAGATGATAACTGCAACACTTTGAATGAGGAAAATATCTTGTTCTATAAAGTTAGACAATCAATGTTCATGTCATTGCATTTGCAAACAATAAAAAAAAGATGCAGTAACGCCACATTGTAAAAACACTTTTTAAGAAAATAAATTTTCTTCTAAAACAAAGATAAAAGAGTTTTAATACGTCTTGTCGAACATTATACAATCAAAATCAATTCTACTTGGTATCATCAATTACTAAAGCATTGAAACTCAGTAACTGAAAATGAAATTACAAAACTTAATTACAAAAGATAAAATTACATATACTCAACAAAGATAAAATTGTATAAACTTTCAACCAAACATGAAATTCTATAAACTCTATAACCAAAGATAAAATAGCCTAAACTCTGTTACAAAAGATAAAATTGCATATACTCTAAAATCAAAGATAAAATTGCATGTATTTTATGATCAAAAATAAAAATGGCATAAACTCAATAACCAAAGATAAGGTTGCATAAATTCAATAACCAAAGATAAAATTGTATAAGAAGTGTTTATATTTTGAATCTGCTATATATTCATGTATGTGGTTACAAAGTTTCAGCACTGTAGAGTTTGGCAATAGATAATGCCTAATGATATACGTTTTAATTATATAAAGTTCCTTGAAAAATATTAGAATTCTGCCATTTTTCGTTTAGTAGAAAATTAATGATTTTAAATAGTTTTTGTCTACTTACCTGTGGGCACTGTTTTACGTAATAATATTCATTTTGATTGTATAATATTCTCTTAGAAATATTACAATCTTACTATGTTTGGTTACGAAAAAACTTTTTAAAAATGCTATTGATCTATTTTAGTATTTTAATGGAATCCAGCCAAATTCACTGTGACGTTCTTTACCTTATTTATATAATATGTAAGGTGGACTTCAATCTAATCAACAAGCCATGGCGAAGATAATTCTTAAGTTCTCCAATATAGAAACGAGAGAAAGAAGTCCCAGCATCAAATCTCTGCTGACTTTTTGGTATCCTTTGACGGAAAATATCTAAGAGAAGGTACTCTGAAATAAAACCTGCTGTTTGCAGTCACCGATAATCTTGCTAGGCTTATTACTAGGCTGTAGCTTAGTAGATCAAAAGAGTGGCCTAAATATTGTATAACTATCTCATTATAATCCAACGTCTTACTGCCTTATCATCTTACGCTTCTTGTATATTTTGATTCAGTAATTAATAAGGATTTTTTGTTGTAATTTCATTGATAATCATGGCTGTCATCTGCCAAAATGTGGCAGATATCAAACAATATGCATAATGTAATCATAATAATATCATTATGAAAATATTTAAATGTGTTTCGTTCTAGCAATCAGCTAAAATGCGTGTCCGGTCAATTCATCGTGGTAAATTCATTGTATGGTATATTTATTGTAGGTAAATCATTCGAGGCTAAATTCAGAATTTAATCATCGATTTTAAGAATTTGATAAAAAGATGTAAAGGGTTAGAGTTAGGATTAAGGAAACCCTATAGCAGCGATTAATCTGCTAAAGAATTTACCGGCAATAAATTTGCCAACTTAACATAGAATCAGAAAAATGTACTGGTTGAAACGTAATATTGTCAGACAGTGTATATCTTGTTTAGACGCTCTAAAGCAATTAAGCGTGTAAATCGATTTTCCAATTGATCAAGCAAGTTTCACACATGACTTTTCGAAAGAGACAAATTACTATTTTAAAAGTAAACAATTTAAGGTGATGAGATCAAATTGACCTTTTATCTACTCATTTGATCTGACTGTGCAGACGGTGTACTTTGAATGAACCTGAAGAGATTTTCATGAGAAATGTATTTGAATCTGTCTTATGAAATCATTTTTTTCTTTCTTAACCAATTTAATCACATTTATAAAAAAAAACTGTAAGGAAATGATTTTCAGTTTAACATCATAGATTTTATGTATTTGCATTTTACATTTCTGATTATAATTATTTGCGAAATATTTTTCTTGTATTTGCCTTTCTAAAAGCATGCTAGATTAATTGTTGTTTTAAGAAGAAAATAACAATTTATGAGGCATTTCTTATATTAAAATTTTTTTAAGTATTAATTACAGTGAGCAACACAATTTTCATAGATTTAGATCTGACATTTGTTTGTGAAAAAATTTGGCTTCTGAATGCAGAAATGAGCCCAGTTTTTGAGTATGACATCAACTTTTCGAGCTACAGAATATTCTTACGTTGTCTCAAAAACCATTACAATATAGTATCTTACAATTTTTTTTCTTATTTTATAGAATGTTTTAAACATATGGATACAATGGAAAATAAAGAAAACATTGTTTGAATTAAGTTCGTACAAATTCATTTGGTTCATATAAAGAATATCGTTACTGTAAGGTAAATTGTGTCCAAGTAGTTAAGGGAAATATACGCTTATAGCTTTTCCTAGAATATTCAATCTGTGGACAATGTCGTTTTATGTCCCAAAAATAGTTAGTCATAATATTTACATCCTATCTACCCTGATACCGTTCCTCAATGACTTTTAAATCTTCGTGAAATCGTTCACCTTGCTCATCGCTGATCTCAACCAAATTTTCCGGGAAGTTGGCAAGATGGCTGTGCAGAAAATGCAAGTTGATGCTCAAGCTGCAACAAAGAATTTTAAAGCTCTCCAGTAGTTTTTGGACAATGAGACTGAACTATATAAATTACTATTGAGGAAGTGGACTCACTTTAAGCTCCGCTTTGAGCTATCGATGAACAGTCACTATTCAGTTGATATATAGATCGGATTTCCTAATTCCTTCAGTAAACCCTGTATGTTATCGAAATATACAAATTTACTGTCACTTCAAAATTACCGCAAAAATCAACTTTCTCTGAGTTCAAAACTGAAGCCCGTGGTGTTTTCTGAATGATTCGCCTAATTTTACGGAGAAATAATTTTTATTAAAATTTTGTTTGTATCATTTTGCTTTCACTTGTTCACTCGCACAGTCTCGCTGTCTCTCTAAGTATTCAATTTTTTCTTAAATCATACTCAAATTGAATACATTGATTTAAGTATTCATTTTTTAATTGTTCCTTAATGTATTACAGTAACAGAGTGTGTTAATCACATGGATATTAGTGATAATACAATACAAAGATATTAATTTTTCGAAGAAAAGATCTTTTTACCGAAGAGAAACAAATCAACTTTTCACTATTTCTATGACAGATGCTAACACATATGAACTTCTGTAGTGAACATGGTTGAGGGAAATTTAACGAAAATTCTCCTTAAATAATATTAGTAGTATGCGACTGGCTTGATGATGAGCTATGTTTCATGCGGCCCGTTTCTCCAAAAGGCTAGCCCATACCAGATTTAGATGTTTGATCTGGGATAAACTCTTTTCCTCAGTTCCATGAGTTGCCTCTAAACACAAGTAAATCCGTTGAACTATTTCAACATAAAGGAATGTATAAGTTAATTTTTCTTGTTTGCAACAAATGTTTAGGGATGTAAGCTTAGTTTAATAGTTATAGATGTTGGAAAAAGAATCAGCGACCCAATTTTTTTCATACCGGCTGTAATCAGGTTAACATTGGGGGAGGGGTTGCGTAGATGTATAAAAATTCTTAATCTTTGATTCTGCAAAGATAAAATAGCATTGTACTTAATTTCTTGTGGACCCTTCCACCAGCTGTCAGAGGCCCCTACCTCCCTCTGGTGGAGGCCCTTGGATTGCAGTCCGTAAATCCTTTGCTTTAATCTATCCTTATTGAAATAATGTTTCTGAGAAATAAGTTAAAGCTTTTTTTTCAACCGAAGAATGACGAATAATCTTGCTAGTCGAGTTAATAAGATCTTTGTGGAGTTAACGTGTTAACATAAAGAAGCAGAAGAAATAATTTGGGTCAATGAACGATCCTCATTTACCGATTTTTACAAATCGAAAATATCAAACCCAGCATTGTTCAAACAAAAACAACATCGATCTGGTGACAAATCCAAATGACCAAAATTTATGGAAATTCGATTGACTTTTTGAATTTAAAAGATTTTTAGTTCTTGTAAATTTTTCATTAAAAAGTTCATTTCATGCACCGTCTGGTATTGACTAGCAGAGAAATCTCCGAGAATTGACAGGAAATTTATCAGAGAATCTGGACGTAAATAACGACCAACCGTTGTGAATACCAATCTGCTTCAGACAATTTTTAATAGCATTAAAAATAAACATAAAATATTAATATGAAATCTTCGGTTATTTGTCGAAAGATATCTGACACAACTATGCTAATCTCATTAAAACCAATAAATTATTTGAGCCCAATATTTCTTAATACAACAAGTTCAAACGCAGTATATTATATATTTGGAGCTTTAAATGTAAAATAAAAACTTCAAATATACTGGTTTTATTTTTTAAAATAGGCATCGAGATTAATGCTATATTTAGCCAGACAAAAAAAAGAACAATTAATAAAACCATTTTGTCCTATAATTGTTGGTATGGTTCTATGCACATTTCTTATACTTACTGTAACATTCATTATGAAACAGAGGAATTATTATGCGAGGGATGTTCAAAAAGTATCGAGACTCCGACTCTATTTACCAAAACAGAAATAAACCATGAATGAAACGATCTTCAGCGGAGGAGACCCCGTAATGTAGTTGTTATCGTGCTGAACTGAGATATCATTATTGGGTGATAAAGCGACAAGAAACTGTTGAGTAAATTAAAAAGTTATAATCTAAAAAACTGTTCAAGGCTTCAGAAACAAAAAAGATCCTGGATAAAAATGTTGGGGGAGTCCTCAGGCAGAATGGTAAAAGTGCTGCACTACAGAATTTTGATAAGCAGGTTCGAACTCCACGTATGTTCACTTTCGGACTTATACCCTTAGGAAAGGTATGAACCCTCTTATCCTCCGGGCTTTGGTTAAATAGTACAACTGGTCTTTACAAGGATTGCTTTGGCATTGAATAACCCATAAAGGTTCATATACCATTAAACAATGGAACCAGAAACTAGAATGTTGAAGGAAGTCAACAAATTGGAAGCTAATTGTTAAAGATTCCTGCAGTGTTTTGGCCACAATCTTCACGCACACGTACACACGCATATGTATATATGTAAGATTGAATAACAAAAACATTGAATCAGCGGTGCTTGGTGACTGTCAGCTTCTCGTCTGTGTGATCATCAAAACAAGTGATACGCACACGGTGAGCGTTCCTTTATAAACTGTTGTGTAGAGCATGATGGGAAGAGGTGTCACCAATCACCGTTAGGCTTATATTTAT
This sequence comes from Sepioteuthis lessoniana, assembly GCA_963585895.1. Classification (NCBI taxonomy): domain Eukaryota; kingdom Metazoa; phylum Mollusca; class Cephalopoda; order Myopsida; family Loliginidae; genus Sepioteuthis; species Sepioteuthis lessoniana. The sequence continues at coordinate 62,669,406 of OY757941.1, forward strand.
GCTATTCTAAATTATATATATATATATATATATATATATATATATATATATATATAAATATTTCTTTAAGAAAAAAACAAAACCGGTCACATTACGATTATAAATTCATTTCCATTCTATTATGTATTTTTGATAAAATCAAAAACACGAAAAAAAATTAACAGGACTTCTTCAGATCTCATGGATAAAATAATACAGAATAGACACAGGAAAGAGGGGCGGGAGGGATAGAAGAGGGGTGAAGAGTTTTCTCCTCATTTAGCCCACTTCCGTTTTTTTTTATATTATTGATAATTTGAATGTTCACTGTTGAATGGGTTTTTGTCCTGATGGAATTACTCCCAACTCCGGTTTAACTGGACCGAATAATACTTATATATATATATATATATATATATATATATATATTGACAAAAGAAAAGGGACCAAAACTGGAATTGACAAATAAAATACTTTTTATAGAGAATGGTTTAACAGAACTTGAAACCCATTGGTGGGTGGTAATGTAACCGAAGTACTTGTATAACTTTTGCAAAATAAGACCATGCAATCATAGACTGATAAAAGAAATCTTAAAAAATTAAGATCATTCTAACAAGCGTTTGTTGAGGCTGAGTAACTTTTATGAATTTTTCATACTTATCTATGTTCATATTATTAGTGAGTGTATTCAGCATAATTTTTTTAATAATAAACCTTTGACTGCCGGTGTGTAAACGAATGATATTCCATATCGGTTTTGCTTTGCAAGCCACAATGCCAAATATTGATTCTTTAACTCTTCATTACAACTGGATCACTTACTGTCTCAATCGAATTTGATTTTTTTCTAACCCTTAAAACTTTGTACTCAAAGAATAATTTTGCTTTTCCAAAACTTAAGAACAAATTTGGTAATGAAAGGGTAAAGATGGAATGTATCTTTTTTTGTTGTTTTGTTTTTGTTTTTAGCTTTTTTTTATAAATTTTTACCAAACAATTTTAATCTAACTTGATTGTGAAAGGGTTAATAAACGCTTTCGAATTTAAGTCAAAGTAAAAAAAATTTCTAATGGAAGTAGCTCTTTTACTGTATTCAATAATAGATTGTTTGCCTCATCTACAAAATTTAATCTTGACGAATGAAAATGAAGCTGCTGAATATGTTGTTGGGTTTATCGTTTAATGCGTAATATGCATGTAGAAACTACAATATCCAAGTCATATAAAGATTTATTTGGATAAAAGTTCCTCCTAGTTTGCCTAGAAACACGAGTGATAATTCACGCTTTATTACAAGACTTGTCACTTTTTCCGTGTTGATTAAAGGCGGGAATTCTCATTTTTCCTTTGCCAATTTTAGTCACAGAAACATCAATTGCTTTTCTGTCATTTCTTATTCTAGAAGTTAAATAAGAATAGCAATTGCAATGCTCATTTATTGTTCTAAGTCAAAAACATTTCAACCAATTAAATAATGTTTAGGGTCTCTTGACATACACAACAGATTTTTAAAGTTTTTTTGTATTATTGTATATACACCGAAAAACCTGACACATCTAATGATGTTGCGCTTTACACTGTTATTTACCAAGTTTTATTTAATTTGGCACACAAAAAACAAATTGTATACAGTATATACTGTTAATAAGATGACACTCATCAAATATTGAACAGACTCGTAATTGCTTAATATTCGCTATCTAGCAGCATTATGTTGTCTTTATTAAGTTTTGCTAAGTCTGACAAGTAAGTAACAGGTTTAGTTTTGTTTGAGTTCTTTTTTAATGACATATAAACCTACGTGGTTTATTCTCTGCCAAAGCTTGTGGAAATAAAGAAGTTAATACCTTTCTCAAGGATATTAGACCGAAAGTGACCGTGACAGCATGACTGGAGTCCGAACTCATTTAATACGATATCGCAGTCCAGCACGTTAGCCAGTTCACCACAGGTACTCCCTTCACGTCACGGGTTTCTGACGTACCTGGAACTTATTTTAAGATTTACTGTTGATGAAGTGGAGGCGTACTTAGTATAACAGTTATAGTCGTAGGAAATCAAATCGGTGACCCAAGTTCAAATCCTTGGCGAGGCTGCATTTCATTTTACGTAAGTGTCTCTGTGTAAGGCATGAATCCATCAGTTCTCCGTCCAGCTTTTGGTAAATAGCAGGACAGACTGACTTTTTAGCCTTGATAAAGCAACCGATCTAAGAGAAGGAAAACTGAATATACCGGTTATATCCCGCTAAAAAAAAAATTGACTTTGAGTTGTATTCTGTTTGTGGTGGAGGAGTTGAGTAAATGCATTCAGTTCTGGTTGCTTCAATTGGGATTTATTATGTTTTACTCTTTATTGCCGTTTAATTTATCGTATCTTCCAACACCCGATATAAAGAAAGATTCAAGGTTTTACTTCCAGGATTAAGGATTGATTTTTTTGTCACGCATTTTTGTTTTTTTATCAATTATTAATTAAAATATTTTTTTTTTATTAAAGGATATTTCTTATCATAACACTTAATATAAAATTTGAGATCATTCAATATACCTCCTGTTGGAAGGTGTGACATATTAAACGGTAATACAGAGAATACATTTTTCAAGAGAGTTTAATTCCATCAAACTCTCACATGATTGGTATCAAGTCTTGAGTCAATAAAGATTGCATAATTAAGTTCAACATTAAATCCAGAATAAGTAAAGTTCCAAATAGGCAAATCTAAATAGAAAGTCTAACATCGGCAAGATGTCTTTTTACATTCTGGAGATGTCACATTATATGGCCCACATGAGTATGGCTTTGTATAGTATTTAGAAGATTCGTGCAACATAGAAGGTCATTTATTTCGGACAGGAAGTTGTTTATGGCTTATAGTAAGGAGATAATCCAATACTTCTTACTTTATAAATGTATTAACTGGATATTCTGGACTACAAAAAAGAAAAAGAAAAAACACTTTCAATTTTGTTAACAAATAAATTACAAATTTCAAAAGATTAAATTAAATCCTGGAAACTTGTTCCCCCTCAGATACACCAAAACTATGAAATAACTTATTTTATCGCATCTTTGTGAAGCTTGATGTTTTATAGATTAATATTGTTCACAACAATAACAGTATCAGCAACAGTATCACCATCAACAGAGCAGCAGCAACAGCAGCACAAGTTGATTGATTTTTAAAGGAAGTGTTTTAGACGTATCTCCAAATTCAAGATTTGAATTTAATGTCATGGGAAGTTATAGCTCATGCATAAGGTAAGGTTTATAGCTGATTGATTTGCTGGAGTTCAATTTCTTGTTTTAGTTTAAGTTCTGTCAAGTTTGTTTCTGGTTTTTAGATTTGTGTGTGTGTGTGTGTGTGTGTGTGTGTGTGTGTGTGTGTGTGTGTGTGTGTGTGTGTGTGTGCTCTCTCGACGTGAATGCATTGAGTCGTGTGAACACAAAGATTGTTGGAATTGACGATGATGAAACCCGTTTGGTAGAAGAAGAATCACATTACGACATCATTGAACACTGTGGATGACTCCAAGGTTATTCTATGTGGCTCAATCAAAACAGAAATCATTGGCGATCAACAATAACAACACAAACAGAAATCGATTAACCATAAAGAAAATCATCAAATTGAAAATTGACTTTAATGACAGCAAAGAAAAGAAAAAGGTTTTAAATTTACATTGCCAAGTATTACAGCTTAAGAACAACAAAACTGTCTAAAACAATGCTGTCTGAAGTTCTAAGATAATATAATATCATTATTTCCCAATACTTGCATCATTGTTTTTGTTTTTTGACCTCTACGAATTGACCGTCCTTATCATCATCATCATTATGAATTTCTCTTGCCATCCATGTTTATCGGCCATCGCTCCTAGACGACATCCAGTATTACCTGAAGCTTTCAATATTCGACGCATTATTCTGGCAGATATAGTTGGTTTTTATCATTAAGGGTTTTCGGACTATTGTTATTTCCACGACTTTCCAGCCGATATATCCTCTGGCCTTCTTCAGGTGTTTGTCGAACTCGGGAACCTTCACGGAACTTCGAACTACGTCCTTTATTGAATCCACGAGGGTCGCCTGTTCTAATTCCGTTAACCATAACCGGGTACAAGTGTTAAGTATTCCTGTATTGTTACTCGCCTGTAGTGATGATTGAACCTTTGAAGTTTAGGGAACCAACGCCTATAACCCCTACGCCATGTGTCCTGCGTGACAATTGAGAGTGAATTTTTGGGACTTATAAACTTAATGTTCTTACTTGACTAGAATTACTACTATTATGTATGATTTTTTACCTATGCTCATATTCAGATTTTTTTTTCTCGTCTAGCCTTCTTAATTATCGGTTCCCATATTGTATTCAATTCTATACTTGATCTACTCAGCAGGTCATTGTAGCCCAACATGTGTGCCGATTCCTTAAGACGTCTAATCCTCCAATGTTCAGCCGTATCAATTATTTCAACTTTATCCCATAAGGGCAGATGGTTTCCCTTTTCCTTCCATATATGGTCTGCCATATCCGACTTTTCAATCTCACCTTGTACTACTGCCTTCCGATATTCTTTTAGCCTTACTTTGTGGGCGACCTATCTCACCTTTGTATATTTTACCACTACTGGAAGGGATGGAGTAAACACAGTTCTTGGTCATGTAGAATTCCGTTGGTGGCTTGACCCGGAAGAGATACCTCCGGAGAGTTGAACCACTTGTGAATGCTGTCCTGATGTCATATGGACTACACATCTTTTGGGTCCTTTCGGCTAGTCCTTTGACATAGGGCAGACATACCGTGGTGAGTTTTCGGGTATTATCTTCCATCCTCCAATGTAGGTTTCTTGGAGCCGATGTTATGCGCCTCGGGTAGTTGTTACGATGGAGGTTGTGTCTCAGACTAATCATTTCTTCTTGTTATGCATCAGTATCGCTACTAATGGTTTTTGCTCGATGTTGTAAGCAACTGACTATTCCTTTCTTTACCGTATATGGATGATGGGAGTTGAAATTGGGGTACTGTCCGGTGAAGGTGGGCTTACGGTACACAGATGACCTTAATCCTTGCTCTTTGCGTGTTACTAACACATCGAGGAAGGGTAATTTGTTGTCTTTCTCTTTCTCCATAGTGAACTGTATAGATGGTCGGATTGAGTTCACGTAATCAAGTAATATCTAAACATCTTCCTATTGAGGCCAGAGAATGAATGTGTCATCTACGTATCTAAGCCATATAGATGGCTTTAGTGAAGTAGATCCTAATGCCATTTCTTCGAAGTATTCTATGTATATGTTAGCCAACACTGGTAACAATGGCGAACCCATAATCAGTCCTTTTTCTTGTTGTTATATATCAGATCCCATCCTGAAGTAGGTTGTCTCCACACAGAAGGTCAACATTTCCATTAGATTATCTATCGGGATACAAGTGCGTTCTTCTAGTTAGGGGTCTGCTGTCAGTTTATCCCGTACTACAGCAAGTGTTTCATCAGTAGGTATCTTTGTAAACAGACTTACTACATCTAAACTCCCATCTGATTAGAATGAATGGCGGCATCACTGATTCTGTCCACAAAGTGGACTGAGTTCTTGACATATGATGAGGACTGACCAGTTAGTGGGTTAATGATCTCCACAAGGAAGGCAGTAGTACGAGGTGAGATTGAAAAGTCGGGTATGGCAGACTATATATGGAAGGAAAGGGGAAACCATCTGCCCTTATGGGATAAAGTTGAAATAATTGATACGGCTGAACATTGGAGGATTAGACGCCTTAAGGAATCGGCACATATGTTGGGCTACAATGACCTGCTGAGTAGACCAAGTACAGAGTTGAATACAATATGGGAACCGACAATTAAGAAGGCTAGATGAGAAAAAAAATCTGAATATGAGCATAGGTAAAAAATCATACATAACAGTAGTAATTCTAGTCAAGTAAGAACATTAAGTTTATAAGTCCCAAAAATTCACTCTCAATTGTCCAGCAGGACACATGGCGTAGGGGTTATAGGCGTTGGTTCTGTAAGCTTCTAAGGTTCAATCCTCACTACAGGCGAGTAACAATACAGGAATACTTCACACTTGTACCCGGTTATGGTTAACGGAATTCAAACAGGAGACCCCCGTGGATTCAATAAAGGATGTAGTTCGAAGTTCCGTGAAGGTTCCCGAGTTCGACAAACACCTGAAGAAGGCCGGAGGACATATCGGCCGAAACGTTGTAGAAATAACAATAAAGATGAAGACAATAGTCCGAAAACCTTTTATGATAAAAAATCAAGCTTCCTCTCAGAAGTTTAGACAACTGATATAGTTAGTTGTTTTTAGTTTTGTTTTCTTATATTTTGTTACTTTGCAGCTTGCTGTTTTTAACAAATTCTGGAACAAGTACTACTAAACAGTAGTTATACGGCTACTTAATTACGATCGCACTAACAATCCAAGTAAGACGAGCAAGACATTCTGGGCACTGCTAGAGTAGGAAATATGAACTCATATGCGTCGTTCTCCTATGGACCACTAAACATGATTACACCAGTGTTGGCCAACTAACAAAGACTTGCATTGAAATAAACAAAATAAATCATCCGCACAACGAACAGTACCAGTGTCTTTTAAAAAATCCAGATTAAATTTATTGTTGAGTTATGAAATAAAATAAGATTTAACTTTCAAATGTGGGACCATTTCTCATTGCAATATCTCAGATTTATTTAAAACGCAATATTTATGCAGTGATATTTTGTTATGCATATATATATATATATATATATATATATATATAAAACCAAACACATACACACACATACACACTTATATATATATATATATATATATATTAAAAACCAAAGAGTTAAAAAGCCCATATCTTCTTAAACAATGATAATAATTCTTATTACTTAGACTAGTCTTTCCAGAATATTACACAAATAAGATCACCAATCGCATCATACACCTCACAATAGTATATATGGAAAGCACTTGATCTGGTGATCGTATTGGCGAGAAACTAACAGTCCCCAGCGCTACTGACTCTGTGTTTACGCTATATGAAATTATATATATATGCTCTTTCACCGATATTAAGCAATCTATTCATAGATACAGCAAACAATATTTCATATATGTGGTTGTGTGTGTGTGCGTGTGTGTGTGATTTTTTCGCGAGTAATCCGTACCTGGACAACACTATACTACTTAAAAACACTCCTTCCCCACTCTCTTTCTTTCTCTTTCTCTCTTTCTCTCTCTCTCTCTCACACACATACACAAACACACACGCACTTTCTTCTTTTGTCTTTTCTCAATATAGATACAAACAATTTCATAAACAATAAATCTCATTTTTTAAATGAAACATTTTAATGATAATTCTAATTTCTTTCATTTCTTTCTTACGGAGAATGTGAAAAATCTATTTATATTTGTAAATACATATTACATGAGATGATAATGTCATTTCATGACTGGTGTCTACAATTCTTTTTCCTCGTCGTCTGAACAAATCTCTTTTGTGACCATGTGAGGCATCTTTTCGGCGCATTCTTAGAGAACTCTATTTACCCGAATACTAAGTACCCAGCTAATCGATATCATCATAGACTTTGATTGAAGCTTGTCTGTATCATTTCTCTTCATTGCCGTTGGCACATCACGGCCAGCGTTCGTTTCGCTCACTTTGCAATTTGTACAACCTCTACTTTACCAGTAATCTCTTTTGTCAAGATGTTTAGAGTCGTTCATGTGGTTTTGTAGAGTTTCGAATATCTACCGAAAGGACACGAGTCTCATAAGATGAAGTCTTCTAAAAGACACGAAGTTATTTCTTGACTCAGGCACAGATAAGCAACTAAACATAAGGTTCCAGATGATCACCAATATACGCTCATCTCGCTAAGTTTGCATGTGTGAGAGTGATTTAGAGAGAAAGAGAGGAAGAGACAGGGAGACAGAGAAAAAAAGCAAATGTATGTGAGTTGTCGTTTTTATGGATGTCTCTCTTACCTAAAGATCCTAAGAAGAATTCAAATCGAGACCAAATAAGACATGAAAGAGTATGTGTACTGTTTTGTTTTTTCTACACGCAAAAAGAATTTTAATGAATTGGAAATTTCACAGAAAAATTCTCTTAAAATATGTCAGGAGAATTTTACCGATGGATAAAACCAATTCTTCTTTATGTATTTAGTTGTTTCTGGGGAAAAGTATGTGTAACTACTTAAAAAATTAAACAGTTTCGGTTCGTTTTGAGTTGTCTCCCTTTGAGTTGGGAACTCCTTTTGAAGAGATTTGTGGAAGAAAAAGAGAAGAATAGGAAGTACAGAAGCATAAAAGGTTTTGTCCTTTTTGCAGTTGCAACAGCCAAAAAGTTTTCCCGGTTGATAAACCAGTAAACAGAATAAAACTCGTGTTCGTTCATGCTAGCAACAGGAGACTATATGAATCCAACTATTCTCCCTCCATCTATGGGTAAATAGTAGCGCAGATTGGACTCTTTAAGCTTGGTATAGCAGCTGGTCTGGATAAAAATTGAATTCACACTAGTTGTAGGCCTGGAGAAGAATAGGACACAACCAGGCTATTCCTGCTCAAGACACGCTATATGAGTAGCGTCCCTACGACCAAACTAGATTATCGGACCAATAGTAACGCCCTTAAGACTAATTCAGCTTACGAGACCACTGAGTTGCACCTCCCTCCGTGACCAAACCATGTTACGGAATCAGTAACAGTAATAGACAATTTCTAGTAGCATTCATTTTTACTTACGTGTAACACAATGAAGCAATGTAGATCAGTGATCAAGAGGTTGATATAAAATATTGAAATCAGAGACTTGGTAAAGGATTAAAGATTCTTCTTATAAACTCAATTTGCCTTTACCTCTTACTGGGAAACGTCGATAACACTAAAAAAATACAAGAGATGATAGCAAATTTGAACTCATTTATTATAGATTTTCAATACAGGGCCGTAGAAAGCAGTTGTCCCCGTGTCTACGAGAACTTTGACAAAAAAATTAAAGTCAATCCCAAACTTTAACACTCGGATGAAAATAGAAAATCTTTTTGTGTATAATGAATTGAACAAAGAAATTCTAAACCATGAACGTTTGACCAACGTGGAGGATAACGATGTTAATCGTGCCAGCAGTCATGTCGTTTATTAAATTCAAAGTCGTAAAAGTCCTCTTAGGGTCTTTAGAGAGACCAATAAAAGAGTGGGAAAAGACTCTGTTGAAAGATTTGGGGTCATCTTCTCTGCTCTAAGAACTAAATAAACAAGTCATTTTGGGGATTATAGCATTCGCACAAATGTCAACTCCTCGCTTACAAAGACATTTTTTGAATTTTACATTTTAGCATATTTTTAAAAACAATTTATTTTAATAAGCAAATCCGTTACTTTTTTTTAAACAAATCTGTCTCAAACTTCACCTGAAAATGATATTTAAAACAATTTTCCTTTGAAAACGTATGTTTATGAAACAGGGATCTGTGTAATGACTTAACGTGGAAAACTGATCACCTGTCATAAATCTAAAAAAAAAAAAAGATAATTTTTCATATTCTTTTTAAATCATCATCAAGTCACGCTGCTGGTACGGATTTCCCAGAATCTCTCTCTCTCTCTCTCTCTCTCTCTCTCTCTCTCTCTCTCTCTCTCTCTCTCTCTCTCTTTCCGTCGCTTCTGGCAGGTTTTCCAAACTATATCCTGTGTCCACTCTGAGCTGTTGTAGATAAATTCTTGCTGGTCAGCCAACGCTGGCATGTCCGTGTATAGGAGTCCATAAAAGAACGTCATATGAATTCGTCTTTGCTCCTCCAGCAGTATCCCACATGTCTTGTTCGTCTTACTTGGGTGATTTTAACGATAGGTGGTAAGTGGCCGTACAGCTATTGTTTCGTGGGGTGTTGCTTCCAGGATTTGTTCAATATAGCTCATAGCAATCTTCTGCATTTCCCATCTAGCTTTTTCTCTATTCGTTTTATCAGCGTCCATGAGGTGTATCCATAGAGTAATATTGACACAACCACTGTTTGGATTTTTATTTTATCGGATCGATTAGACTTCCATATGATTGATAGCCTATCGATAGCAGTCCTCGTCTTCACTAGGCGCATATTAATATAGCTTTCAATTAATGAAACACAGCTGCTGAGGTACTTGATTTGTCTACTAATTTTAAAGGACCGCCATTTCGAGTGGAGATTGTTCCTTCTCGTTTAAAACACATGTACTCCATTTTGTCTGCGTTCACGTAGAAGCCAATGTGTCCTACTGTCTGCTCTAGGCTGTGTTGCAGGGATTTGGCTTGGGTATGTGTATTTGCAAGAAGAGAAAAATCATCTACATAGACGACGTCCTTTATAGTTTCTGCAGGATAACATCTGCATGTTGCCTTTTTTAGCATAAAGCCATTTTCTTTTATTATATCTAACGACGTTCAAAGTAAGTAATCTGAGCTGATTATTACAAATATAGCGCTAATGTAATTCCTTGCTGAACTCCAACAACAATGTCGAAGTCAGTGTCTTCATCCGGTGAGCGAACCTTGACTTTCATGTTTCTAAAGTGCGCCATTATGGCTGAACAACCAGCGAAAGATTACCATGACTCTTTTTAAATACTTATACTATTTGTGATCTAATCAATAGAACAAGGAAGAAATTTTCTTTAAAAAATCACTAGTAGTGTTTTTCTTTGTTTCTTTGTTTCTTTGTTTTTGTTTGATTATTTTAGGGTTGTTTTTTTTTTGTTTTTTGTTTTTTTCCAAGTGATTATTATTGTTTTTATTATATTATTATTTTGATGTTTTCCCGTTAACCTATAAGTTAACATGTATATATATATATATATATATATATGATTTATCATGTGTTTTATCTTATTTCGTTTTGTTTTTTGTTGTTCTTTCTGTTTTATTTTGATTTGTTTTTGCTTTTTTTTGTTGATTTTTTTTCAACTGACAATGATTTTCCGATTTGATAATACTGTAATTTTTTTACATTTTGTCAAACGACGTTGAACAGTTTTAAACGCAAGATGATTCCAGAAGATATGACAAAAATATACTTAGTCCCTCACCCGGCACACCCACTAAAACAACGATCTTGTTACGGCCCGAGAATATAAGTATGTTGAAAAGAGTGACATTTTAAGCGGTAATACAGAGAATAAACTTGTAAAAACGGTTTAGTGCCAGTTAACTCACAAATAACTGGTATCAAGTCCTGAGTCAATAAAGATTACACAATCAAGTTTATCATTAAATCCAGAAAGGGATGAGTTCCAAAGAGGCAAATCAAAATAGAAAATCCAACATGCAGGAGACGTTTGAGTCAGGATAAATTTCCAGACTTTCTTCGTATGGGCACTTTTATTGATAGTACACACATGAAACTCTAGTCCCCTTTGATGTAATCTCCTCCGGCTGCAATGGACTTGTTGTACTGTTCCAACAACTTCTGGAAGGCCCCATGGAAGTCCTCTTGTGTCAGTGTGTCAATGACCTTCGTCACAGCCTCTTTCATCTCCTCAATTGTCTCATAACGACAGCCTCTGAACTTACGGAATAACAAAGTCACAGGGACCAAGGTCTGGACTATAGGGACGGTGAGGAACTGTCTTGATGCCCATCTTGGTCAAATAGTCTGTGAGAAGGATGTAGTTGTGGACTGGTGCATTGCCCTGCTGGAAATGCCACTGACCCTATTTGAAGAGTGCTGGCCTCTTCCGACGGAATCTCTTACTGAACTCCCTTAAAACCTCAAAATAGTAACTGTAACCGTAACCCTTTGGCCAATCAACTCTGGTGTATTGACTTCCTTACTCCTCCCACACCTCTCATGATCCCTCTCAGACTCCTTGCCTTCCTTAAATCTCTTATGCCACTCAGAAACTGATGCTCGATTCATGCAAGATGCTCCAAAAGCAGTCTGAAGCATTCCATACTTTTCTGCGGTATTTTTCCAAATTTAAAACAGAAATTTATTGCATATCGCTCTTCTAAAGTGTCCTCATGTCCAGATTGCATTTTAGAAATTCACCAGCTGTGACAATCAGGATTTAGTAGGGTGTATTCCAATTCCCTCTGTAGCAGTTCATTTGAAGCTGAAATCATAAAAATTAGTCAGTCATCTCATAAAATGTATAGCAATAACATAGTGAATTTTCAAGGGTCTACAACAATTTTAGATGCCTGTACAAAAAAAGTCTGGAAACTTATTGAAGGCACCACGTAATTAAATTCGTTTTTCCCAGAAATCAACGTTGATGGTTATTTATTTCAGGCAGGAAATTGTTTATGGCTTATACAAAGAAAATAATCCAACAAAGCATGTTCGCTGTCAAAAATGACATTCTGTAGAGAGATATTAATTGATCGGTGAAAAATGTAGTTTCCTCTCATGGATGAATAGAAAGACAAAACATACAACTCAACATATTTTATTCCAGGAGTAGAATTAAAAGATAAAAGAGAATGCATAAAGAAATTAGATTTTTAAAAAATAATGAATGAATTTGTGTATGTAGAAGTCCTTTATGGCACATGTGAAGTTTCTAATAAACTGAAAGTTTGTGAGAGACGTACACAATCTATCTCCTTTAAAAGTGGGTTGAGCTTATTAAAATGCCGGTAAACATAAAAGTAAACTTCCGGTATTGTGTACTATGTGCTTCTGTGTAGTGCCATGTTCAGCGAAACCGAGGTAGGCAAGAGATCAAAGTTTCCTCTGAGAGGCAACTAACGGTCATGGTGTCTAGGTCATTCTGTGAAGAAAGACAATGCGTCTTCATGCCTTTTCTTTTACTTTGGGCTCTGTTGCTTCGGTGACACTATAGTGTCATCGTAGCAACAGAGCCTAGAATCGAGCTAAGCGGTTATTACATTAATTTCTTTGACAGACAAGGGAGGTAATCCTGCATTGATATGCTTTAGTATCCAACCAAAGCTCGTGACCACACAAACCAAAAATAAGACGTAATTCATCTACCATTGGTATCAATGAAAAATATATACCGTTACTTGCGACCTACGAGATGTAAATCGACCTCAATATTTCTTAGCTCAAAATTCTGGATTAGACTTATACCTGCTGTGCAGGGCACCTCCCCACCCAAACATATAATAGGCTACTGTGACGTTCCGCTTTATGTTTGTAGTTTGTGCATCAACTTTGAAAATAGCATATTCTAAAGCGTTAATGAAATACCAAATTTGTATTACAGTTTTATTATTTTCGGTTTTGATTACGATTTTTTTGTTTAATGGCATATCAACCTTTATGGTTTATTTAATTCCAAATCTTACCCTTGTAGAAGAATAGTAGTGGTATTTCTCAACCCATTTCTGTGGGGGATAATGGAATTCATAACTTTCCTATGAGTGTTAGTCGGAAAGTGAACGTAATTGCACGACTGCAGTTCAAACTTGCTTACTACAATGTCTCAATCCAGCACATTAATCACTGCGCTATGGGGTCTTCTCCTTTATCATTTTATATTAATTCCTGTGCTAATTTGTTAAATATGTTCACCAAACACGAATGTAAGTTGGAAATTTTTGTGACAGTCTGCTGCTACGGTAGGTCGTGTATATCGATTGATAGTACTTTTCCTCTGGTTGACTACTCTATTGAAAAGGTTTGGATTATGGCTTTGCTATATAAGTCAACCGCTAATTTTATAGCAATTTTCTCAGGCTTAAAAGTCGACTTATACGCTCCAATCCATGGTATATCCTTAATATTATATAGTTAATGAAAATGATATTTTAGATATAAATAATAGTACACTGTTTGATAGTCTGAAATAACAATAAATTTCGTTAGGGGTTTAAAAACAGTTACACAAATAAAAATATTCTTTATGATTTTTTGATTAAACATTAAATTTTTAATCTAAAAATCATAAAACATCTATCTATTTGTGTAACTGTTAAAAACTCATAATGAAATTTACTATTATTTCAGAAGAAATTTATCTGATATAGAAACCACTTTTTCTTGAACCGAATTAAGGAATATGTCTTATTTTATTAATGTATGTAAAATATTCAATGAAATTTCAAAAAGCATTCATATAAACAATATTCACGTGTACTTCTTTAGATAAAAGTAAAAATTATGTATCAAAATTTCAGTAGAATATTTCAATAGTTTTGGATCGTTTCATTAAGGAGATTTTTATTTCTTTATCTTTTCTATTTATTTACTTACTTATTTGTGACTTAATTTGTTTTATTTGCGTGTTTTTCCTCATGAAATCTAATAATTAGTGGATTGCTCTTAAATGTTAAAATTCTTACGTAGCAACGCTAAATTTTATCGCATTCGTTTTGTTTTGCTGGTTTCTAGTTTCTATTTATATTTTTGGTTTCTTCTGGATTTGGGCAGAAGAGTACCTTTTAATGTAAACCACACTCTCCTTAAAGTGATTAAATTTTGTATTCCATTTTTACAGTAAATAAAGACATTTTTCTCTCTTTTTTGTGAAAGCTTTTACAGACTTTTTAATGAGTGATTTTTTTTCCAGAATGTCCGTACTTTTTTATAAATGTTCAGCTTGTAGAGCTACGAATAAAATTAATTAAAGTTTAATCAAATATTTAAACTTAGATAATTTTAATACTGCACAATTCGTTACATTTTGTAACAACATGTGGAAAGAAAAAATCAAATGAAAAACAAAAAATATAAAAGGAGTCAATGGTTGTATTTACCAACCCCTTCATCACAGTCAAGATCTGGCCCAAGGTCAATTTTTAAATGACGTAACATTTGTTTGCATTTATAGTTTTCCTTCTCTTAGACTGGTTGCCTAACCAAGGCGAAAGAACACAGTATTCCGTACTATTTTCCCATCGTTGGGAGTAGAAGAAATGGATGCCTTTCCGAAAAGCATTAAAACGAAATGAAATACTATCGATCTCGTCAAGAATTTGGACTTGGGTTGCTGATTCCATTTTCTACGAAGATAACATTTATGGTTATCTTCCATTATAATAAGTCGATGAATGTAAAGAAGAAAAATTTGGGAAGTTTGCTTCCTGTTTTTGGAAGCTTCTATGCTATACGGCTTCCTACTGGTTTATCGTTGATTGTTAGAGATCTACTCTGGATAAAAGGAAATCTTTCCCTTAAGAAATATTTTACGTTAAAACTTTCCATAGAGTCTTAAATTTGTGTTAGTCAAATTTGTTAATTCTTCATCAAACCGTCTTGTCGTCTATAGAATACAGGCTATTTTTTTAATAATTATTTGAATTTTCTAAAATTTTAGGATACCATACACATACTCATCAGATGGGCAGAAAATTGACTGTCTTTTGATTCAGTCTCTTCGCTATCCGATCTTAGATCTACCTATATTTACTCCTAATGTTAACCCCTTTTTATTTAATATATTGAAAACTATATATATATATATAAATGTATACACCAAGCATTTTCAGCTCAACGAGTACCTAAATGCCTACGAGAGACAATAATTACTGAATGCATGACTAAAAGGAATAACTACTCTGGTCCAGACAGACACCAAAAAGATTAACCATCCTAAACAACCATTGAACAATAATGTCTTTGTTACTGATGTAGAACATCCTAACTGCACTAATAAGAGGGAAAATATATACTAATTGTTTAAAAGCCTCAGGCTAAATAACAGAAAATATGTAACAAAGAAACTAGAGGCACAAATGACTACATAGAGACTAGCACGTTCCAAAGGAATTAAAGACAAGGGAGAAAAATGTAACAATAGCATAGATGGACATGGACCCACAAACATTAATAATAGAATGTTTGAAAATAATTAAAATCATCGAGCAAATCTTACACTTCATCACAAGAACGGTGAAGACTGAAGTGTGGGACTATCAGCTAGAGGATAAACCCTGGCAGACGTAAAAATCCAAAGAGACATCTTCTTGGAAAACTCATTTCGCCCCGACTATTTGTTATAACTATGAGACCACAGGATTCTATAAGTAAATGAAAAGAAACTGCTGATTTACAAAGTACTAAGTAAAGATAAACCATTTTATGATGATATGTTGATTTTTCTTAAGAATGAAAAAGAATTAGAAACCCTAATAGAAGATATTAGTATTAGCAGACAATATAGAGAAGGATCCTTCAAAAAGATCTAAGCCTCAAATGGAAAGAAGAGCCATAGCTGAACATTCATAACTAAGATATTGGCAATATGTAAGCTGTCTACTAGATGGGTCTCAAGAATGCTGATGCCAGAACAAAAGCTGAAATGGTTTGCCATTTCCTGGAAACTTCTCACTGTCCGACTCCTACAGGGTGAGGTTTCGAATTTTTTGAACGTCCCCTATAGTTATGGAAGTTGAAATTGAAAATGCTCCATGTTTATAATGAAAAAAAGAAAAAAGAATGAAATGAAAGAATAAAACTGCCCAACAGGAAAGTACTTTTGAAGAAAAAGGAAACGATAAATACTAGGAAATATTAAAACCATCAAACAAACCGTGATAAAATAAAAAGTAAGAAAGAACTAGCGCGAAAGAGTAAGGAAACTTCTTGTAAGTAAATTCTGCTGTTGAAATCTAATCAAATGAATATATACCTAAACAATCTCCCTTGTAAAATACCCAGGAACCTTCTTAAACTGAAAAAGAGAGGAACTCAGAAAAAGAGACCATGGAAAAAACGTGATAGTGGTGCACTAGACCTTACGCTCGAGAGATGACAGATACAGACTATGTGACAAGAAAAAGTGGAGAAAGAAGACTCGCCTGCAATTCAGGAACCCGAAGAATATATAAGCAAGAGCAAAGAGAGTTTGATTGCTGCAGGAGGTGACAACAATCAGAATAGAAATATCTCATGGTTTAACAGGAAAACAACTTTAGAAATATAGAAAACAAAAATAGGATAAAAAATAACTATAAGAGTACTTTAAGCAGAAAGTTAAAAAGAAATAAAGTGAACCTATTGATAGCAGCACAAAATTACGCCATATGATCAAATTATGTCAAAGCAAAAATTTATATCATGTAGGAAAATAGTAAGTGACAGAGACACAACAGTTCATCACATAGCAAGCGAATACAGAAAGCTAAAAAAAATATTCTTGAGCAAGCTTGACTAGATGAAAAAAGTGACCCACAGTGAATTGTGCAAGAGTATGGAATTTGACAATTCTACACAAACCAGAATCTGTCTTAGATAAAACAAATTTTAAAAAAGCATAAACTTCTCTGGGACTTTAAGATAAAAACGGGTCATCCAATCCTGGCCAGAAGGCCAGAATTTATTTTAATGAACTAGAAAGAATGAAATTATTATTTGGTGGATTTTGCGCTTCCAGCAAACAAAAGAGTGAAAATAAAAAAGATTGAAAAGCCCAATAGATACCTGGACTTTGCCAAAGAACTAAAAATGTTGAGAAATATAAAGTTGTAAGGGATATTGTAGGGATTGAATAATAAATAAAAAAGACAATAACAAAAAAAAATGAAATAAATACATAGAAAAGTAACAGTTTTCCTGGAGGCCTCTGACAGAAAGCAAAATCAGCGCATGCCTAAAAAGAAGGGCTTCCTGACGCCATAGAGAAACTCTTTCTCAGAAGCCTTTACCATCTCGCCTGAGACGGATGCACTTTTTATCTCGGCTGCCAGTAGGAACGCACTCGCCTGCCCTGGCTCGAACTTAGCAGCGCATTGTGTTTCATGCTAATAGTAGCCTCTGCCAAACATACCTACTGAACACAATAAGGAGACATGTGATGAACTGTATATTTAGTTATTTCAGTGGATATGCATCCGTATTTTACGGGTATTGCTCCCAATATTATTTCCTCCACGAATACAACACAAAACTTTACAATCGCGTAAAAGAAATGGAATAGAACACAACAAACATTAAACAACAAACAATTTAATATACATAAAACGGAATGTGAAAACAAATAAAAAAAACATGATGTGTAAATGGCCTTTTGGAAAATAAAGTTTGGCAAGAAGAAAATAAATTTGTTTACACGTGTATGTATGTTTAGCAGTTAACGGAGTCTGTAAATAAGTCGTTCTTACATTAAGTTCATATCTTGTTTTATGATTGTGGCGACAGCGTGTCGCGTTGATGAAAGAGTGTTTGTCGGTTTTTTCTTTTGAAAGTGATTCATGACCATCTGTAGCTAGGTCATGAACTTTGGTTGTGGAAGAAAAGGAATTTGCCGGACAGAGTATCGGCTACTGCTTAACTGACTTCGTGGCTTAGTGGCTAGTGTCTTAGTGAATGGCTCCCTAACTTGTGTTATTTATACCGTAGTAGTGGATCAAAGAATCGTCCAAAAATATTGGCGCGTAGACATTTATTGACCAATCAGATTTGTATTTTACTATTTTATTTTAGAGTCTAAATGTTTTCTGTTAGTTGACATCCGATCCTATTTTTCTAGAATGTTCTATTTTATGTTTTTAGCTGATTGATTGAAAAATATAAAAATGTAACTTAAATGCTAATGCCGTTTTGATCCTAAATTTCTAAAATGTTCTTAAGTATGTTTTTATTGTTTATTTTAAGACTATAAAAAATGTGTATCCCATAGTAGTTAGAGCCCTTGGAACAGTCCCAAAGAACCTGTAAAAGAAACTGGGGAACTCGATATTAGAGAAAGTATGGTAACCATCCAGGCTAAAATCAGCACGGATACTCAGAAAAGTCCTGGAGATCTGGGGACACGTGCTTTCAATCAGACACACAACCAGATAGAGCTGCTGTGAAAAACTCGCAAGAAGTAAAATAATTAAAAAAAAACAACAAATAAAAAAAGAACGAATAAGAAAAAAGAACGCTTTTCTTCCTTTGTCACACGTACATTTTTGGGTGGGGTGAAATAAAATTTCATTTCTGATGCAGCAATTATTTTAGTGAATCATGTCAACTGAACTCTCCGTATTTTCTTTTCTTTCTTATATATATATATATATATATGTGTGTGTGTGTGTGTGTGTGTGTGTGTGTGTGTGTGTGTGCCTTAATATCAATAATATTGTTTACTATGATTATAAATAAAGAATACTCAATATCGGTCATAGAGTAGGTATATTTAAGTTAGAATAGTGTATACCTAGAGTCAATTGCGCTCAGTGTCTATCAGTTTCTCGCATAAAGAGAGAGAGATTGACAAACATTTTTGATTTAGTTTCCAAGTTCCTGGTCCAATTCAAAGAAAAAAAAAGATGAAAGTGTGTTGTCTATTTCACAGAAATGGAAAGATGAACTTTCTCACTAAAAACTAAAGAACGGAATATAAACATTCATATCCTTCAAAGAGACTTCCACAAAACAGTGAGCAGCCTTTCAAATCCCTTCTTCTTTACTATCATAGACTTATTTCATACTTTTCGCTTTTTCATTTAGTTTCGTTTATTTCTTTCTTTAAATAAAGCCAGCATTTAAAAGATTCTCTCTCGACTCGTGGCGCCTCTCTTCTTTCTTCGTGTTTAAACTTGCACGAACATTTCAATGTCCAAGAGACTTACTGGCAGATCATGTCTCTGTTCTTCGTACAAAGGACAGTAAAAAAAAGCCGACTGACCGCTGGGCTGGTGGGGAAGTAGAGGTCGTCACATTGTGAGAACAGCTTCAAATAATGACGGCATTCAGACAAAATGTCTTCTAGGCTGCAGAAAAGAGAGAAAGAATATTCGTTCTGTGCTGTACAATTCAAATCTAATGATTTTTGCACGATTACTTCGTGCGAAAAGACTTTCTGGGTTAATTATAAAGCTGAATATAATCACTAAAATCTTTTTCAACCAATGAAAAGGTTCATCAGAAAGAAATAGATGCTAATTTTAAAAGCGTATCACAGTCGAGAATATTAGGATATTAAATCATTAATAAAGACATCGATGACAGTTGGATTTGGTCCAGTGATAGCTGCCATGAGCTGAAGTCAGTAAGGTCTAATGTTGTTTTCGAGTTGTTTATGAAAACGGTAGAATATTTCATCCAAGAATAAGAAAGCTTTCTTTCAGTTAAACAGATATAAATAAGAAAGATGAACTTATAGGACTTACACTCCTATAATTTAAAATGGACGTTATGCCACTTGTTCCCGAAACAAAGATGGCGGACCCACGTAAATATTCAGTCTCGGGAATCCATTCGCCAGGAGAACCACGTGGTCAGTGCTTAAAACTACATCCTCATTTGAATTTTGTCCCGCGTTTTTGGAGCCTACTTCATGACACGTATTTTTTATAAGTACTTCGTCTTCCAACACTCTTTCTCTTTTTCACATTTCATTTACTGGGCCAACACACTCTCTCCAGTGTGACTTCCAGAGAGAATACTATCACTCTCTCATTTCAACTCACAGCCGTCAACCGCCACAAAAATGTATATGTCACACAACCATTCTCTTAATTCTTACACCTTTTCGGTGAGATTTTTTTCAACTTCAAAAACAACTGAAATTTCGTCGAACCGCAGAAAGAAACAAATATTTAGAAATACGTAGTCAACATGTATAGGACACTTTTGTTATTTAGTCCTTTCTGTAGTTTTAGTTGTGTTAGTTACACACACACACACACACAGAGGATTATTTCACGAACAGTAATAGAACCATAGTAATGTTTTAAATGTTCCATTGTATGTATTGTTAAGATATAAATTTGTTTTGTTTGTGTCGCTTAGATACTTTCATGGAATGCGACCAAATGTATTTTTATCAGCAGATTCCTCCTTGTGTTCCACATACTTTCTCCATTGGTGTTGAAGTGTTTGGATCCCATTGATCAAAAGATTTATCAGCAGCAGATATGTTGTCATTTTATAATCTTTTTTGGCACTCCGCTGGTCGCTGCTGAAAGAGAGTGAGATTCCTCCTTTTGTCAGGACGGTCTCTTTTTTTCTTTACTTCCTGTCAGAGGCCTCTGGGAGTTTCTGCATATCTTAATAATTATTTTAATTCAATTTAAATCTTTTTATGCATTTATTTATTTATTTACTTATTTATTCCCTACAACTTACAGGGGTGTTGATATTTTATTTGTGGTTATAAATGTTCAATGCTGAAGAGTTTGATAATAAATAATACCTGTTAGGGTGTACTTAATAATGGGAGATAGTGTAAATGCGGCAACTGAACGATGAAAGAGATGCGGCAAATGTGGTTGAAGACAGTTTAAAAACTGTCCAAGGTATCTATTTGTATAGTTTTAGTACGGATACTTTGACCATCTTTTGTCATTGTCAAGGACGAGGGTATTCCTGAGTTGAGGAGTACTGGATATATTCTGTGCTCAATAACCCAGTCGGCAAGGGTTGTAGAATAGCATCTCCCAGACCCACTCTAACTTGGAGTGGTCGTACCTGTTAGGGTTTAAATGATTGTTAAATTGGATCATTAGTATTACATAACAATACATGAAACCATTTAACTGTGTGCAAATAAAACGATTAGTGTTTGATAGCAATACTTAAAACCATAAAAGTGCGTGTAAAACAAATTAGCTCTGGCTCGCTTAAAAGTTATTACCTCCAAACTATTTGTTTACATATCATATATATTTAATATGTATATGTATAAACAGGATTCGGACTTAACTGATCCACAAGAGCTAATATGCCGCAAACACAACCAAACAACCCAGCATCATGGGATCAAGGATTTTTTGAGTGGTCGTGTTTATCGCGAGATAGTGACGTCATGCGTGAATGCATAGATCATTGTTGCCGGTTTTGAAGTGTAGGAATGGCAGCAAAGGACCACGTTACAGTGAATCCACCAGGGCTGTCGGACTTTACACGTCTGTCCGATAACTAGATAAAAAGCCAAACACCGTCTTTTCTGTTACTTTCAATAAAATATGTCTACAAGAGAATCTGCAGCCAAAATATGCATCATAGATAGATAGATAGATATTAATGCCCAGAAAGGATTATTTTACCGCTTTTTCAGAAAGTTAATTTTCTTTTAAACCAAACAAGATCGTATTATTTCCGATGAAACGTTACAAGAAACTAAAAATGGATATTATTAGAAATTATAAACTCTCTTGAAACTTTCTTGGCCAATGTAACTATCCTAAAATGAATAGACCTTAGCGACAGCAGTTTCTTTCATTCTATGTATTGCAAGTAAATTTTTAAGCTATTATTGATTATTTTTTTCTAATAGTATAATTTGAATACAGAGTACACGATGTTAAAAATAGTTTTTATAATGTCATAGTTCTCAGTTTATAAACGTTTTGTTTGGTAATAGCTCCTCATGGAAAATAACTGTATTCCGATTTGAAAAAAAAGTAGTATTTCTTTACTCTAACAAAACAAAACAAAATACGTGAGCCACTCAATAAATAAGGTGAATTTTGCCCAAGGAATTTACCATAAGAAGGATTGTTTACAGTCGTACATTTTTCAAAGAAATAAACAGTGATGGATCTTTTCATGTCCTAGAATATTGTCAGCATTACCTTCTTTATGAACCGCTGCGCTCATAACTTTTTCTTTTCCTGAGAGCCAGTTTATTTCCATTCTATAAACAATCTTTTCGATTCAGACTCGCTGTGGAAAACCCATTTGTAAAGATTTTTTACTAAAACATGCTTGTCCTTACACATCACTCATTGCTCTGTAAATTTCACAAAGGTTGCACTTTTCAGCCGCCAAAATTTTAATGACAAATCTCTGTTCAAACCTGGAGCAGATTGATTTACCGCCATTTTGATTAGCGTCATAACAAATTTTACAATTAACTAATTCCAAACAATGTAGAGTTTAAATCTATGAAAAACATTATGAAAAAAATCATTTTGCTTTTTTCAAAAAAAAAGCCACTATTTATTGAATGACCCTCATAGCTACAAGATTGATATCGAGCAAAAGCCCAGTTGTCAGAATTGTACCAAATCAGAGAAAAAATGTGAAAATATCGGAGTTGTATACAAGCAACCAGACCAACCATTCTAGCTGACGGAAAAGCCCATTCGTCTATTCAAGAGATTGATTAACTACCTGTGAAATTAAGACATGAAAAGGACTCGATTAAATGTTACCAGGAGAACAAAGACAAAAATTCAACATTTTTATATGGTCGGATAATTTTCCAAATCAATCTATTTCAGTTCAGTTGTATGCAAATAGTTTGACGCTATTTTGTCCGGCAGGTGACAGCTATGTCGATCTGTTGCGTGCGCAGCTGTGTGATGTGGAGACCTACAGATGATCTTGATGTCTCCGAGTACGGAAAAGGGAATCGGTAAAATTTCATCAGAAACCACCAGAAAAGTTGTAAAATAGGCTTAGTGTGGTAGGTAGAATGTCACGTGGTAGAGACTGCGGAGACTGAAGAAAGATAGTCAGATCCCTTCCAATGACTGAGACACATAAAAAATCTAAAGAGCCAAAAGATGAAATTGATCGTTTATTCTCAAATGTCATCGGCAAAACACAGGGTTGTCAAAGTACGTTACTGTCCATACTTATAAGACTTTTCTCCGTGTGACATTTTCTCGGTTCCTAAACTACGACATCCCAACTTCATACCATATAAAAAAGGCTTTAAAGGTGCTTTAACAAATAAAAAAAGTCCACGCAGTAATTGTGCTGAAAAAATAATTTTTTCATTCCTTATTTTTTTCTGTGTTGATAATTGTAGTTAAAATTCCTTTTTTTTTTAACTTTTTGAATAAACATTGCATTTCTCTCTCTCTCTCTCTCTCTCTCTCTCTCTCTCTCTCTCTCTGCGTATATATATATACACGCACACACACTCACAAATGTAGTCTATATGTTTTTGTATTTGCGTGCATCTAAACATTTTCAGATATGCGACGAAAATTTATTTAGTATTATTGTTGTTAATAGGAAAAGCTGGAAAGACAATTTTTTAAAAATCCTGAAAATTAACCAAGTTAATACTGACTATAATCTTCTATTCTCCGTACATTTCAATATTTTGTCCTCACAATAACGAACTTCAACCGACCATAGCCATCGCTGACTTTGTGCCTAAATGTAAGAGCATTTTTTGTTTGCTGTTGTCCATTTGATCAGCACAGACCCTGCCTTTTTTTTTAGAGAGGAAATTGGAAATAAGATTTAGGCAAGTGAAATCAACCAAGCAAACTGCCTAAGAGGAAGTGCCTCACTTCGAAGAAATACCAAGATATAAAAACCACGGCTAAAGGCCCAACTAAGAATAAAGAATGTAATAGAGGATATGCATATATATTAAGCTTAGCTTAGTATAAAACAAGGTTAAATAGAAAAATATTATATAAAAGACTGTGTTGAACTAATCCTCTTAGCAAACAAGAATGTCCACTTTGTGTCATCCTAACAACTTGCGGGGTAAAGCCTCGGTTCTTGCTAGATCACGCCAGCGACGAACCTGGTCAGTTCTAAGATGAGTAACCACTTAGGAACAATTTGTGTGCCAGAGAAAACTAACCCTACTTTATAAGAACTTACGATCAAGTCATGCTGAAAGCAGCAAGTTCTGTCAGACCATCGAAATTGAGCAACAATGAGTCTATTCAGTACTTGAGTGGGTGACAATTTTGTCAGAGAAGAAACCTGAAGCCTGTGTACAATGATTTGCAACGAATTGCGTTGGTTAATAACGGCCACCTTCGAGATAACTGAGAGATACGTGGTGCCTTGAATAAGTTTCCAGACTTTTTTGTACAGGCATTTAAAATCAATCTCAAAACTCAAAACGTCGAAATAAAGTTCTCTAATCTGCCACTGCACTGAGGAAGACATGATGTTACCTAAGAGGAAGATCACAGCCTCCAAACACTCATCCGAGAGACATTCAACGGTCACCATATCAAAGAAACCCACAAAGAGATACAAAGATAACCTTTAAAATGCACTCACCTTTTGTGAAACTGACTACCGATAATAAACAGCCCAGGCTGCCAAAAGACAGCAATGACAACAAACCCTCTCCAAAGCAACTTCGCACTTCGAGAACAGCCATGAAGTCAAAGTTGAAGAAAAGAAACTGCCGCCAAAACAACAGTGCTACAACGAAATCAACAACTTTCCAGACCTTCCCTTGCAGTCATCGTTGCTGGTCGTTTATACATTATTTGTCACAAACGTGCTTGTACCAATTGAATTATAACTTCAAGTAACTATTTTTATACAGTTTACAGTTAAATGGTATTCTGTATTTCTATCTAATGCTAATAAATGTTAAACAGATCTATTTTACCTTTAGATATAGGACACTAACAGATACTTTCACTCCAAGCTTGAGTAGAGCAGTGAATAATAACAATAATGGGGTATCCACATTCCCCAGATCTCCAGAGCTGGAGCCTCACTATCATGTTATGTTCTATTAACTTCTTTACTTCTACGCTCTACGCTCATCACCTCTCTTTTCTCGCCGCTGTGTCTCGTCTCATCCGACAGACAAGCACGCTCATCACACCAAGAAGCTTCAAAAGAATTATAGAATGCAATCCGCACTGAAGTACTCAAGAATTAACACGTGACCTCAACACATCCCAATTCGCAATCTGCTGCCTCTTGAAAAGGATTGAAAAAGTGGGCAAGCTAGGCGTTTGGTTTCATCATACTTTTAGTAAAAAGAATAAGAAATATTGCATATCCATAGCGACAAGTCTTTTTCAAAACAGAAAAATGACCCAAATATCATTACAGATGACAAAAAATGGATCTTTTATGACAATGTTCAACGCGAAAGGCAGAAAATTGACAAGTATAAATCTCTGCAGCCAAGCCCAAAGGTAGAGCTTCATGGAAGAAATGTGATGGTGTATGTAAGGTGGGATCACCAGGGTATTATTCATTTTGAGATTTTTAAACCACAATCAAACACTCAATTTGGACTTGTTTTCTCAACAGCAGCAACACGTGTATGAAACTCTTCTGAGAAAACGCCACTACCTGTCAATGGCAGAAACGTCATGCTTCTTCCGGTAACGCAAGGTTACATTCAAAAGAATTACGAAAGAAAAATATTGGATTTAGGCTGATATGTTCTACCCCATTCACCATATTCTTCAAACCTTGCACCAAGTGGTTCGATCTTTTTCGTTCTCTACAAAATGCACTGAACGACAAAAAATTTTCTCAAGAAGATCAAGTGTAAATGTAGAAAATTTCCTAAACAAGCTACCTGATAAATAAAAAGAGGTTATTCAGAATAATGGCGAATATACTATCGATTGAAATTAATTCATTGTTAAATTATTCATGAATAAATTACATTTTACTAAAACGGAAATTATTTACACCCCAACCCAACATAAAGAAACACTTAGAAATATCTTTAACGAATGAAAGAGAACACTTGCTTGAAATTTAATGAAAGAAACGATAAAGATAGGAAAATGAAAAAGATTGAAACATTGATAAATAACAAAATAAATAAACGAACACCATAATAAATGAATAAAACTTTCATTGCACACTTTCTTGGTGTTTCTAAAATCTTAGTAAATATCTATATTTGTGTTGAATAAGAATGCTGACAAAGAGTTCAATAAGGATTGACTAAATGAACGCAGGTCACCATTTAAGCGTGGTTGGTTTTTTGTTTGTTTGAATCCAACCCTGAATGAAAATAGGCAGATATATGGAGGCTCTTATTGTTATCGATCGATACATACACCAAGTGACCATAGAATTAAACCTCCAATAACAATACTAATGATGTTATATCAACCTGGTAATACTTAACCTGATCAACAACAAAGTCGAAACCTAACAAAATAGGATCAGTTTTTCCATATTATTAAAATGCAGTCGGTAATGGCATTAAAATTATATAGAAAATAAATTTGATTCATAAGGGATTCACAAATTGTTTAGCCGTTGATCAGAATGTCCAAGAAAACAACGAACTGATCGTTCTGAATTTGTATCTGAAATAATTTGAGGGATCATTTAACCTAGTTTAAAAATGAATTTTTCTCAAGAGTTAATATTGAATTTTTTTTTTTAATTTTATACAAAACTCCGGTACAAATGTGAAAAATCTATTTTAGGTCACCGAAGTTTAAGTGGGGGGTCCCTGAGGTAAAGTTGCTAACGCGCTGAACTCCGACTTCGTAGTGAGTTCGAATTCCTATCACGTTATTACATTCACTTTCGAACTAATACCCTTGGTAAAGGTTTGAACTCATATATCTTCCCAGCTATGGGTTAAATAGCTCCATTACTGTTCTTGTACAAGGATGGCTTGGGCATTAAATGATCTATGAAGGTTTATATGCCATTAAACAAAGAACCTAAACCAAAATTAAAATCTTTTTGTCATTGAGAATTGGCAAGAAATACGTATTTTATCAGCTTTGTGCAAGACTGATGACTGTAAATATTTGACGGTAAAGGCAAAAACCTTTCTGAACTCAATCCTTGATATATATGATGAAAATATTTAGCCCAGATATCTTCATTAGGTTTCGTAGAAGAGCGAAGCAAATGAGCCGCGGCTTTACCCTCTTGTTTGTTAATTCAAATTATTTGAGGAGCCCAGTTATATTTCAAGTTAAGTTCAGATTTGCTGAGACTTATTGTCTAGTTTATTTATTAATATATATGTTTGTAATTGTCAATTTTTGATTTCAATGCCGGATTATTGATTTTCATATTGTATCCAAAGAGCACATACGTCTTCAAAATGTTAATCCATTTGTCTTTTTTTTAATGATTGATTTTATATCTTTTTTAATTCTTACAATGATGATGAATTTCGCATATCTGTTAAACTAAATAAAACACATTTGCCAGGTGCCTCATCACAGAAATCGACAGACACACACACACACACACAAACACACACACACACACACACACATATATATATATATATGTGTGTGTGTGTGTGTGTGTGTGTGTGTGTGTGTGTGTGTGTGTGATTAATTAATTAATTAATTAAAGACACTTTGTTTAGAAAATATTTTTCGTACGGCTAATGAATATACAATACCATTAGTACATTTTTTACGTCTCATAGAATATCAATTCTCTATAAAAAAAAAAAAAAAAAGATATTTTTAGATCTATAAAAACATTCTGAACAAGCTTTTTTTCACGAAAGCTTCTTCTTCTGAAGATCTAAAGTCGAACCTAGTTGTTAACAATCAAAACATAATCAATATGAAAGGAATATTCATATTTGTCTTATCACTTTTTTTCATCGTTTAATAACTGAAACAAACTACGGAATAATGACTCATCGTTCTCGATAAACAAGACTCGATACAGCTATTTCAGTGAGCTAAAACACAAAAAAAATAATATGTGATGAAATAGAGCTCGTAGCAGTCAAAAGCTGACAAAATAACTCGATATGAGTCACACTTGCAGTACTTACAAATATACACAAGGAAAGACTCCTTCCAACCCACTTCAAGATAGAACTGGACACTTAAGTAAGTAACCAAGATAAAAAAAAATTCTATTGACCCGGTGCGAAAAAATTTAACAGTTCTCTTTGGGCCTCATGAAGGGCACCGCAAAATTCAGCGAAAAAACATTTCCGAAACAAAATCAGAAACCAATGTATTGGAATACACAATAAAAATAAACAAATAGACAAAAATGAATACTATGACATCACGACTGCAATAGCCGAGTACAAAACAGAAAAAAAAACGAAGAACTTCATCGAGTCAAAACGGCAAAACACAGAAAATTTCAGTGGAAACCCACCCCCAAAACAAAATAACAAAACCCAAAACAATACGAAACAAAAAACTTTTCAGACATGGACTACTATACCTAAAAAGTGTGATAGCGGAGAAATGTTACCTAGAAAGAAACCAGTTGAAACCAAATCACGCACATATGAAAACATCAAGGAGACTAATGAAAAATAAGGGAGCTGAGTCCATAATAGAAATCAATCTAAATAGTAGCACCAATAGTGAATCTGCTCGAAAAAGAAAGACGCTACTTAAACAACAACACGTATTTAGATGCGCACAAAACCCAGTAAGTACGTACTCAATAAACCAAGTAGCTGCCCAACTAATACACTAGGGAATAGAGATAGCAAAAATTTTAACAACAGAATTTTTCAACATTTTGCGAGGCAAATTCTAAAAACTTTCATATCTCATATGGACGAGTAATAAGTCTAAGCTGGAATAAATTTAACATAAATATACTTGAACAAAGGCATCAATTTTTTCCCTCAATTTTTAACAACTACTGGAAAACGATGGAAAATATTTTTTCAGACGAATTTGGGTCCATTCTAGACAATCCAACCACCAACCAACCATTTTGAACTCAAAGAAGAAAAAACACATTCAATACGAACAATACATTGGCAATCATTCAAACATTCGAAATTATTGCAAAAGAACACATCAAAAACTACAAAACATACACATACCAGATGGGAACTTAACAAAAAAAAACGTGAAGTTCTAACGGAACTCTCAACCAGAGAAAACCTGATGATCACACAAGATGCAAAAGGCGAAGCAACAGTCATCTAAGGTATCGATGAATATCTTAAAGAGGTCAAAAACCAGCGAAATAATTCTGTCATTAACTTCCAACCGATCCCTTTAAAGGTTATTAAGACATCATCATAAATTCATTCAATGATACGGTCGGAAAAAAGCTAATTGACAAAGAAAGATCAAAGATACTAAAACCTAGCAACATAAAATCCGGCCACTTCTATCCGCTACCTAAAATACATCAAATGAACAACCCTAGAAGACCAGTAATTTCTTCAAGTAACTGTCAAATAACCAAACTATCCAAATATATAGAACTCTTCATATAACTCCTTGCTAAAGAATTAAACTTCTACGTTTGTGATACGGACTTTTCAAACAAAATGAACGATATTAAAATACCACAAAATACGTTTCTTTTCACAATAAATGTCGGATCCCAATACTCTAATATAAAAAACAACGAAGAACTTTCAGCTATGGGGGAATACCTCAAGAAAATGATAAAAAGAACACCTTAACACAAGTAATAACAATATTAATGCGACAAGTACTAACACAAAACAACTTTAACGGCCGATACTTCATATTGTTATATAACATATGACCTGGATTTTCGGTTCGTTCCTAGTGACCCCGTATGCTTTGACAAGCTGTCACGTTGTGATTAGTAAATTGGGGGAAGACAGCGCGTCAGGGCAGTCAGGTCCAACAGGTGTGTGCTGGAAAAGAGACCACATGATTACCACGCGGTCAGATTTAGAGAAAGTGCAGAGAATCGGGAAGCGAGCGAGGGAGACGCAGCCGATCAGAGGGTTAGGTCGTCTCTGACGATACGGCTTGCAAGAGGGTGCAAGCGTTGGCACCCACTGGCTCCCGAAAGAAGATATGGGACAAGAAGAAGTCCCATCTCTGAGTATAAGTCTCTCCCTCTCAACTAACAACAAACTGTTGCCCCCTTTCGAGAGTAAAATGAGAGATTTTTATAAAGAAGTGTTTCGTTCGTTCATTGAAACTCGTTCATTATTATTGATATCACCAAATTATACAACAATACAAACAAAAGTATGCACCATAAGTACTGCTACAGACCCGTCATATGCAACCATTTCTAGTGAAAATTTTGAAAACACGTACATCAACCCGGAAATTAAGAATGACTGTCTCTTTTACACAAGATTCATTAATGACACATTCCTCATATAAATAAGTAGAGAAGCATTATTTTTTTACCAACATAAATGTGATACATGATTATCAAATTTGACCACCAAAAATCAACTTAGACAATTGCAATCTAAGACACTCCAATATATATTGACAAGAACAAAAAACTACAAAAATTACACACAAAACCTACAAACACAAAATTATCTCTTTTCTGATCTCAGACAACCTGCCCAACTCAGAAGGAATTAGCTGAAGAAGAATATGCATAGACGACTAAGAATTAAAAAGATACAGTGATAAACTTATACGGGGATATTCCTATACATTAATAGAAAACCAGATAACCAAAGCCATTTCCATCTCTCGGCAAGACAGCTTAAAACTAAGACCGAAAATGAAAATAAATCTTATCCCTCTGGTAATAACATTTACTAACACTCTTTTACCACTAGTTTAAATAATCAAGAACTCTTTGGACATTTTGAAAGTAAACCCAACTTATAAGGTGTTTTTCCAGAACTGACATTCTAACCTCGAACCTGTAAAATACAGCTTGGCTCACAATATGAGACAAGGTAAAAAAAATTCTCACTGTGCCGTAAAAAAAAGTGATGCACCGGAAGAGAGTGACCTATGAACTGCATGATAGTTATTTCCGCTCGATGACGATCACACCTGCCATTCCGAAGATAGCGGAAGTGACACATCCCAATGGTCAATAATCGAAAGAAATCGCGCAGGTGTGCTCGGCTGATAATATGGGACAAGGTGAAGGTCCCACTTCAGAGTGATGCACCGGAAGAGAGTGACCTGTGAACTGCATGACAGTTATTTCCGCTCGATGACGATCACACAGGCCATTCCAAAGATAGCGGAAATGACACATCCCGATCGCCAGATATCGGAAGAAATTGCGGAGGCGTGGAGGCGTGTCCATATCTCCGCGTGGGAGTTTGAAGGTAATATAAGGCTGACGAATTGAACAGAAGTAATGAAAAGGATCCTGCTGTTCACGAAACTGACCTCGTCGTCACGCTGTGTGGGTTGTCTCGGCCATCGTCTACTTACATCGAAGAGTTCAAGCCTCATCGACGAACGATCCTAATTCCTCTCCTGACTGCTCCTACTTCACGCAAGCGTCCGTCGAGAAAATAAATATATATTGTTATATATAAAAAAAAATTTTTTTTTTAAAAGAGCAAAAAGAACCAGAAAATGTGGTCGGAAAAAGAAAAAAAAATGAAAAAAAAAACAAAAAACGAAGGACAATACGAACACTTTTTACTTTTATATCAGTGACTTTTGAGCTTGGGACTGACGCATGTTTTTTGTTGTATTATTTTGTTGAAATTGTATTGCTGAAAATTTTTTTGCACAGTTCGACGTGAGGAGGAGTGGCACAATAGTTTAAGAAAATGATTTGTCATCATCGATGACAAATGATTTTATTGTGGTTAGATAGGTATGTTATAAAATAGCCGAGGGATTTCGGTTCATGCCTTTGAGTTTAGTTAGGCTGAGAACCTTTCGGCTCAGCACATGGGTTAGTTAGGTTCAACATTGAAGCAGGTGTTAACGCTGGTGCGCGCGGGCGGATGGAGGTGTCACTCAGATGTCATAATAGTCCGAGATGATACTGGGAGACAGGGTGCGGGTGACGTCACGCACCGGAAGCGCGCGGAGGTTTGTGTGAGAATTTGAAGAAAATAAGAGTCGGGTACTAGACGCCAAACGAGAAGGATCGACTTTTAGAGCTCGCAGACGCGAGGCGAACTTGCGCCCTAATGGGGCCGCACGAGTTGGGGGCCAAATGAATAAGACAGCATAGAAGATTGTGTCTCTCCTCCTTATGTCGAAACCTTTAACTCAAAGTTAATAAAAAGGTTTCGTACCTGAACAAGAAGTCGTTACATGTTTTCGAATTCCGAGATTCCTATGTTCTTTATATGTTCTATCGTAATCAACATTCGATTTCCATTTCACCCATTTCGCACATGACCATATTCGTGTATATGGCTATGAAATAGAACCGAGGAAACAGCAACATACTAAATAATAAAGTAATCCATAAGGATCCCATAATAAAATCCACTGAATTTTGTCAGCCATGTAAAATTAAGAAAAACCTACGCAGCAATCACCTCAAATCAACTCTCATTTATTAGTTTCTTTCAAAAATTTTCAAAGCTTTTAAAGTTACTACAAATTAAATTGCAGAGTCAAAAAAGATTTTTAAATTTACTAAGAACTAAATTTCAGATGGCCCAGCGGTTAGAGTGTTCGCCAATGGCCCGGGAGACCTGGGTTCAATCCCAGGTCGAGTCATACCAAAGACTTTAAAAATGGAACTTGATACCACCTTGCTTAACACTCAGCATTATAAGGTACAGTTCAAGGGTAAAGTGGAGCAATCCTGGGAATGGAGTAGCGCCCTCCCCTACACCTTGGTGTAGTAGCTATCGAAAAGGGAGCCTTCGGGTCACCCTCGACTATGGTCGCTAACTCTTACAGAACAGCACACGCTGCCAAAAACAATATGTTGAAAAGTCAGAATATTCATTTTATCTTAGATTAAATAACTACAGACGCGGAATCAAATCTATTTGATATTAGAAAAACAACACTTCTGTTCAAGCAGTGATGACCTTAATAGAGATGCAAAATTCATCATCATAGAAAGAACGGAAAAAGATCGAGGTATTAAGACAAAGTCTTTTTTATTAAAAAAAGAACAGGATAAAAAGTCTAAAAACATATGTGGCATTTGGATTTAATATGAAACCTAATCACCAGGCGTTGAAATAAACATTTGACAATTACAAACATTTATATAAACAGATAAACTTGACAATAAGTCACAACTAATTTGAAGGGCTTCCTTTCCATGAAATATAACTTGAAATAAATCTGGACACTTGAAAGCATCCAGATAAACAAATAAGCTGGTGAAATCACGACTAATTTTCAACGCCTTCGTCCCCAACCAAATGAACACATTAGCCAGTGGCCTTAACAACGGAGATATATATATATATATATATATATATATATATATATATATATATATATATATATATATATAAACAAGAAATTGCTAAACCCATTTGAGGCTGATTTATTTTAGTTAATTAAGAAAATTAGATTTAAAAAAGATCATACCCATTTTCAAACTAAATTAAACAAAGATATAAAGGAATTTCAAAATTCAAAAGATATATGGGTGAGAGCTGATAAATCGAGAAACATATTAAATTAACCCTTCTAATTACCATAACATTGTGAAGAATAAAATTACTGATACTTACAAAATTGACTATAATGATACTATTTCTCAAATAAATGATGATACGCTTAACTTTGCTAATGAATAACATTTTGAAGATAGGTTAGGAAAATTTAGCATGAAAGATGCTTAAATCCTATTTAAAGATCATAAACCTAATTTTGAAAATAAATTACAATCTAGGTTAATTAATCTCTCAAAAACTGAGTTAGTGATAATCTCAAAAGATATCATTCAAAATATTGTTCTTAATATACAAAACCTACCCATAGCAATATTTGGAAGAATTCAACTGATTCAATTGAATGCTTTAGAAATATTAAAAATAAGGGTAAGGCCACTTTTATTCAATTTGACATAAGTGATTTTTATCCTTCTATCTTTAAAGAAGTTTTAATTAATGGTATTAACTAAGCGAAAAACTATATGGAAATAACAGATGAACAATGCCAAATAATCTTAGCATGTAGAAAAACTGTACTTAAGAATAATGATTTGACTTAAATAACAACTGGCTTAGTTAATTTTGATGTTCCTATGGGTGAATATGATTCTGCTCAAATAGCAGATCTCGTGGGTTTATATATATTAAATACCTTAGTAGGATCGTTGACTCGATACAAATTAGATTATACTATGATAACGGTATTTTATACATGCCCAATAGTGATGGTTTTAAGTGTTCTTGTCTACAGAAAAAGATTATAAGAGCTTTTAAATTCTAAGGATTTAGAATTGAAATTTCTTCTAATGTTAAGATAGATAATTTTCTAGATGTTACACTTAACCTCTGACATGATAATGATTCTACTTGGATAAAAACTGGCTTAGATAATTTTGATGTTCCTATGGGTGGATAAATGGGTGGAAATAGATTGGTTTAAATTTACTGCCTCAATTTCTATGTCTTACGTGTTGCTAGGATTAAAGGGGTGGGTGGGTGAGAATCTATGTAGAGCGGAGGGAACTAAAAATAAAATTAAATTAAAAATTAAATTAGAAATAAATATGAAAAAAAAATAAATAAATAAAAATGCCTTCCCTCCCCACCAACCCCAAAATAGGAAATTACTTTAGAAGCAAACATTCTAGAATGCCACGTGATATCCATATCTTAGAATATAAATATATTTTTAAAAACCCAACAAACTTCAAAACAGTATCAAGGCTTGAACCAGAATAACCAAACGAATCTTTGCTGTGTTATCGTCGAAGAAATTTGGGTCAGTACAATCTGTCTTTCATTTAAAAACATTGATTTTTCGTTACTCGTAAAATCTTTTGGTTAACAGTTATATTTAAATGAAGACTTGTTAATTCCCAAAACTATTTTCAGCTAAACTATTTCTAAATCACGAAATAGATTTGTTTAAATTTAACGCTTCAATTTCTCTATAGCTCATCTATGACTACTCTTAATCTAAGGAAATACGTACCTGATGTAGCATCAAAGCATTAAGTAAGAACAGTTACCGTCCTCCATATAAAGGGTAAAACATCAGGAGCTTAGTATTTATCAAAATATGACCAACTTGAATGGAAACAAAGTTTCAAAATAGGGTAGTAAATATAAACCATAAAGGTAATACAGGAACACCTGAATCTAGTTCAGGTACTCAGTTAAGAAATATTCTATAATAATAGGTTAATCGACTTGAATTGACATTTTTTGTGACCCGCTACTCATGAACAGTCACTCTGACTGTTCTCGGTCACATCTATGTCAGGTGCGCAGATAATAAACAACCCCTGGGTCTGGTATAGCTACTATAGACCACTCATGATAAAAATGTTGAAACAAAATATGACCCAACATTGGACCCAGACAACAGGCTTGGGTGTCGCGATAGGCAAGTGCTCTCCTAAAAGCCAACATGTGAGACCCGATCGTCGTTCTGCAAATGTTGGCTGTCCTTCTTTCAGGTACACAAGTGACAATTTAAGGAACTACACCAATCAGAGACGTAAACGCAAAACATGGACTATGGAAGACAACCAACTTGCACTACACTACTATTTTAGGAGCAACCATTCACGAAGAGGATATAGGAAAAGGATGATAGAGATCTGGAGAAAATGTTCTAATTTTCAGAACACAAGTCAAACACTTGCTGATCAAGTCAGAACAATAATAAAGAAAGATTGGTTTTCTGACCTTGAAATAATAGAAATACATCAGAAAATAAATAATCTACGAGGTAGTAATACAGTACCTGACATATCTACAATTAACAAACAAAAACAGCCTAACCAAAATGAACCACTAAGTTCGGAAAATGGAAAGACCACACAAACAAAGAACGCACAATCAAACAACCCAGAACAAGCACTATCACAAGAACTAAAGTAAAATCTAGAAAATTTAAAGATAATTATGAACAGTGAAAAGACTACCTGACCATCATTATGAAACAGAATGGAGAACAGTTGAGACGGAAACGAATAAAATAAATCAAGTACTAACTTATATATGAATGAATAATATAACCGAATTAAATGAACCAATCTATTCAGGAGCGAAATTTTCTTGTGAGAAAACTGGGATCTCCTCAAAAAGCACGAAAGAAAAATCAAAATCAGGATGGGAAATTTGACTGGAAACGCAGATAAAAAATCTACGAAAACAGGCCAAAATAATAAAACAAATGAAAGACGCTGGAATAGGTAGGAACAAAAAAGGAAGAGTCAGCACAAAAAAATAACAATACAACTTGTTGAAATAAACCAGAAAATACTAGCGAAAGAAGGAAGATTAAAGAGATATTGACAAAGGATAAAACAATACAGACAAAACAGGACATTCCAAAACAACGAAAGAAAATTCTATCAACAACTGGAGGAGATGACAGAAAACATACCAACAACTGGATACAAGAGAAACTGAACGATTTTGGACTAAAATATGGCAACCAAAAAAACAAAAAAAGGCTGAAAGGATAAACAATATGACGAGGGAATTAGAAGGGCTCGAAGAAGGCCCAATAGTGGAAATACATATCTGTTTACTCAAAACAACACTAAAAAAATATCAAACTGGAAAACTCCAGGCCATGATGGAATACATGGTTTCTAGTTCGGGAAATTCACCGCTATTCACGACAGATGAGCACTAGAAATTAACAGATGCCTACAAAGAGCACACGTACCCGAATGGATGACCAAAGAAAGGACCACATTGATCCAAAAGAACCCAAGCAAAAGAACCGCCTCAAACAATTATAGACCCCTAACTTGCCTACCGAATATGTGGAAAATATTAACAAATAAAGGAAGAGATTTACTACTCGCTAACAAGCCATGGATTGTTCCCTGAGGAACAGAAAGCATGACGCAAATGATCCAGAGGCACGGCACAGTTACTTTACATAGATCAGCATATCCTAAATGAGAGCAAGACCAGACGGAAAAATTTAGCTATGGCCTGGATTGACTACAGGAGGAGATATGATATGATTCCGCAAAGCTGGATAATAAACTGCCACAAAATGTACAAAATATCACATGAAGTCATAAACTTTATCGAGAAAACCATGAAAACCTGGAGAGTGGAATTGAGAGCAGCAAGAAGAAGCTTAGCTAAAGCAAAGACCCAAAGAGGTATTTTTCAAGGATATGAACTATCACCGTTACTATTCATAATAGCCATGATGTCACTTAACCACTTACTCAGACAATGCACAGCCGGATACAAACTTAGTAGATGGCAGGAAAAGATCAATCACCTAATATACATAGATGACATCAAACTATTTGCAAAAAAATCAAAATAACTCTAAGCTCTAATACACACAGTTAGAATATACAGTCTGAACATAGGAATAGAATTTGGTATAGAAAAATGTGTCATGCTTGTAATGAAAATGGCAAACGACATATGACTGACGGAATGGAACTACCAAATCAAGGCAAGATTAGAATGCTCTGAGAAAAGGAAACCTAAAAATACTTGGGCATCTTGGAGGCTGACACCATCAAACACATGAAAGACAAAATTTAAAAAGAATATCTCAGTAGAACTAGAAAGCTACTCGAGACAAAACTGTCTAGTAGAAACCTTATCAAAGGAATGAATACCAGGACTGTACTCGTCGTTGGATATTCAGGACCCTTTTTGAAGTGGACCAGAGAAGAACTTAAACAAATGGAACAAAGAACAAGAAAACTAATTACCATGCATAAGGCATTACATCCCAGAGACGACATTGACAGACAATATGTATCAAGGAAGAACGGAGGAAGAGAACTTGCCAGCATAGAAGACAGCGTTGACGCATCAATACAACGACTCGAAGATTACATAGAAAAACACGAAGGAGGACTGATTATAGCCATCAGAAACGATACTGACAGCACAACGGACAACACAATTACAATAACTAGGAAACAAAAATGGGAAGGAAAACAACTCTATGGGGGTTTTAAACGACTAATAAACAACATCTAACATGACGAAACGTGGCTAAGAAAAGGAAACCTTAAGAGAGAAACAGAATCTCTCCTAATAGCAGCACAAAACAACGCCATAAGAACCAATCATATCATAGTGAGAATAGATAAGACACAACAAAATAGCAAATGTAGGCTATGTAGTGATAGAGACGAAACGATCAATCATGTGATAAGCAACTGCAGTAAATCACCACAGAAGGAGTATAAGACTAAACACGACTGGGTGGGCAAGTTGATCCACTGGGAGATGTGCAAAAAGCTGAAATTTGACTATACAAACAAATGGTATATGCACAACTCAGCATCTATCCTAGAAAATGACACGCATAAACTCCTATGAGACTTTGACATACGAACGGATTACCTAATCTCGGTCAGAAGACCAGAACTTATAATAATCAACAGAAAAAAAGAGAACTTGGAATATTGAGGATTTTGCTGTCCCGGCTGACCACATAATAAAACTGAAAAAATGGGAATTGATAGGGAATTGTAAAAACTATGGAACGAGAAGGTGAATAATATACCAATGGTGATTAGTGCTTTTGGTACAGTCACCAAAGGGTTATTAAAGAGACTGGATGACTTGGAGGTTGGAAGACGAGTGGAGACCATCCAAACTACAGTATTATTGAGAACGACCAGAATACTGAGAAGAGTCCTGGAGACTTAAGGATACTTGCTGTCACTCAATCTCCACTGGAAGACCATCAGCTAAAACTGACGTGAAAAACTCTAATGAGTAAATAATAATAATTGTAATTTTAGATCTAATATTGATTGTCCTATGAATGGTATATGTAATTTGAGAAACGTAGAGTATCAAGCCACTATTTTCTCAAAGGAAAACATAAAAGATAAAAAAATTTATACCGGAATTTCGTCAGGTGGATGGAAGTTAAGATATAATAATCATATTCATTCGTTCACTCATTAACGCTGGAGAAATCAAACAGCTTCATCCAAACATTTTTGCAAGTTCAGAAATAGGGATTTAACTCCAAAAATTCAATGAAAAATATTGAAAAGATCTACTACTCCTAACTGCTTTGATGGTAGATGTAATTTTTGTCTGGGATAAAAGATACAAATTATGTTGTACATTGATCCTGTTAACCTGTTAAATCAGAGGTGTAATTTAATTGCGAGATGTAGGCATAAAATAAATTTAGACTTTTTTCATAAATAAGTGAATAAATATACAAACAATGAATTACTATGATTTATTAGATTGGTAAATGAATTAGAATTTGAATTTATATTAGTGATTATTTTACTCAATTATTATAATTTTGAGGGGGGATTTTACCGTAAGTAACATTAGTTTTAGATTTTTTTTTTGTTCATTTTAATGATAAAAATTGATGTACTAAAATTAGATATGTCTGAATAATAATTCTTCACACACACACACACACACACACACACATATATATATATATATATATATATATATATATATATATATATGTTTGAATGTTTAGACATGTATTATTGTAGCTGTAAATTTTCCTTCTGCTAAATTTGAAATATGATGAAACCGGATGTTTTTTACATGCCATAAGTTGATACTTATTGTTACTTGAAGTTAAAGATTTATTTTTATATGGGAGAAATAAGGGGTTTGGGGTTTGTGAATGTGAATAAATTATTTTAATCCCTTTTCTTGTTTGATCTGAAGAAGTCCTGTTAATTTTTAGAGCATTGATATATATATATATATATATATATATATATATATATATATATATATATATATATATATATATATATATATAAGACCAATGAAAGACATTGATTCGAAACTATTTTTGATCCAGTCAGTGGATATGATACGCCACCAGTACATTTTGCATTACTATTCTAATACCATATCCACTTATTTTAAAAGAATTTAATTCAAAAATCTTCTTAAACAAACTTTTTCCTCAACTTTTTCTCCAGACGATGAATTCGGGTCGAAACTAGTTGAGAATAATAAAAAAATAAGCAACAAAAAACATTTCATAATTAGAAAGAGACTTTTAGTAAATTAATATTAGCATTGAGTTATACTTTTTTAGACTACATGGATTATATCATTCAATCTTTATAATACACAATAATTTTAACGAAATTAGGGATTCATATTTTAATTAGAATTTGAATTGAGTTTCAAGCCACAATTAATTCTTACAGTATTCAGCTTTCTTTTTAATTTAAGTAATATTTAAATTTGGGGTAATCGGTTTTTAAAGAATTATGTATAGACATACTTGAGAATATTTAATGACATTTCAATCTCTAAAAATTTTCTCTATTTTAATTTTTAAAAATTGAAAGGATTAAACAAGTTTTTTTTTAAATTCTCTTCTCACAAGAAACAATGTAAATTATATTCAAATACACAACAGTATTTCAGTCTCCATCTGAAAAGGCTCACCATAGACCTGAAATGGATTTATAGTGAAATCACTAAATTTTATTTTTTCTATCAATTTCATTATATATATATATATATATATATATATATATATATATATATATATCGAATACTTTCTTGAACCTCGTTTGGAAACCCCTTCATGCAGACGATATAGATCTCATTGCTTTCACCGAGGAAGATATGCATTCTGTAATGAATTTCTTCACTTGAGCAAACATCACTTTTGAGTTTACCGTCTGTCTGAAGAAGACAAAGGTTATGTTCACTCTACCTCCGGGCCAGCTCTATGTCGAATCAAACATCTTCATTCACTGTACAAGATTCGATACCGTTGATTCTTTTATAAACCTTGGTAGCTCTCTCTCTCTCTCTCTCTCTCTCTCTCTCTCTCTCTCTCTCTCTCTCTCTCTCTCTCTCTCTCAATGATGGACCCTTCATTCTGAAATGAATTAAAGGATCGACAAAGCCAGCAAGGCCTTCGGAAAGCCCAAAAGCTAAATGTCTATGAAGTGTACGTTTTACCTATCCTTTTATAGTCTTCTGAGACTTGGACTATATATCGCCGTCTCATCAACGTCTTGAAAAGACTTCATCAATCTTGTCTTATAAGTAGGTCAAACATCGAATGGCAATCTCTAATACCAGCGAGCCAATATATCCAGTATTGAGATACTCGTCGTACGCAAATACGTTTGACTGTGCACGATACCAGGATTGAAGTCGTTAGCTTACGCTTCAGCTGTTCAACAAAGAGTTGCATCACAGTAGACGTCCAAGACAGAAAACCTATGAAACGTTTTAAGGATTTCGTCAAAAATATCAGGTCACTAATTGGAGACTAGGAGTCATCATCATCATCATCATGTCGGGCCATTAGTACGGATATCCCTGACCCTTTCTCGCCACCCTTCCCTGTCGTCCATTGCTTCCGGCATCGGCACAAAGTTGCTACGTATGTTCTAGCTGGTCGACCTGCCTTTGCTTGTCCATGTGAAGGGGTCCATAGGAGTAGATGACGATAAATCGATCGTGTTGAAAGAAAGTGATCTATGAAACCTGTTGAAGCTTTTAAGCATTGGAAACATGGAGAATTGAACATTCAGTCTGATTTGAGTACTTTCGAAACAGGACGCGATCTCGACCCCTGACACTTTACAGCCAGAACAATTTTGGTGGCTGAACTTTCAAGACAAGATCTCATGACAGCAAATTATCTTAGTCTTGTTTTACAAATGTGCTTCAGTAGCAACCTACAGGTAATTGTGTCAAGTCTGAGACAAAGTCTGTAGCCTTACAGTGGGTTTGGGAAGTCACGGGTACAAGGGTAGTATCAAATGAAAATAACAGTTAACTCATTTGTCATGCATGCAATAGGGCTCGCAAGAATATACTTATACTGAGAAGTCACATTCGTTCCCAAGAGTACTCTATGCGAATCGAGCAGATGGCCTTCTTCTGCAAAGAAGTGGCAGTCACTGAATATATAGGGGGGGGGTGAATATAAAAAAAATGGAAAACAAAACATTCAGAGGATGTATTTTTTATGGTATATTAGATTTGCCAATGCATGTCTTTTACAACCATGTGCAGGACAATAAAATTGAAGTTTAATGTTGCATCTGAAAAATAATTTTCAAATGAAAAATAAAACGAAAAATTTTTTTTAATTCTTAGCGCACTATAATGTTGTGATTCATTTCAAGCTTGACTGATGTCACTCTTATGTTCCAAAATTTAAAAAAAAAAACATTACATATTTGAAGTTTAAGATTTTTTAAAACTTAAATTTGAAATTTTCAAACATTTAAAAAAAACATACTTGTGTGGTTTATATTTTTTAGATGTATATTACCTCATTCCGCGTACGAGGGTACCTCGGATGGTATAATGGTTGACAAGTGAGACTAGCCAGCCTTCACAAGTGAGTTTGAGTCTCACTGGGGGTCCTATTCATATGGCCTTGTGCCACATCTAAACTAAAGACTTTGTAAATTACTGCATCTTTCCGTGTACGCGCATGCCCTTGTGTTTATGTTTGCATTCACCACTGAGAGACAAACATACACACACACACACACACACACACACATATATATATATATATATATATATATATATATATATATATAAAACCAATTAAAGACACTTCGATTTGAAAATATTTTTCATATAGCTAATTAATGTTACGCCACCAGTACATTATACATATATATATATATATATATATATATATATATATATATATATTTATGCGGTTTTGATGTAATGGTTATCGTCGTAGGAATTGGGCACGGCGAAGCGAGTCGAAATCCCGGACGAAGCTGTTGTATTTCATATGTCGCTAATAATTTTGGAAAAAGGAATGAATCCAACTATTCTCCCCCCCCCCCATGAGTCAATATTTGAGCATACAGGTCTCTTTAACCTTAGTTAGGTAATCAGTATAAGTGAAGGAAAACTGCATATGAACCCGATAAAGGCCTCATAAAAATTGGTCTTTTTGTCGCATCCTGCTCGTGGAAAGCAGTTGTATATATATATATATATATATATATATATATATATATATATATATATATATAGCATGCATGTGTGTGTGTCAGTCTAACGCTGTGTGTGAGCGAAAGTATAGATACATAAACTTTGATAAATAAATCTTGTAAAAGCGTTTATCCTAACCGGTTTCGACTTCAAGCAATCATCAGAGTCTATTGTTTATTTCAAGATTATTTACATCCCAAGACAAATAGACTCATTAATGCTATGATATTTAAAATTTTAAAAAAATCCGTAGCCAGGAAGAATATTAACTGATTTTCGATTTGAATTTTTTTTTTTTTTTTTTTTCACACGATAACATATATACTATACTGAACCCAGTAAGAAAATTAGATTGAAAAATAAATATGTGTTGCGTAAAATAAATGTTTTTTCTCAATTACTCTACGTAAATATTAATGTACCCATGTACGCAACCCACCAAAAGTTTGGTACCACCCTGAATTGTTTCTCTAAGTTCATAATAAAAGCAAATTTTGAAATTCATCGTAAAGTTCGGAAGGAACTGCCAAAGATTAAGCAAGGGTTGTTTACACATATACACACTGCTTCGGAATCACTTCCACGGGCATACTTTTACAAGTTACAAGAAAGTATGCTTAGAGTTCGCGCAGCAGTAATAAATAGTAGATCCTTTGATTAAAAGAAAATATAGATTTTCTTTAATCAAAATTTTAATTATTTTATATTCATTGTTGTAATAATTAAAAATAAGTTATCTTCATTGTACTAGAACTCTTCAGTAAAGTGACATAAAGAAACAAAAATATTTCTCAACACCATCTTCTCATATATCAGACGATCTGCATACGCATGAACAATATCCGTCTCAATTAAGTCATGAACCGAACAGCGTTTTCTTTATCCTGATTTTCACACAATTTATCATATGGTGTCAAAAGTGAAGAACAAACATGGACATTTTACAACCGCTAATGCAAATAACCTGGACCGGCAACGTAGAAGAAAACTTTACGGCCTGGTTCCAAAAATTCGAACTGTACCTCGTGGCGTCAGAAAAAAACGACG
Source organism: Sepioteuthis lessoniana (assembly GCA_963585895.1). Taxonomy (NCBI): domain Eukaryota; kingdom Metazoa; phylum Mollusca; class Cephalopoda; order Myopsida; family Loliginidae; genus Sepioteuthis; species Sepioteuthis lessoniana. Next base: position 62,713,767 of record OY757941.1, read on the forward strand.
AAGCCCGACCACGTAAAATATGCACTATTCCTACAGGTAGCCGGAGAAAAAGCCGTTGAAGAATACAGCGCACTTACTTTCACAGAAACGGGAAAGGGTAATTACAATTGACTGGTTGGCTAATTCAAAAATTTGTTGAGAGCAAAAAGATGATTTATCCCACAAACGTTATGTCTTTAATATTAGAGACCAGAAAGAAGGAAAAACGTCCCTTTCTTTCTTAACATCACCTCATAGATCGGAAAATGCAGTTTTGACCACCTAAAAGACAGTATGATACGCAACAGTATAATACATATATATAAGAACGAAGGCAAAATTGAGAAACCTAGCAGGCCTGGACTTGAACACAGTAACAGAATTCTGTCAAAATGACGACATCACAAAAACCCGCACACAAGACACAGAAGAACAGGTAGTACACCAAGTAAAGCATATTGAAAGATGACAGCAGAAAAAGAATGTGTACAAGAACAACTGCAGAGATAACCGAGAGAAAAAGGAGCACATTCATCGAGAGAGAAAAAAGAATGCAGAATATGAGGCTATCAATATCCTGATAGAACATGCAGCTGCAAAGAGACAGACTAGCTGAAATTATCAAAACGTCGGACATTTAAAAAATGTCCCGAGGGAAGAAGAAAGTCCACTATATCAGCTAGTCAAAACCAGCTCGATCAAACTGCTATGAAGATGACTCCTGCACTCACATTGTTATCGATTAAGTAAAGAAAGGACATGTGACTACCACCACTAATGACACACAGTGGACAATGAAGCTGAAACTACAAGGTTTAATAGTCCCATTGAAACTTTACACGGGTAGTGACGCAAACATTTTACCGATGTCATATTACAAAAAAAAATGAAAACAAAACTGATACGCAGTCATATTGTACCTGAAGTAACCGCATGGGTTTCCGCACAACTAAAAAAAAGATGAACAGGACTAGCACCGATAAATGGAAAGCAGAATACAGATAGACAGCAAGACTCAGCTGGAAAACTGGGACAATCTGCTCGGAGAATACACCCACCACAGAAAATAAACTAATGAAAACAAAACAGAACTCTGTTACTTAGCTTAGATTATATAGCTATCAAATAAAATGAAAAAATATTTTTTTTAAACTTAAAAGTGTAGATGTAATTGTCAGAAAAATATTTTCTCACTTGTACTAGAAGTCTTCAGTTACGTGACATCAAAAAACAAAAATAATTCTCTCTTCGCCATTCTCTCATATATCTATCGGTCCACGGACACGTGCATAATATCGGTCTCAATAAAGTCATGAACTGATCAACGTCTTCTTTATCCTGATTTTAACACAATATATTATAATTTTGATTCAAATTATTGCATAATTTCATGCAAACAGAGAAAGAAAAAAATCTATTTCTTTCAAGAGAGGAAACGTGATTCATTTTTTAAGTTTAAAGAAAAAATCAATATCGTCCCAAACTTTTGGACTGCAGTGTATATATCAACCTTTATATGTTTGAAGATAGATAGATAGATAGATAGATAGATAGATACTAAGCCAAACCCAGTCTTGTACAAAGCCACAGTAATCTGTCAATTAATAACGATTAAACTCATGATACTAGCAAATTGCTCAGCAAAATTGCCAATCATCACATTACGGTAGGCGTTTCAAAATTCATCGAAAATATAAGAGGATAAAATGCCTCAACTTATATATATATATATATATATATATATATATATATTCCTTAAAAAAGATTAATTTATGTAAAAGAGTCTTTAAATAAAACATCTTGGAAGAATTCTCTTCACTTAGCTAGCTGTGATAAAACCGAATATCCAAAGATTCAAGAGAGAATTCTTCTTATCATTTAAACTTAAATAATTGGCTAAGAGTAATTTTCTTTATCATGCAATACAATGCTGATGTGCTTAGCTTTCTTTACATTGTCGACAATTACAGTTGATGATTAGGCCCCTAATAATTAGCCACTTTAGAGACCTATGAATTATTATTCCGTGCGAGTTTTTCACACCAGCGTTTGGTGAAGTCTGAGTGATTGCAAGTCTCCTCATGTCTCCGAGACTTTTCAGTATTCTAACCGATCTTAACGCTGTAGTTTGGATGGTCTCTGCTGGTCCTCCGATTTCCAACTCTCTGAGCCCTTTTTTTTCAAAAACTACACCACCACCAACGTCATAATTGTCTTAGTTATTAACATAGCATTCTCCATAATCTCATCTTTATTTAAATCTCAATTACTCCTAGTGAGTTTTTCACGCCAGCATTAGCTGGTGAGCTTTTGTGAGTGACTGCAAGTCTCCTCAGGTCTCCAGGACTCTTCTGAGTTATCTGACCAATCTTAACAATGCTGATTCTTCCTTCGATTTCCAACTGTTCCGGTCCCTTTTCCAATACTTTGAGGACCGTTCCAAGCGCACCAACATCAATTGATTTTACCCTCATCCTTATGTTCCACAACTTTTTTTAGTTCTCTCACAAAGTATAAGAATTTGTCTGTCTTTTCGTGTTCTTTTATTTTCACTCGATGATCCGCTGGAACGGCAAAATCCACTCGATAACAAGTTCTCTTTTTTTTCATTTGTTTATTAACGCTATGTCTAGGCTTCTGGCCTAGATTAGGTGTTTTGTTTGTACCTCAAAATCACTGGATAGATTCTGGTTTGTGCATATACCATTTGGTTATATGGTCAAAATTCAATCTTTGGCACAATTCCCAGCGGATCACTTTTCCCACACAGTCATGCTTCGTCTAGTATTCCTTCTTCGCTTATAATGTGATTAATCATTTCATCTCTTTCTATGCATAACCTACACTTGATATCCTGTTGTGGATTATCGATTTTCGCTTTAACATAGTTGGTCCTTATGGCATTATAAGACATTCAATTCCTCTCACGAGATTTTTTTGTCCTTGTCTTCTCATCTTGTTTTTCTTCCCATTTCTCTTTCCTAGTGTTTGCTTTTTCTATCTGTACTTCGGCTGCCACTACTGCAATTGGCTGCTGTTATCAGGCTTTCTTTGCTTTTCCTAATATAGTCCTTGAGTCTGTGGGGTAATGAATCTACACAATCCTCAATGCTAGTGAGTCCTCTTCTTCCTTTTCTTGACAAATTCAGTCTGTCTATATCATGTTTCGGATATAACGCCTTGTGAATAGTCATCAACCTTCTTATACTTTGGTCCATTTGTCTGAGTTCCTCTCTTATCCATTTTAATAATGGTCTTGAGTATCTTACGAGGAGAACAATTCATCTCTTCGACAAGATTTCTGCTGCAGAGCCTGGCTCAGAGAAGCTTTCTCATTCTTCTCATATATTCTTTTTCCCTTCATCCCCGCTTGTTTGATGGTGTCCGCTTCCAATATTCCCAAGTACTTGTAGTATTCCTTCTCATCGAGCGTTCTAATGCATTCTTGATTTGATTGTTCTATTCCTATCATTGATTCTCTTTTCCCAATTTTCATTATCGGCATCTGGTTGCATATTCTTTTTTGTATCAGAGTTTCCAGTTCTTTTTCATTTTTGCAAATATCTTTATATGATCCATATACATAAGATGATTAATCTTTTCCTGTGATTTGAACAATTTGTTGCCTCCAACTCACCGTACGTGGTTGGTATCGTAAATTGCTATAACGAATAGAAGTGGCGAGAGCGAATCTCTCTGCAAGATGCTTTTTTAGAGTTTTACTGCTGCTAGGGTTTAGCCTCCCGCTAACAATTTCCGCCCCACAGTTTTCCGTGGCATTTGTGAAGTTATGATTTTATCGGAAATTTTGAACATTTTCAAACACTCAATTATCCACGTGTGTGAGACCACATAATAGGCTGTGTTGTAGTCAATCCATGTCATGGGTACATTTTTCGCTTCATTTTGGCTTTTATGTGGATTTACTGGTCTAGTGGGTAGAGCGTTTGCTAATGGCCCGGGAGACCGGGGTTCAATCCCAGGTCGTCATACCAAAGACTTAAAAAATGGTAATTGATGTCTCCTTGCTTAACACTCAGCATTATAAGGTACGTATCAAAAGTAAAGGGGAGCAATTCAGGAGAAGGAATAGCACCCTCCACCTACGCCTTGATGTAGTAGCTATTGAAAAAGGAAGCCTTCGGGTCGCCCTCAACTACGGTCACCAACTACATATATAGTTGGTAATTTGTTACTTTTGTTCTCCTGTGGCATCCGTTTTGTTCTTCCGGAAATAGTCTGCGACCTAAAAGCGAGTAATAGATTTATCTGTGCCGTTAAAATTTTCAAAATCAAGTTATTGCTATATTGTTGCTTGGGATGATCATTTTTGGAGGTCTTTCTGGATTTAGGTAGTTTTTCCTTTCGTCATCCAATCGGGTAAGTTTGCTTCTTGTGTGCATTTACTCAGTTGCTGAGCCAGTCTGTCGAGGATGAAAATGAATTTTTAAAATCAGAATCCATATATACCAACATGGCTTAGCATTTTCCAATTTGTTATTTTCTTGAGCGTTGTTCCGAGCGTTTCTAGAAGTACGTTCGCTTCAACACTCTCCTCCAGTTCAAATTCTTTTTTCAAATTATTCATTCCACAATTCCGTTATGTTTTTCTTTCTCCATATTTTACTCAAAATTGTTTTGTTTTTATTTGCCTCCGCTTGCTGATTTGTCTTTATTGGTAGAATGTTTTCGTTATTTTCTAATGTCCTGTTTTGTTTGTATTGTTTTACGAACTCAACCCTCTGCCCTTAAAACACTTCGTATTTCTGATCGACGTGCTGCTCTGTTCGAGTCCCGTGTGGAATCTCACTCTACACAGCTTTTGGAATCGTTGTGTTAATTTCTCGATCGTCTAACTTGATATTCAAAAACTGATGTAATTTTTATAGGCCCAGGAAATGGATGTTTTCCCAACTGATAAGCCGTTGTGAACTCTTCGGGTGACAAATATTCAGAAAAACATTAGTCGATCCCTTCATCAGAAGAACAACGATCCCAGTGATTAAATATAAGTTTAATAACGATATATCAAGTGAAATACAATCAACTATCCAATGGTATCTATACTTACACAAAACAGAAAACAGCGTCTGCACTAGCTACATGTGTGTCGGTCTTAATTTGACCTTTGCAACTTAGGGAAATGTTGAAGTCATTTACGGATGAGTGCGTAGGTATGTGAGTTGGTGTTTCTCTGGGCTGACTGCTGTAATTACATTACACTCTCTATATGAGTAGATTCGTCCATGCCGCAATCCGAATGCAAACTAAATTTGTGACGACAAACTCTTTCGTAAATATACATTTCTTCATAATCCAAATCTATTCCCACGCTGAAAATGCATCCCAAATAAGCTATTGTTCAAATCAAGTTCAAGGGTCATTTCCTCTACACTTACTAATTCAAAACAATATTACAATATTGTCAGCTTATCTACCTGTTAACTCTCAAGCTTCGAAATCCATAACAGGGATTGACCTTTCGCTATACCAGATCAAACATGGTCTTCTAAACAACCAACCAGTTCTCTGAGAAAATAACAACAATCTGATTTTTCTCTTTTATCTAATCAAGGCAGCCATGAAAAACATAGCTACGATATTGTGAAAAGCAAGTTAACTCTGCTATATTGCAGTCAGTTAAATTTGTAATAGTTTGACCCTGCCCCAGTACCTTTTGTATTTTGCTTCTTTCGCCAATATCTTTTTATTTATTTCTTCCAGTGGTATCATCAGACTTGTCTGCGATTATCTCCCTGGCATCTTTTCTCTTCGTTGGTTTTCTCTGTTTCACATTCTTTAATAGTTTTGCTTGATTGCCAGCTTCTTAATTTATATAACCCTAACCCTAAACCCTAACCCTTGTCTTTCTTGCCTCATTTCCCATCCAGTTTTTGTATTTCTGTTTGAAATCATTAGGGATATACCAATTTTATTTCTGACAAGTTTTGCTCTCGTATAGATTAACTTTTTCAGTTCAGTGATGTTGTCTGTTGGGATGTGTTGCAATATTTTATTTACTTTTTTAGTCTCTAACTTGACTTTTTCCCGGCTTGATTACTGAGGAATAGTAATGTAGTCTTCTGTTCCCTCTGGAGATTTTTTAGATTAATTCTACATTTCTCCTGTATTCTTGTTTTAATATGGATGTGTTTCTGGGTTCATTGGTGACTTGATTTTCAATAATTTGTGTTTTAGTTCAAGGAAACTCTCTTTGAGTATGTTCTCTACGATTTACCTTTCCACATATTTCTTATATCTCTCAGTCAAAAATCCAGCCTTTCTTTAAAATTAACTTAGATCGACAAATCTTTGACTTGTATTAAATTTAGTGGATTCTTTTCAGATCTCCATCATCCGTTTCCTATTTCCTCTGTGAGTAGCATTGCTTTTAAAATAATAGTCGATAACTTTTTTGTTGTCTTATCTTGTCCGTTTTACCTTTAATGTCTTTGTTTGCATACCTGAAATCAGAACAGCCAACATTCTCAGGATGCTGACTGGATCTTCCATGTGGGATATCATTGGAGCACCTGCTGATCTTGACACCCAAATCTGTTGTCTGGGTTGCACATCGACTTAGGTTTGGATTTTTCATTTTTCATTGGTAGTATGATGTGTCTATACCTGAATCAGGGGTTTATTATTATATGTGCCCCTGTTACATGTGACCTGGTTCTCACGAGAAAGCGGACACTTAAGTGGGTCACAAAAAAGACACTCCAGTTTTTAATTTACTAAGTTTTAACTTAGTAAAGGTTAAACGGTCGCCTTATTTTTTAAAAACCTATTCGGTTTAAGTCTTCATTCGTTACCTAAGCTGTTGCTTGGTGCATAGGTTGGCTTATAACTTATATTATTGTTTAGTCGTTTAAACCCAAGCCATTTTGTTTCATTCGTGAATTCCAGATCTTTTCTCAATGTTTCAAGTATTCCAAATCATTTAAACTATCTGCTACTTTTTGTTTAACAGTTTTTGTCATAGGATTTCTAGTCAGAGGATTCAGGGAGGGACCACGGTTCCTACTACCATTCCTGTTCTCCGTGTCATTTTCATCTCCTTTTTCTTTTCCCTACGCGTTTTTCCCTTTAACACATATATATATATATATATATATATATATATATATATATATATATATATATATATATATATATATAAATTAGATTAAGGTTCAAAAGCAAACATTAAATATTACTTCGATTGTACGTCAGACACTTTTGGCTGTTATCTTAGGTTTTTCGCAACATTATCATAACTTTAAACATCTGAAAGAACAAAAGTAAACTAATTGTATTTGTATCAACTCAGATGCTAATAAAAAATGCTGGTGCTTTGTCGCCACAAGACACAAAATAGCGGTCATTGTATTATGGTGAGTTGCAGCTCAAATAAATAGGAACCTCAAACACGCCAACACCACAGGAAATACTTTTACCCTTCCTATTTTTGTACAATGAGAAAATATTCTCGATGGTCTGTAAAACCTAGAATATCATTTTACTCCTTGGAAGTTTCTCACATTAGTTCAAACTGGTTGTTTTTCACTGGAATCTGAGTGGCAGCAATTCTTCCCAGATCATTAGGACACTTCTGAGGACTCTGGCCGATTATTGGTTTGGTCTGCTTTCTTTGCTTAATGGCATGTCAACCTTCGTGGGTCATATAATGCCAAGCCCATGCTTCTAGAGGAACAGCAATGACATTATTTAACCCATAGCTGAAGTGGAAGAAGTGGTTTATATCTTTCTGAAGGGGCATTAGTCCGAAAGTGAACGTAAAAGTGCGAATGAAGTTCAAACTTGCTACTTTGATCTCCCAGTTCAACAGGTATGCCATTATGCTACTCCTATCTTAGTACTAATGTGATCTGAATAACTTCGATTCGTCTTTTAATCTCCAGTTCATCGAGTCTCTTTTACAGGTTCTTAGAGATTGTTCCAGAATCCTGATTATTACTGGTATTACTGATATTTTTTATGTTCCACAGCTTTTTAAATTCTCTTACAAGGTCAATTTTTCACCTTCTTTCACCTTCACTCTCTGGCCTGCTGACACAGCAAAATCCACTATGTGACAGGTTCCTAATTATTATTATCATTATAATTATTATTATCATTGCTGTTGCTGTTGTTGTTGTTTCGTTTTCTGTTTCGGTATTTGATGATAAATTCGATTCCCATAAACATGATTTAGAACAACAAATTGGATAGAATTTAGAACGACACAAATTCGATTTGCAATAAAGATGACGTCATCAACTAAACGCAGAGCACCTGCTATAAACTTCATCACAATAAAGATGACGTTTTATGGTAAATGCGGTTTACAGGAACTACAACATCAAAGATAACCATATCTATTCAAATGATGCCAGTAGAAATAATGTGTTTGAGTTTTTATTTTGTTATTTTGTTTGGATTTTTGTATTTTAGTTTTTGATTTGTTTTTGTTTTGATTTTTGTTTTAGTGTTTTGGCTTTTTTTGCTTTTTTTTCTGTTTTGTTTTTGTTTTTGCTTTGTTTTTGTTCTTTGTTGTTGTTGTTGTTGTTGTTTTTGGGGGGGTGGCTTTTTGTTATTGTTTGTTTCTTCCCTTTATTTTGAGATAATATTTTCCTGCAATAATAAAACATTGAGTGAAACTTTGATCCCCGTTTAAACGTGATTTTTAGATTTAACATTGCTTACCTCCAATCATATAGGAAGTCCCCATAGTGTAGTGGTTAACGCGATGGACTGCGACATCGTAGTAAGCGAATAAGAACTCCTGTCATGTTTTTACGGTCACTTTCGGTCTAATATCCTTGGAAAATGTAGTATTACCTTATCCCCACCAGCTATGTGTTGAATAATACTACTACTCTTCTTTTAAAAGGATAGCTTTAGGATTAAATGACCCACGAAGGTTGATATGACATAAAAGAAACCAAACCATACCAAACCAAACCGCCAATTATGATCCATAAATAAAATGAGTTACTGAAAAAAGCCACATTAATGTTAAAAGTTGTCCTGTTTATTTCTATATTAAAAACCTCGTTACTTTCCGGCTATTGTAATAGTTAGTGCAAATGAATATTTCATATACATATATGCATGTGACCTCTCTGGTAGAGAATCAGATCCAGCTTATAAATCTTTTAGTAGTTCTGATTCACTGGATATTCAGTCTTCCAATTTATGTAAATTTATGCATGAAAAATGTTTATTTTCAATTAAATAGAGACAATTAGTTTTGATCACGCCCTAGGCAATCTAAAAGCATAAAAATAGAAGAAAATTATCCTTGAAAGCGGTGCTATTTAAAATTCTGAATGAATGATCAAACTCTTGGCACCGCATCCGGTGCCAAGATTTAATGGCCAGGATATGCGTACTACTTGTTCTGTTATAGGTATCTTTAAAAAAAGAGTTTATTCTCACATAAGTCTACAAATATCCAGTGAGGATCAAGTTCGCTACAGTTGTAGTGGTGCTAGATTGACGCAATAACGTTCATTTCGTCTTTTCTCTAATAATGTAATCAAATTACTAATTAGCGTCAGCAGTTCTCTTATGATATTAATTCCACCGTGTAAAATGATTCATTATTTGAGTTAAAAGAGAATAGAATTTTTTGACGTAATAAACACCAATTTCTTCGTTTCATATTATGGTAATAGAATGAAAGGAAAGTTTTTTTAATTTTTTTCAAATTTTTTACTGCTTTTTGTCGTTTTTATTTTGGTTTTGTTTGGGTTTTTTCTGGTATATTTTTATAGTTGTATGTATCCACCACGTGCTGGATGTGACACAAGGTCTATTTTTAAGCGGAGTTTAACAGGTTTGGATTTAGAGTTTCCCATCTTGACCGGTTATCACATCAATGTTAAAGAACCCCCGAAAGCCCTGTTATTTACCCATAGCTGATTGGTTGGATAAAAATTATTGAATGCTTACATTTCCCAAGAGTATTGTTATCCTGTGAAATGCAAATAGCCTCGTCCAGGATTTTAACTCGGGTCACCGTGTCCATTTCCTATGATGATAAACGTTATAGTATAGGCGCTTCCTTCTTTGAAAGTATTATCAATGTTGTTGTTCAATGAGCTACAAGATAAAAATAAATACTGTAACCAAAAACTTTGACTTAGTCAGTCTGATATCATTGATATAGCTGTACCCCGAGTAAGATTATGTTTTTCATTCGAGGGAAAAGGACACTCGTAAATTTCTGCCCATTTCTAGTGTAAGTACAAGTAGGCATTAATTTTCTGAAAAATGAAATGTTTTTTCACTGACCAAACCTAGAATATCATTTCCATGCAACAACCTGTGTTTCTCCATCAAAATAAAGTATTTTAATTAAGTCCGTTCATCATTATCGTTATCAAGGGGTTAATAGATTCTCTTGACTCTCTCGACATTCGTCCCTATCGACATCGCTCTTAGCATGTCCTCCAGACAGCATCCAATATTAGCACAAAGCTGAGGAGTATAGGTTTTCGCTGGACGGCCCACGCTGGTATATCTCTTTGAGGTCCACAGGTGAATGTTTCTATAAGCAAATTCCAGCTTCTCCGGTAGTGCCCAGTATGTGTTGTTCATCTTACTTGAATGGTTTGTAAAATTGAATGTAAATGACCGTACATTTGCTGCTTTTTTGGGTGCTGCTTCCAGGTTTAGTTAAAAACAGCTCGCCTTATCCTTGAGTAGTTCCTATATAGCTTCCTCCCCGTGCATTTCTTTAAGTCCAAGTTATTTATCCATACAATAGTACTGATACGGCTATATAGCTTGGAAAAATTCCCGCTTTTTCGTTACTGTTCGTTACGGTCACAGATCTTCCACTTGCTATGCGATCACGTATATTTTCCTCTAGAAGACATTTTTTCTTTATCAAATCAACGTGATCAAGCATCCATGAAAAATATGACAAGTCTTCAATTGTCACCGTTTGAATCAGCAAAGTCTTCGACTGAGTGTTGTATAAATCGTTTCAGACCAATCTCCTTACTCGACCGGCTGAAATTCCTCCAGCTTAAAATGTTTGTCTTAAACCAGTAAACGCGACCAACAAGCATCGACGCAGATCGTTCTAAACGTTACGCAGTCTCAGGTGCTCTACGACTAATGCTTTGCTTAACTGTACCTGATGACCTCGCCTAACGCTTACTGATCTTTGGAATAGCCAAAGAGAAATGCAGATACTTAGCAAAGTTTTCCAAAGTACGCGTCTTGCCTTCTTAACGATACTGTCTAGTACCTTGGATATAGGCGAGGTTAAAGCCACTAGACGCTGGATTCGACAGCTCGATGTATTTGCCTATCGATTAGATCTCCGTTCACTTTTAAAGGACAGAGCAAGCGACTAATCGTACGAGGATAAGTCGATATTTATACAACGTGAATATTCGACTGACTGCTTAGATAAAAGGGATGTTGCTCGGGCTTGAAATAAGAATCTCTCTCTCTCTCTCTCTCTCTCTCTCTCTCTCTCTCTCTCTCTCTCTCTCTCTCTCTCTCTCTCTCTCTCTCTCTCAGATGAATTCAAAATAACCAATATTATTAACTTTATCTTTCGAGTAGATAGTTCTATTTTTGGCCTATTGTACAGATTTCTCAACCAACTTAAGAATGATTCTCTCAAACATTCAAATTTTCAAGATTTTGAATGTAAGTCAGTTATAGGTTTACTGGGCCCGTTGGCCACATTTATAAAGAGCCCATCTAAGACTTTAATTTTTTTGATAATATCTTTTTACCGAAAAGAAAAAGAATTAATTTTCCCCACTTTCTAAGATGGATGCTTATGTGTATGGTATTCTGATGGGAAAAGGATTGAGGTACTTTCTAAAAAAATCAGCGTGAACTTTTTAGTAGTGTGGCCTGCCCCATTATAAACTATGTCTCATGCGACCCGCATATCAAAAAATTTTGCCCATGTCAGATCTAAAGGCTTCGACTCCCGTGGTAAATCGCGCATTGGAAACATTATCTATATACAGTCCTGGTTACAACTACTGACACCTATGACATTTCAGTACACAATGTAAAATATCACCAAAAAAAATAATAAATTAAGTGAAACAACTTTGGTCCACTGACAACTTATGGTTGATGAAGAACAGCAATAATAAAGCAATAAGTTTGAATAGATTTGCTTATTTTCCGTTTATTTCTGAATATATAGCTAAAAATGAAAATGTTCCAATAATGGTTACCAAGACTGTATATGTGACCCACATTTTTGTTACGCTTGTTATATATATTAATCAGTAACTTAGCTAACACATGACATAACTGCAAGATTTTTTTATTTGAGCAATTCACTTAAAATGTGCTTAGTGAACAAAGTCATTTCTTGTTTAATTTTAAAAGGAATATTTTTGCGAACTATGTTCACACTGCACACCATTTTTTTACTCATTTCTGTTCTCTAAATAACGAAGAAAACTATGAAATAATAATTACAGTCTTTCACTCCTTCCTAAACAGAAGCATCATTATCATCATGGACAGCTGTTTCTCGAGTCAGTTAAAAAGTCAAATAGTATTTTGAAATCAAAATGCCTGAGAATGATTTCCTCCTGCTTGGCATATCTCGTCAAATATTTTATGGAGTAGCGGTAAGAAAAATGAATATGATATAAAGCTATACATTGTGATTGAGAAATTGTAATCAAGGTCTCAGATTGCAATCAACCATATCGCTTATTCAAAATATTATGCATACAAAACACTTATTGACCTATCGTCTAGATCAAAATGGACTGTTTCAGTAAACATACTTTCTTCTTTTCTTTTCTTTCTCTCCGTGTAAAAATGGCTTCAGTACAGATTCGATTTTGCTTTTCGAGATTGTACTGTCACAAATGAAAAATCCTGTAAATGACTTCTATTTATCAATCTCGTAATTTAATAAGCTTAACTCAATTGTGGTACAAAGCCAGAAGTATGGGGTATACAGTGTTAATCGAACTCACTTACTATGATCTGGTAATCTAGTTTGCTCACAATTACACAACGTGAAGCATCCATTTATCTATCTATCTAGCAAGCTATCTCTTTAACTAAAAATCATCATCATAATCATTGTCATCATGAGGTCGTGCTGAGTGCACGGATTCCCTTGACTCCCTCTCACCATCCGTCCCTATCAACCATCGCTTTTCTAAGTCTTCTTGTCGATATACGGTGTTCGCATAGAGCTAATAATTGTAAGATTTTGCTGGTCGGCCAACACTGGTGTGTTCATGTACAGGAAACCACCGGAGGATATCACTAATGAATTCGTCCCTACTTCTCCAGCAGTTCCCGGCATTTCCTGTTGTTATTAGGAGCGTTTGTGAGATGAGAGGTAAGTGGCCATACAGTTGCCGATTTGTGGAGTGCTGCTTCCTAGATTTAGTTTAAAACTATACGCAATATTCTTGAGTTGTTCCCAAGTAGTTTTCCCTTTAAGTATTTAGTTAAAGTCCAATTCATGCGGCCATACAGTAGTACTGCCTCGGCTATAGCTTGTGAGAACGCCTGTTTTATTTTATAATTGTTCAGATTTCCAAATGATCGAGAGCTTATAAATAGCAATCTATACCTTTCCTATGCGTATGTTGACATCGCTTTTAGTATATGAGGTATAGATAGTTACTGTGGTATTTGTAGCGGAAAAGAGTGTAAATTATTGAATAAAATACTCATCTATAAATTTGATAAATTTGTTTTCTTTAACAAGTGAAATGTTTGTTGAAAAACAGAAGTTACAAAGCCTTTTCTTGTAAGAAAAGATAATCTTAGAGCGGAAATATTCTCCAATATTCATATTACAAGAAAGTAAAGTTCATGCATCAATGTAGCAATATGCATGGACTCGGGGTAGTTAATATATTTTGTGTGTGTATAAAAACGTTGTAAGAGTTCTTTGTATGTGGTCACTTTGTAAGAGGAAAAGTATAACTATGCACTGATATGTAAGTGGTTGTCGCAAAAAGATCAGCAAGGGAAATTTAAATGGTAGTGTGAGCATATCTAAATAAACTATTTTCGTTCAATATAAAGCGAAGTTGAAATTAAATGCATGCTTGAAGGTACAGAATGTTAGATTTTCAATCCAGAGAAATAAAGAGAAAAGTTTTGAGTAGATTTACAGAATCAATGTACAAATCTACAGAAGATTCCTCAATTTCATCGCTTATTTATAAAATTGAGGCTGGCTTGAAATTTATTTAAGATTCTAATTAGTTAAAAAAATGTATTTTTAACGATCTTGAAGGAAAAATATTTCTTAAATTATTTTGGGTTTTGATCCTTCAAATTTTGCGCGGCAACTCAAATATTGTCGTCTGCGATCTCAAAGAAATTTTAAGAGAAGCACCTAAGCGTCGATTGGTGAATAAATGCCAAAAATACAACGACAAAAACTACACCTTCTCAAGCCTGTTTTTGCTCAAAAATCAACATTTTCTAGTGTGGAAATCAGTTGATTTTCCATACATATGAAGTGGTATGCTAATTTCATAGGCTTGCCATTTAATATGAAGATGGTTCCACTTTATTTAAAACACATGAAATCTGTTTTATCTAAGTTCACAGAGAGACCTGTGTCTCTTGCTGTGTGCTTCAGGCTATGCAGAAGGACTTCAACTTGAGAGGGTGAATTTAGCTGAAGCACTAAATAATCTTTGTAGTAGGCATCTGTAATAGATTCTACGGCATATTTCGGTCCTATACTTGTCACGGTACTTGATTATGGCCATGGTTTTGTGACTACCACATGTGTTTCCGGCAAGTTGGTTTATCAACATCCTGTGTACGCATGTCGTATTTGAAAGATCCACAAATGGGGGATAATGCAATCTATCCAGAACTTCTTTTGACGGCTAAGATGGTTTGTTGGAACAAGTTGCCTGGGTGTTGGTAACTCAAAGACAAGAAAAACTCTCCGTTACCAATTAACAATCATTTATTGAAACCCAATGTTGTAAGAATTATATATATATATATATATATATATATATTTCTTTAAGAAAAAACAAAACCGGACACAGTAGGATTATAAATTTATTTCCATCCTGTTATGTGTTTTTGATATAAATCAAAAACACGAAAACAATTAACAGGACTTCTTCAGATCTTATGGATAAAATAATTCAGAATAGACACAGGAGGGTGGAGGGGATAGAAGAGGGGTGAAGAGTTTTCTCCTCATTTACCCTACTTCCAGGTTTTTATTTTATTGCCGGTTGGAATTATAGTAAATTAATTTTTTATTTTCATTTTTTAAATTCTAATTACTTTTCGACTTAAAACTCTAGATTTAATACTAATTTAGATAAAATAACTTTATTTAATAACTTTACATGAGGATACAGTAATACTTATATCAAATTAAATTCAAGATTTAAAATTAAAGTTAAAATTAATTTTTTTTTAAATTTCAATTTTATTTTCGAGCCTATAAATTCAGTTACCCTTTTATTGAAGAGTACGTACATATTATATGGTTTCTTCACATTTTTTTTTAAATTTCATTTTATCTTTATTCATTTACCTGAAATATCAGTTTAATCCTATGTTTTTTAAAACATTATCTATGATAATTTTTCCATAGTTTAAATTTAGTCCTATGTCTACATCGAGCTATTAATTCACATCTCTTATTTAACAATTTTTCAGGGTCTGGTTATATCATTATTTGTATTTTTTCCCTCTAGACATAGATTACATCTACTATCAAAACATTTTGGAGTATATGACTTTTTCAATATGGACCATTGAATCTCAGGGGTTAAACCTTTATTTTTCAAACTCCAAAAATGCTTAGATAGGGTTGTTTGGTGTTTCAGATGTTCATGGGAGAAAGAATATCTATGATTGGCGTATCTAATTTTCCATTTCGAGGAGGAAATTCCGATATAAGATTTTATCCATAATATTCTCTTTTGAGTAAATAATTCCTTGATATACTACATTATTTAAATTACATAATCCATTCATAGGACAATTATTTCGAGTTTTACAATTACATTCGTTTTGTTTATTATTATTATTATTATTATTATTATTATTATTATTATTATTATTATTATTATTATTATTATTTGTTCGGTCCTGAAATTCCTTAATTATCTCTTTATTATGATTATTGATTATTTGAAAAATATTTTTCGTGCAGGAGTAACTAATTTTTAACGTTTTTCTATTAAATATCTTATGTAGTATATTATCATGTTTAAAGTACTTATCTATCAGTTTCAAAAAATATTTTCCCATATTTATACTAGTTAGTCTACAAAAAGGGGGATTAAACCATATAATTTTTCTTTTTCTATTTTTATGACCATACTTCTTATTTTTTTTTCTTTAATCATATTATTTGGTATATTTTCTTCTTGATAGGTAAACTCTTCCCTAAAACCGTTATTTTAAGGGTATCTATATATATCTTACTACTCTCTTGGAATATTTTCTCATTTGCTGATAAATTTCTTATTCTCAAATTCGAACAATTGTCAGAATCTGAGAAGTTGTGGATCGATTTCTCCGACATCCGTTCTGATTTTTCCTAAAAGTTTTCATGATTATATGTAGGACACATTGAGAAGCAGGGAATTATAAACCTTAACAACAAGAGAAGTAAGGTTTATGCCGTTGTAGTTCTTTGCGATTCCGTGATCACCTTTCTTCGTGAAGAAGGGGGCGCAGTCTTTCGTCCATTTCTCTGTTGTGCTTTGTTTATACACAGCATTGCATAATCTAACACGTATTTCGTCAAATTTCCTTGTCTGTCATACTTTAGGAAGTATTTCCTCAAATCCGGCTGGGTTTTTGTTGCTGTTTTTTTTTTGTTTTGTTTTGTTTTTTTTGTTTTTTTTTTGCTTTTCTTTTCTTTTTCAGGAATACCTCAAATTCTTTCTCAACCTGTCCAAATTTGATGTTTAGTTGGCTATTGATAATGACAAAACATTTACCCCAAAAAAATGGTGAAAAAAGAAAATGTACACAAACTGTCAAAAAAATAAGTAAGAAAATCTTTAATAATTTATTATTTTATTTCTATTTTCTAGTATATCATTTGGCCGGTAAAACGGATTTAGTTAACCCAAAAATGCCGTCTCTCAACTTAAATTTGGATAAACGCTCCTCCCCGCTGGCCAATAAATACAAGAGACACGCGCTCACTTTTGGGATAAACGTGGAATCAGCGGTCCATTTCTTATCATATGCAAATCGGCAAATATTCAAATCGTGTCCGAGTTGAACAAAACTAAATGCTACGAAACTTTCCTTTCACTTCACACAGCTTAGCGTCAGCTGCAATTAAAATATTTGGAAAAGATATCAGCTGATTTAACCACAAAAAGACTCTCTCAAAAATAGTTTAAGAAGAAAAAGAAATCAAACCATCAAGACGATGGGTGAGCAAAATTTGAATAATTTAAATATTTAATTCATACTTTCTAGTATATTACTTTGCCTGTAAAACTGCTTGTATTTCCCCAAAAATGTAGTCACTCAACTAAAATTTGGATAAACGATTTTCCTAAAAAAGATGTGTTGAATTTAAGACGAAAAGCACAAAAACTTAAGCATAATAGTTAAATAATATATCAAAATACAATTTGACAACGCGAGAAATTAAATAAATAGAATCCACAACTAATTTAAACAAAATGAAATTGCTGAACTTAAAGCAAGTGCAAACTATGAAAAATTACGATTTTTTTTTTTTTTGGGGAAGGAAAACTTACATAATGAAAACTCTGCAAATGTAATACTGGAGGTGTATAAAACGGCGAAAAATTACCAAAACGATCAAACCGAAGAGGTCGAACTCCGCAATAATCGCATATGCGGCCTCCATCATCATTCAATCATCTTGTTATGGATTGTCACTAGTAATCAGATTCTAGGGGAAGGAAAGTAGCATCTTTGTGGAAAGACAGAAGTAGTGCTATTTAACCCATCATTGAGTGCCTAATTCTTGTAAAACAAAATAAATTGATCAAAGAAAGTTCGAGACAGGGTTATAAAATCGTTATAAACAGTGCAAGTCAGCAAGTTTATCTTGAAAATTTTGCTAGTTTATAAATAAATAGTTTAGTGAATAAGGAATCCATACCCGATTTCATTCGTTGAAATCAAATTCATGATTTGATCGGGTTTCAAAGGCAGCAATCTTTTAATTCAAAATCACGAGTCATGTGAGAAAATGATTTAACTGTTAAGTGAACATACAAGCTTTCTCTATGACGCAAAGAAAAAATGTGTCACATAAATGGATTAATACTTGAAACACTTAATTGCTGAAAACGTTCAGCCCAAGCTTTTGTTTTGCGCAGGAAATGTGTCAAATTTATCTACCGGCTACATTGACCTGAAAAGCTGTATAATCTTAATAAGTGTCTTATGCAGTGTTTCTCAACCAGTGTTTCCTGGAACTCTGAAGTTCCACATATGGTTGCAAGTGATTATGCGAAACACAGAAATAAATTTGTTTAATTTTATATTCGTAATTTTGCCATACCCATACGGCACATTGTAGGTTTGTTTTCTTTGTTTAATTGCATATCAACTTTCGTGGGTTACCTAATGTAAAGTCATCCTCATAGAAGAATAGTAGATGTACAATTAATCCCATTTCTGCAGAGATTTGAGGTCCATGCCTTTCCAAAGGATATTAATCTGAAATTGAATGCAATAGCGCAACTCAAGTTCCAACTCGCTTACTACGATGATGCAATCCAACGCGTTAGCCGCTACGATACGGGGATTCCCTCCTGCATATTGTTGACAATTTTTTAAAGTTACTCGGAAAAAATACATTATCACATGAACTAAAATAAGAATATGAAATAGGTTTTAATCATATATATTTTTATGCAGAGAATCCCTGAGACATGAAAACAATGGTAAAAAGGATGATAAACGCAGCTCTAAACACAAGTAATGGTTAGCAATTCTTTTAAGCCATAGAAAACGTAATACAACGGAGCTACACTGTTACATATCTAAGCATTTAAACAGAAAATAAATTTTTTCAACATTTGATAGCCTTGCATATTAATTCTAGAAATTGTGTATGAGACAACGGTAGCAACCGTCGTGAATAATGTTCCATATAGAAATAGCAGAAAGACAATATCGAATTAGAATTATTATTTTTTACAAAAAAAAACAATAACCCAAATGACAAATTTAGGTTTCTCACTTTCTTGATCGTCAGGCAAATTTTTTAATCACCTCGTGTACACATACGTATGGTCATGGGACTGACAGTCACCAAGCGCAACTGACGCTGTGTATGCAAACCTGAGATATACATACAGACGGATGACTGCTATATTGATCCTTAACGTATTAACCACGCTGAGCTTCCATATTCAGAGCCCCACTGAGCATTTCTTTGACGGAAGTTCCGGTTATCAACCCACGTAATCTGCTTACACCCATGTATTGCTTGTTTTTCGGTAATAAATATGCTTACACATGTGCATCCTGTGTAGAGAATCCTTGATTGACGGCTCTGTCAAAGGTCAATATGCAATATTTGTATAAGGGATTATAGACGAAACCACAAATTTGAAACTTATGGTTCGGATCAAATTCAGTACACATTAGGAACTGTTTATCAAATTAAGTAGTCGACCATTAGACCACTGCAAGCAAAATTGTTCATTTTCTGATATTAACTTAGGCGTATTTTATTCAAAAGTCAACGTAATATGAAGATGTATCAGGTAAAATAAAATAGAAAATACTAAGATCATTCAATAAGTTTTACCTTAGGAGTTCACAATAAGGACTGTTTACAGTTGTACTTTTTCCGAGGAAATTACTAATGAGAGTTCCTTTTCTTGTCTCGGAGCACTGACCACAGGTCCATGAACTTTTTCTTTACCAAAGAGTCAGTGCGTTTCCACTCCATGAACTGTCTTTTCGACTCTGGCTTGTAGTGGCAAATCCTTGTTTAGACCATCTTGTAAAGATTTTTGCTTTTTACTTAAAAATGCGCATCCGTACTTATCACACATTCTTCGGTAAATTTTAAATTGTTAGTCACCAAAATTTTGATGATAAATCTCTGTTCAAGCCTGGAGCAATCTGTTGATTTGTCGTCTTTTTTAATAGTTTCAAAACAAATGTTTTTGCGAGATTAAAACAATTTTTACTATAAACTATTTTCAAATACTGATGATTTCTATGCATGAAAAAACATTTTTTAATTCCCCTTTTTTTTATAATTTTTTAAATTATCCTCATATATTTAATATTTACCGTAATTTCTTCCAAATAATAACAAAACATACAAATAAGTTTATGAATTCCAAATGATTACTCAAATTTTCTTTGGCAAGTTTGCTTGGCGTCTTTTAGGCGAGCTCACAAACTATTATGCTAAAATGTTAGTCTGGTACCGGTGACTTATATCCCAAGGTATATCCAGAAACCCAATCAGTGGGATATAAAATCCGCTGCAGAATTTGGGGGAGTGATACAAAGGAATTTCTGACAAAAAATAGAAAATTGTGAAACTGCTCTTTGTTTTTCATGCAAAATTCAATATACAATCAAAGTATTCCCTTAATCTTGTTTTCGACTCTGAACAAACCATGATTTTTATGTTGTAATCAAAGCATTCTTTAGAATTGTTGAGATATTACAAAAGGTCTTGCGACAAGTTACACATTCCAACTGATGAATGTAGACCGCGAGCGGGTACCATCTGTTATCCTCATGAAAAGACTATCGACGATTAAGTAAAGTAGATTCTCTTTTGTTGGTGATTTTTTAATGAGCCTGCTGAGACGAGACATTTTGCCCAGAAAAAACTACTTGAATGAATATTTCTGTTTAATCTATCGACTTATTGTTAACTTTGTTTATTCCCAATCCTCTTATCCTGATATTTGCATGAAAATACATCTATCGTTATAGATAAATTCCTGTCAAAATGTACAAATACTTGGATGAGTCAAAAGTTTCGCCAAATTTTAGTAATGTGAGGAAAACTTCAGCCACTCCACATACTTTTCGACTATGAGATACCAAGCTCGCCTGATACTCTGGACGTGATACTCACCGGAATTGCCTCTATGGCTTGGAGCATTGCCTCAGAATCCACGGTTTTTGGCTTACCTGACATTGCTTGATCGTCAAGGCTCATGCAACCCGAGCAAATTTCTTGAAACATCTGGGATCAATTTCACTTTCACCTTTTGCACAACAAATATTTTTGGTTGCTTTTGCAGCGTTATGGCCCAGTTCGAACCCGTAAAAAATACGACTACGTTGCACATTCATCTGCACGGTTTTCAAACCACACGCGGAATGAAGCAATGCACAATGTGTCAGATAATATCCACCACAGCCGGTATATTTTGGACTGCTTTGGTCATGTGATATATGCGCGGCAAATTATCACAACCAAAATATTGCAAAATGTTTTGACTGACCCTAATGAAATACTTTAAACATCTATGAAAAATATCTTTTCTGTATCTACATGATTTCTCATTTATATTTCCGAGAAAAACATAAAGACGCTGGTTTTTTAATCTCTAAAACCAAAAAAAAAAAATGTCTGTAAAAACTGCAGTCACTGTTAAAGGCAAATTAGAGGTGTTTACTCGCACGTTTACACAAGATTTTATCTTTTATTTCAAATGCATATGGCCCTCAAACATATTACAGAAAACATTTAGTCACATGTAACTTAAAATAGTGAAAGGGTTAATTATGCAAAATACTATTTAACTTTTCATTACTGAATCAAATTTCGTTCTTTTTATTTGGTGGGGGTGAAGGAAAGGAAATGATTTTTCTGGGATTTTTTTGTCACAAAGCAAAAACGACATCAGACCAACAAGGTCAAGTTTAAGTCAAAATTACATTAGTAGTAGAATCGATTCTCACTAAGCGCTCGCATACTTCTGGTCTTGTGCCAGACTAAGCTATGCGTAGCATGTATTTACCAAACCCTTCCATCAGGGACAGTTTTTAAGTAGAGTACAGCTGGTTTGAAATCAGTTTTCTTCTAGTTCGGTTTCCATAACAAGAGTAAAGAATCCAATTTACGATCATCATCAAAACTGACCTGACAGAAAGGATACCCTGGACTCTATGTCTCTCTTTCTTTCTTTCTTTCTTTCTCTCTCTCTCTCTCTCTCTCTATATATATATATATTTGTCCCTATCGGCCATAGCTCTGGGTAAGTCTTCTAGATGATAATCAGTGTCTGCGCTGAGCCGATGAAAGTAAGTTTTTGTTATTCGGCCAACATTAGTGTGTACGAGTCCATGTGAGAACGTTGCTTATGAGTTCGTCTTTACTTCTACAATATACTCAATATGTCTTGCTCGTCCTATGAGATGCGAGCTGAGAAGAAAAATGGATTCATGCCTTTCCCAAGCGCTATGTGAAATTCAAACATCCTTGTTCCGTATTTGAAGCTAAGCTGAGTAAATAACAACAGCAGTGGCTATATTTCTTTTAGAAATAGAACTATTGCGACTGCTTCAGCTACTGTCGTTGTTGGCGTTGTGGTTGTTTACAAAGTTTTGGTTAGTCTGATTCACAAGAGGCTTACAGTATATGCTATTTCGATGTGGTCACCTTAGTACTGAGCTGACCCTGCTTAATTTTGGTTATCTAAAGGGTACTGGTGCTTTCAGCGTGACTTGGGCGCTGCTTTTCTTTGTAGCCTTTTATGAAAGATCTTCGGCTCTAAATCGAGTATATTGCGTAATCAGGCGAATAGGTTGCTTGCCGTCACGTATTCCCATATAGGATCTGAAAGATGCTCACCCTGTTGGCAGGCTTAGAATACACTGACGGTATCACATGCAGGGGGTAAAACCCATCTCAAAAAAGAGGTATCCTGGATATGACACAAAATTGTATCTGAGGGTGAGGCTCCGATTTTGAAGTGTAGAGTATATCTTTATTGTCATTACTACCATGTCTACTCTGACCCTGGTTTTGTTTGGGTTTTTGTTTAATGGCATATAAAACTTCGTGGGTTGTTTAATACCAAAGCCGTCCTTATAGACGAACAGCAGAAATTCAATTTAACTGATCGCTGGGGTGGAACAGGAAGTAAGTTCGAAAGTGAACGTAATAGTGCGACTGGTGTTTGAACTCGCATATAACGAAGTCGCAGACCAGTACATTATCCATTACGCCAACGATGTGAATTGCTGTATATAACTATGTCGGTTTAAAATCATAATGCAAAGAAGGACATATACGTCTCTTTATTATTACCCGATTTATTTTGTTTTCAAGCCGGTTTTGATTTGACGGGTTTTCAGGCTATTGTTTGAAAAAAGAAAAACTTTCTTCTATCTCGAGTAGAGATCCTACACCCGAGCCTCCGTAATCATGGTTCACTTCTCAACTATCGAGACTTGACTGATTCTGTCTCTCAATCTTCTGTCTCTTTTCAAATCTCTATCCTATGATCTATACTCACGTATTTGAAGCGCGCTTAACGTAAGTTTTATCGTTGTGGAAAATAAACGTTGACCTGAGTTTAAATCTTGGATGAAGTTGTTTTGCATTTCACTCCAAGCTAATGCTCTTGGGAAAAAATATGAGTAAATATCAGACTAGACTTTGTACTTTAGCCTTGGTTTGGCAACCAGTCTAGGAGAACGAAAATTCAAACCAACTTTACTCTACTTTAAAAAAATAAAACTGTGATGCATTCTGCCCATGGTCGAGAGGCTGGGTAAATCCCAGCATTCACCAGTTGGAGGCATTCATGGTCTTATGGTTACCGTCGTAAGAAATGGACATGGTGACTTTAGTTCAAACCTGAACAAGGCTGTTCGAATTTTATATAGCGTTAATACCATTGGAAAAGTATGAATCCACTTTTTGTCCCTCCAATTATGGGTAATTTGTATGGAAGACTTGTCTCTTTGACCTTGGTATAGCAATTGGTCTAAAAAGGAGGAGACCTCTGAATTCAAACCAATTAAACTCCGCTTAAAAATTGAACTTATGTCGTATGCTTCTCGCGCGGAGGAGTTTGGGTGAATATATACATTCACCAGTCACTCTCTTTTGCTAGAAGCCGATAATGACTCTCCTACCCAGGTGTGTCACCTTTTCTTTGGCCCCTTAAGATCATCTCTAGATCACTTCTTCACACTGCTATCAGCACACAAAGATACGACATACTTATCGTGCTGTTGCGTAATATCTTGTTTTTTACGCGTACACATGTTAATCACAAACTACTCCCACTGGTGGGTAGTTAAAAATCGTTGGATGCTGGCAACTATCTAACTCATTAAGAAGGTCAATGACTATTAAACTCATCACACTTATCATGGACTGCGAGATCAGCCTGCCGAACACTGTACAATGGTGTCACATATAGGGTTGAACAGAAATACCTTAATCATTTTAAACTGTGTAGTGCAAGGGAACTTGGTCAAGTAGTAATAGTAGCTTCGTCTTACCATTTTTCCAGATACGGTCAGTTACAATCATGGCTGGGACCAGTGCACACTGTTCGTTTACTATTGAAGTTGATGAGTCTGTATTTGCTTCACAGAGCTTTTAGTATTTATTTTATGTTCAGAATGATAGTAAATACTGCTATGAGTTGGAATCATATAAGAATATAATAAGACTTTCAACAGCAAACGCACGATGCGCACCGATCCAAAATGTAAGTTATTATCTAGATAGAACTACTATGCCTCTTGCCTAGGTTTACTAGTACCATACAGTTGATATTTTAAAATGTGGGAGGTGTATCTGTCGCATACTGAACAAGAACGTATTGCATATCTGGTTCTTATAATGACTGTCCAACGTTGGGAGAATAAAATCAAACTTCAATTCTTCTTCCCTAACAACGGACATTTTTTAAAGTATAAGGTATATATATTAGTTTTAGGAAGAAGGAAAAGATTTGAATCTTGGTTTATACGTATTTTATGTTTGTCTCTAAATTATTTTTATAAAACTCAGTGAAATGAGTTGAATATTTCCGCTGATTGATGTTATCTCCAAATCCCATAAACATTGCCATCGTGTACAAGCGTTTAAATTTTTTTCTTCTTGAAAAAGAAAAGTATTTACTTTCAAGTAAAAAGAAAGAAAGATTGCAGACAGAATGGTAGTTTTTTATGGCTTTTGTTTTCTCAAAATATTTACTTGTTAATATAACTATCAAATAAAATTTATATACTTCACAATACACACAAATGTATTAATGCATAAAACTAAGACTAACAAGAGACATTTACTATGAAATTTTACTTTATTTTTTTTAAAAAGCCAAAACTAAAACGGATCATAAACTGTCAGAGTTACTGAGCAATAAGAAATGCAAGGATAAGACAAAATTTTGGCCATATTTTTGTAACGTGAGGTAAAATTCGACAGACAGATCCGGATGCTTTTGCTGAGCTAGTGAAGGTGACGAACCACACTAGACTGTGAGATGCCGAGTTTGCCTCATACTCTCCGAGCGCTTTTAGGCCTACCTGACCTTTGCAAACCCCAGTAAAATTTTTCTAAACTTCTGGTTGCTGTACGTTCACCTTTTGTGTAACAAATTCTCCTGGTTGCTTCCGCGGCGTTATAGCCAAACTCGAACTTGTAAAGAATAAGTTCCCGAGTTAGATTACGTTACACGTTCATTTGTGCAGCTTTTAAATCACATACTGAGTGAAGCAAAGTACACCATGTCAATGCACCAACTACCATCATGCTACAAACCATAAGAGATATGTTTCCACGGGTTAAACTGCTTCCGTTATGCGATATATACACCGTAATCTAACATGTACCAATACTTTTGACTTAGTCTAAAAGTTTAAGTAATATTTGTTATATAAAAAAGTTACGATGTGAATCAGAGAACGAGAGAGAGAGAGAGAGGAGAGAGAAGTTTGGACACATTTCAGTTAAATAAGAACGACGCAAAGTCTGTTCTAAAAAGTTATTCAGTAACATAAAAATATACCGAATAGGCATTACGTGATAAAACCGTCCAGTTGTTTCCTTTTTGTTTCGGTACAAGTTTGTGGAGCACAACGGCCACTGAGATAGTTCTGTATTTTTCATTAAAAGTTTAGTATAAAATTTTGTGCATCGCAAGTTGTGTTATAGTTAGCGAGCTCAGTACAAAAACATATTATTATTAGTGAGTTCGATTCGTACTGAGTGCTCTCTGCTAAGCATAGTAAATAACAACTTTATGAAGAATTTTGAAAATCGTCAAGCCGTGCCAACGATAGTGTTTCCTCTGACTTTTTCTCGTCATCCGTTCCATTCAGCAATCGCTCTTAGTCATCTAGATGGCACCCTGTGTTTGTGCAGAGATTTGTTATGGCACGAGGAGGTGCTGAAAAGGTCTCAGTCTTTCTAAGCAAAACGGTGCCTTTTTTATAATTTTGGTTAAATTATTTAGCGGAAGAATCAATGAAACTTAACAATGTGTCAACTGTTGATGAAATGTGTTGAACAATGAGTTATTCCCTTTTTTGACTCTAAGTCATTCATTTCTCGGTAAGGCCGTGATCTTTTCAACACACCCTCTTTTTTTTCCGGAATACAATGTCAGTGGCGATAAATTTCTGACAAGAAGTTGTTTACGGCCTATATCAATAAGTAAACCCAACAATGGATGCTCCTTCAATAGCTTCCTTCCTCAACATTCAGCTACTCGACATTTTCACAGGCAACTTTTCCGGGGCTTTGAACCATTTAAGGAAATAATCAAATTTTAACCATTTAAGGAAATAATCAAACATTTCGATTTATGTATTGTATATACTCACGTATCAGTGACCTAAATTTTAGCCAAATATTAGGAAGTCACACCATATACGAGATACAAATTTCGTGTGTGGAAATAGTTGACTAAGGCTAGGCCTTGGACAACTGACTCACCTAAAATTACCGGCTGCAATATTCAGCAAATAGTCCCGGTTTGGTTTGTTTTGGTTTGGTTTGGTTTTATGGCACATCAACCATTAAGGGTTATTAACGCCAAATTCATTTTTATACTTATAAACAATTCTATTTCAAACAAATCAGTTTAGCGTAAGTGCACAGTTGCAATGTCAAAAACAATTCTATTTCAAACAATTCAGTTTTGCATAAGTGCACAGTTTAGTTCTATTGACCCATAGATAGGATCCAATCAGGTGCTACCACTCTGAGCCAGAGTGGACCTGGGAGCGACGGCAATGTAGGGGTACTAGTCATTCCCTAAAGCTCCAGCATTTCTGGAACCTCAACATCAGATTGTTTAGTGTCATATCTAGGACACTCGTTGCGAGGTGGTCTTACCCCTCGGCAGAAAAATAGTCAGTGTATTCTATAGCCCTAGCCGACTGGGCAAAAATAGTCCCAGATAGTATCGGGTGATACTCGATTATATACGGTAAACATCATCTTTCTAATTCATGATTTGCAGAAAGGAAATTTTAAGATCACACTTATTACCCACTTTAAGGTATAAACATCTTTATCCCCTTTGCTATTGGTTAAATAACCCCACTACTGTTCTTCTACAATGAATGCTTTGACATTAAAAATCTACGAAGATTGATATGTCATTAAACAAAGAAACCAAAGAAATTACCCAAGGAAAATGGGATTTTGTAAAGCTTTCTTTTGTCTGGAACATTTTAGATTTCATTATTTGTATTAATTCCTTCCATGGAATTTCGATAATACACCTTAAAGTGCATTATGTCTGTAATTTTGATATAACAGTATTGATAATTCTAAAGTTTTTGAATCTTAAATTCAATTCTTTTTCAATTACAAGCAACTTCAGTCGAATCATCAAATAGCTGGTGAAGACATGTACTAATATCCATATCATTTTCTTGAGATTACAGCTAGGAGCCATCAGTAAACCTATTTTTAAATATTCAATTGTTTCATTAGCAGTTACATTAGTTCTGTTATTGTTTACTTGTTGGGTTAAGTTCATTGTCTGATGTCAGAGCCTCCTCTTCAGAAGACTGCCGATTGAGATAATCTATTTTTGATTCTGCTTACTCGTACACGGAGGAGTCACTGCATTAAAAGATATGTAAGAAAATTAAATATATATATACATAGAGAGAGAGAGAGAGAGAAGCAAAGCAAATAAGAGTGAATTTTGCTTTGTCTAACACTCAGTCTTCAATTTATTTACAATATCTGGTGTTTCGAAGTGAGCACCCATCTTAGAACTGAATAGGATCATTGCTACTTTGGTTCTCTGTCGGGAATCAGTGCTTTCAGTGTGACTTGACCGGAGGCAGCATTTTACTTTTATTTTATTTTTCTTAGAACGGGTTTAAAGCCCATAACATTAAAAGAAAGGAAAACTTCACAATATCAAATATGTTCATTATTATGACTCCCACGTGTTCGGACAACACAATTATCTGAATCTCTCTCTCTCTCTCTCTCTCTCTCTCTCTCTCTCTCTCTCTCTCTCTCTCTCTCATATATATATATATATATATATATATATATATATATATAATAAGATATCTTTATAAAAAATATTCAAAACGTTTCCATTGCTCGAAAGAAGAGTTTATTTAAAATTATCTTTAAAATATTCATTTAAGATTTTTTTTAAATTTAAGATTTTCATCGTATTCGTGCACATGTCTGTGTCTGTGTCTGTGCGAGTAAATTTTAATAAAACGATATAATTGGGATAAGATAATAATTAAGATATGTAGTAAACTAAGTAATATATATCTAGGAATTAGGTCACTACTGTCGCCTATCATATGATTTAGAGCTGTACGCCTTTATATCAGATACCGCTGCGTTAGTGTCACGTGACTACTTCTACTATTTGACGTTATGGTTTCTGATATCTAAAGGGAGACAACTTTACTATTATCTTGCTTATTCATTCATTTATTTATTTTGTGTGTGCGTTACGCTGTTTTATGTTCTTAACGGTCATATTTAACTATGTTCAAATATGTGCGTAAGAATTTGTTGTTTCAACAGCTTTTCACCTATCTTTCTTGTTTTAAGATATAATTGATTCTCTTGCAGGCTGAGCGACATTTTTGTTGACAACGGTACACAGGTTGTTGTTTTTTCGATAGTTCAATGTAAGACCTTTTTCTTTCTGTTGCTCACTGACTAAATGTTAATGTATAGAAACATCTCTAGGAGACCCCACCGTGGTATAGGATGGTGTAAAGTTTGTTTTTCAAAAGTGAATCATCTAATGCCCAAGCCATTCTTGTTGAAGGACAGTAAGGGTACGATTTACCCCATAGCTAGAGGTATAAAGGTCTTCATACCTTTCCCAAGAGTATTAGTCTGAAAGTAAACGTAATAGTACATCTGGAGTTCGAATTCGTTTACTACGATGTCGCAGTCAAGCACATTAACCTCTACGCCACAGAGACTTCCCCCATACTATTGTATTATGACACAATTGCTGATCAAATTATCATATTTTGAGGTTGTTTTTTATATATATGATTGACTTGTTTGAACATACCCTCTTTTTAGTAAATTTTCTGAAAATAATTCGACCACTCTTCATGGATTAACAAAATTATGTTTGCAAAAGAATAAGTAATGATTTCAAATGCTTTTATTTGCTACGTTCAATTGTTAAGTTTGATTTGTCTTTTCAGAACCTTACTTTCTCTGCATCAGTTGAAAACCCTTAAAAATATTGCAAATGTTTTGAAGATGCATCACTTCAAGTTGGGCTAAAATAAACTGGTTTCAAGTCAAGTCTTTTAGGTTTTGAGAACAGATGTATTTTTTAGATATTTGAGAGTTTTTGAAATTATCATACTTTTTGCATTATAAGCTCTTCGCACATCTG
Source organism: Sepioteuthis lessoniana (assembly GCA_963585895.1). NCBI lineage: Eukaryota > Metazoa > Mollusca > Cephalopoda > Myopsida > Loliginidae > Sepioteuthis > Sepioteuthis lessoniana. The sequence continues at coordinate 62,743,565 of OY757941.1, forward strand.
AGGTACAACATATTGCCGAAGGTTGTCTGTGTGAAGGTGTCTATCACCCTAGGGTCTTTCATCTACACACATTCTAATCATCGTTTTATCTCCCCTTATAAACTTGTGAACCAGACGGATATATTCAGACCAATATTCCACTGTATTAAAATCTTAGCATTGAGTAGTATAAGCTAGTATTCGAAATATTTTGTTTTTCTTCGACAAGAAACTTTACTACTGTCAAGCAAATCTACTCATTGATATACTCGAGTATCAGGTTACATGACAAGAAGCCGGCTGAACTCGTTGCTATATGGAAAAGGAAGATTAATAAAGAATTATTTCAAGCACTTGGTGCCTATATATATATATATATAGAGAGAGAGAGAGAGATGATGATGATGTAGTTTACTATATTCATAAATAATGCAACTTAGTATTATAGGACGGAAATTGAAAAAAAGGTGAGAGAAAAAGAAAGCTTTCATTGTTTAAATCATTTGGGCGATAAGTTTACATCGAGGAAGAAAATGTTCATGGTATTGTTGGTATTAACTTGTATCACCTTTATAATTTTGCATTTAAATATTATGTTTCATTTACGAAGAAATTCAAGACGATTCTTATGACTTAACATCTTTTTTGTTATGAACCAAACAAGCGCATCGATAGAAAAAAAAAAAGAGATTTGTATATTAAGGAGATTCTATCTGTCTGTAACCGAAATTATGTCACCACCGACGTCACGATTCTCTTCGTTATTTTTTATTATTTAACAGTCATTGTTTAACCTTAATTAGATTCTCATTTATTAATAGTGTCTCTCATAAAGTATCGCTGAGTTAGATTTGCTTCAAAGTAGCCCATGTTATTGAAGGGTTTTAAATCCTGCGATGTGTGTAAAAAAAATAAAGGTTTACACATTATATGGTGTAGATAATTTGCATACTGGTTTTATCAAACCAGGGTTTAATAAATTATTACTTTGTATTACTGATTGAAGATATTATTTTATACTCAAACGTATTATTGTCCAGTCGGTTGAGACTACAGAATATACCGAAGGCTTCTCTGCAGAGGGGTAAGACTCTCCAAATGAGCGTCCTGGATATGATACTAAACAATCTGGTGGTGAGCTTCCAGTAATGCAGGAGCTTTGGAAAAACGCGGAGTACTCCGTCATTGCCATCGCTCCAAGGTCCTTTCTAGCCTGGAGTGGTAACACCTGATAGGGTTCTATCTATGGGCCAAATAGAACAAATCTGTGTACTAATACTAAACTGAATTGTTTGAAATAGAACTATTTAAATAACCTACAAAGATTGATATGCCAAAAAACTAAACCAAACTAAACGTATTGAAAGCAATCCTGTGCATGATTTCATCAATTAGACTAAAATAGAAATAAGTGTAATCATTTTATATGCGCTCTTATTTAGTATCGTTGGTCTTTTCAATTTAATATTATGTTCTAATAAATTAGAACTTAAATAGTTCCGCTCGTCGGTGGGTGCATATGTTCGCAAGTGTTTGTAATAGAAATACATGCATGGCAAAGTTCCTTTTGGTCTTAATTCGTGGTGCCGTATTCTATATAGAAATATCAGTAATTTACGTATCATCTCGAAGTTGTGTCATCTTAAAATGCCACAAGCAATGCCACTGGAGGGTGAGTGGAACTGATGTCTTTTACGTACGGCATATCGAGTTGAATGTATGCTAAATTCGCAACTTTTTTCTTAACTGCCTTGATGTGTTCTATCGCAACTAAATATGTTGCCGCTTCACAGTCAGTGGAAAAGTCATCCTGTAAGCTAGCTCTTTTTTCGGTGTTTACTATACGCTGACTGTATCTTCTGCATAGGAGTAAGTCACTCCCAAAAGAACTATCCAGGATCCGGTGGTGAGGCTCCAGTTCTGGAGCTCCGTGGAGTATAGAGTCACCCTTCATTGCCACTACAATGAGGTCCACTCTAACTTGGAGTGGTAGTACGTGTTATTGTCCTATGTATAGGTCAAATAGATCTGTTTTGAAATTATTGATTTTGAATAGGAATATTCGAAATCATATGGCTTCAAATTAAGAATAGTTACTTGAAACTCTGTTTATTATTAGTAACTAGAATTTTTATCACATAGAATATTTGGACAATTGTCTTTATCATTTTTGTTATACCCACAACGTTTCAGCCGATGCGTCCTTCGGCTGTCTTCGGGTGCTTCGTCTCGAACTCAAGCCAAAACGTTGTGAGTATGACAATGAAAATGAAGACAATAGTGCGTATATTTTAAGTGATAAGAATTATCAAGTTCATCTCAGAACTTTAGACAAATAGTTTCTAAAAATTGTATAAATGCTTGCAAAAAAGAATGACCCAGGCAGCAAGGGCTTACATGCCGTAAAACCAACCAGCCATAATCCTGTGGACAAGGGCAAATAATCCCACAATGACAATGTTGATATTTACAAGCATGGATTTCCCAAGCAATTAATTTTTCGCTATTTACCAGAGAAAATGTTGCTTTACCTCTGTAATAAGGTTAGACTGATTATAAATAATTGCATACGACTTTCTCAACATGAATTGATGCGCTTTAAACAGGAAATTAGTATTCGACAATTTTTTTTTTTTTTAGATTTTGTTATTGCATTGTCTATTATGAAAAACGTTTGGAGAAGGTTTTTGAAATATCTTATGTTCCTCTCTAATAAAATAAATAAACATTCAGTTTTTATCTTTCTCTCTCTCTCTCTCTCTCTCTCTCTCTCTCTCTCTCTCTCTCTCTCTCTCTCTCTTTTCTCTCTCTCTCTCTCTCATCCTCTTATCCTGGATGAGATAATCAACGGATATAAATTGACATTGATAGATATAAACAGACTGAAATTGAAAAATGTGAACCGATTGAGATTGATAGATATGAACCCAACTGGGGAAGCACAAGAAAAAACTTACTTTGAAACGGTTTTTCTTTAAAAATCAGAGGATCGTTTTTATAGAAACCTAACAACTTGATATGAGAATGATTAATTCTTGACTTTGTCCGGTAAATTCATCGCGTGGTAAATCCATCGTATGGTAATTTTATCACTGGTAAATTATTCATGGCTGAATTCAGAATCTAATCAGAGTTTTCAAGAATTTAATAAAAATAGCTAAATGGTTAAGGTTAGAGAAATCTTATTTCGTAAAAGCAATTAATCCGATACGATAAATTTACCCGTAATAATTTTACAATGCAATGAATTTAATGGCGATAAATTTGTTGCACGATAGATTTATCACGCGATGAATTTACCGCAGAATGATTTTTGACAACTTATGGAAAGGCCACAATTGACTAAAACACCCTTTTGGTCCCGGTGTATCTATTCATCTCCTGAACTGTTTTCTTATCTACATTCAGGATGCGTCAAAATAAAGGCGAGCCTGATCCTGGAGATCCCTACCCTGAGACACTACGGCTTTTTTTCACTATAAGTGGGGGTTTTGAGTAGTCTGGTGCCTTCATGACAAAGATTGTGGGGACCAGCCAACGTTTGTACTTACCAACGCTCATGGACCCTCACGTTAAACAGATCCAATGTGTCTCCTGGAAGAGGATAGTTGAATATCGAAAATTCAGTATTGTTGAATAGCATTTTTATCATCATTTGTACCTTGTAAACAGCGAGCTTGAATCTTCAGTACGAAAAAATAACCTATTCAATCTAAGTTCCTGATGGAAAAGAGAAACTAAATAGAAACTAGATGAGCCATGAGCCGCTGCGTTCTCGTTGTAACAGCGGTCAATGTTAATTTTGATTATACTAATTACATAGTTATCACCGTTACAAGAATTCAGAATTTGTAAGGAAAGTTGTTCATTTTGAGTAAAGACTTCAAAAAATTTTATTTTATTGGTATTTTTAATATATTTATATATATATATATATATAATTAAATATCTTAATATGATGTGCCGTTTTAACAGTGTACGCTCACGATATATATATATATATATATATATATATATGTGTGTGTGTGTGTGTGTGTGTGTGTGTGTGTGTGTGTGTGTGTGTGTGTGTGTGTGTGTGTGTTTATATATATAGCGATCATTAGCCCAGCCGATTGCTGTCCAGCGAAAAACTTTTAGTTGTGTTTTAATAAATTTATACTATGCGTAAACATTCCCAGAATCTTAGTAATGTTCACTTTTTGAAATAAAATTTCAGCCATTTGATAATTATCAAAACAAAATAAATTAAAATGCATTACTTTGTTTGAATATTTTTAATTCAGACATAAATTTTGTGTAAGCGTTTTGTATTTCACTTTCAAATTAAATTTGCTTTAAACGATTTTCTTCTGATTAATTATGAAGTCTGCTTTGAGTTGATTATATAACCTAAGAATAAAGTGAAATTGTGTGATCGCTGTTAGTTAAATGATAAACTCTAAAATTATCTGGGAATTCTTTGCGGTAATCCATTTTCAACCGAAGCAGGAAGTCAGCAAATGAATTAAACGCAGCAAGTGAATTCCAGTGATTTGATTTATGACTTGTACTATCCAGCTGAACTCAGTCTCAAAGTGGATTAACCTGTATTCAATAAGGAAACTTCTGTGAGTACAGAATTAGATGCGTAAAAGAGAAAAAAAAAAACACCCATACAAAGAAAAATGCAATTGATTGTATCTAGAGATTCACAAATATCAAAACCATTTTTGACTTTGTCTTTTGCAACATTAAATGATATAATTATATAATAATGATTATATAAACAAGGAGTTTGTATCAACAAACTCCTTGTTGATCCAATCAGCTTGTTGTGATTATTACGTTTGTTTATAGATTAATTAAGCTGAATAAAATCAAATATTTCACCAGGCTATACCAATTCCTTTATTAATACGAGAATCATTCAATGAAGTGGATTTTGCCTCAGGGGTTTGCAATAGGAAGCACTGTTTACAGTTGCACTTTTTTCAGGGAAATCAATAATGATAGGTACATTCATGTTCCTGAACACTGTCAGCATCACCTTCTTTGCTGACCACTGCAACCGGAATTTTTCTTTACCTGAGTGTCAGTATGTTTCGATTCGATCGAGTATCTTTTCTACTAAGACTCGAGGGGAATTTCTTGTTTAGCTCATTTGTAAAGTTTCTTTTTACTACCCATATTCTTTCGTAAATTGCACATGATTTGCATTTTTCAGCCAATAAAAATTTTATGACAGACCTCGGTTCGAGATTTGCCACCATCTTAAATAGCCTTAAAACTAAATATTCTTGAGAGATGAAAATAACTTCTGTTCTAAAACAATTCCAAACAATGCAGAGTTTACATGGAAAAAAATTATGGAAAAATCTATTTTGCATTTTTTTAGTTATTGAATGACACAGTTTAGATACCTTGGTAACAATATCACATCTACTGTAGGCGATGTCAACATAAACAAAGATAAAGCATGAACTTCTATTAATAGATTAACGAACATATATAAATCCATTTTCTCTGGTTAATAAATATTCGTTTTCAATAGCAATATTTAAAACTCTTTAACCGTGGGCCTAAATCGAATTATTGGTATTATATAACAATACTTGGAACCATTTAACTGTGTAAAAACAATAGCAAAATTTGCGTGCAAACAAATTAGATTTAACTCACTTAATGATATAACTTACAAACGGTGTGCAAGTAAATGACTGATGTAAAATTTTTACTCTTATTATATAATAGTCACAATTTGAAATCAGTCATTTATTTCAATACTTGAAACCATTTGACTATGTGCCAAAAAATGGGCTCATGCTCATTTAAAATGTTATCTACAAAATGTGTTTACAAATCATATATTTGATAAATATATACAAATAGGATTTGACACTACAAGGGTTGATATGCCATAAAACCCAACCAACTTACTTATACATCTTCATTGATGCATCAAGATGGGTCAGTGATGTTTCCTTTTGGTTCACGAGGGGGGTTCGGGTCTAGCAACATCAGACCCCGTTGCCCAAATGACCCAGTTAGCATTGATCTTACTCCAACTCCCATCCCGGCAGCTAAACTGCGCATCCACACAAGACAAACGACCACAGAAATGGCTCTGTCACTTTTAATTTTGCAATAGCCAATCAGAGCTCGGCTCTTCTGATGACTTCTGAATCTTTCCTTTAAAATTGGGAGGCCACTTTGCTCTCGCTTTCCGGCCGGGATGACGTCGTTATTTGGCTATTTCTTCAATCCGGTATGTATTTTTTTTCTCTTTCCTTTTTTTTTTTTTTCTTTTTTTTTACCTATTCCTCCCCCGAAACTTACAAAAAAAATAAATAAATAAAAAAAATAAAGATTAAAAAAATTTTAAATTTAGAAAAAATTCTGTACATAAATATACAATTGCGATTAAAATAAACAGACTCCAATTTAAAATTGAAATATATGTTAAATTTTTTTTTCGAAACTTATTTTCATTAAAAAAACACTGTACATAAATATACAATTGCGATTAAAATAAACAGACTCCAATTTAAAATTGAAATATATGTTAAATTTTTTTTCGAAACTTATTTTCATTAAAAAACACTGTACATAAATGTACAATTACGAACCAACAAACTGATAAATAAAACAGGTATTCTTCCAAGCAGTAGCCGTGTAAGTACTATTTTATGATTGCACCACGTCGACTCTAACGAAACGTTTGGAGAAGAAGCTTGGTGGGAACTACACACAGATACTGCATACTGTTTTGACCAAATTCCGGAAGCAACATCCTGCAAAACAGCAGCTGTACGACCACTTATCTCCTATCCAACAAACTATCTAAGAAAGGTGAGCAAAACATGCAGTCGACTACTAGTGAAGTAAGGACGAGTTCATTTGCAACGTTTTCTTGTTAGTCGGTCAACAAAAATTTACATTCATCATCTCTGTGCTGACGAGAGAGAGAGACTGTGGAATCTGTTGCCAGTACGCCTGACTGATGATGATGCCAATATTCTTTTTTGTTTTTGTTTTTTATGACAAGGAATTTATAATTCATAAGCGATTGCACTCCTTGTAAACTGATACCTAAAAGATATTTTCTCCTAAACTGATTTGATAAAATCTCAACATATTTAAAACATTTTTAAAAAGATCTATCCTGTAATATGGTTTGGTTGTTGGGTCGCTACTCGTGTCTTAGGCAGGAATAAACTAGTGTAACCCATCCCTCTCTGTGTCTGGTTTGAATTCATTTTTCTTCCCCTTCTTCCAGGCAGGTTACCATACCAATGTTAAAGATCCCAGTCAGCCCTACCAATCACCGATAGATGGCGGGAAAATACTTTGATTCATACATTTCACTAAGGATATTGGCGAGGTGTACACAAGTCCACTTCCAGTAATGATAACCTTTACGCCATGAGCGCTCCCATTAAAACTCTTCACTCTATAGATAAGAATAATAAAAGTTTTTATGTTTTTTTAAAATTCATTTGAATAGAAATTTTGATACCGGAGATTGACTTTCCAATCCTCCCTATGTTCCACTTGTCGGCACAACTTTTTTAACATAATCTAAGATCAGTCTAAAACATAACTGATCAAAAAGGTTTCAGTATTATATTCAAAAGTGGAGCAATTGCTTTGAATTTTTAAATCGAATTGAAGTATGTATTCACTCAAACCCTTCACCACGAGTAGGGTGCGATATAAGGTCAGTTTTTAAGAGTTTAAAAACTTTCAAATCCTGAGTCTTCCATTTTCTAGACCAATAGCCATATTGAAGTTAAAAAGCCTCGTCTGCCCTACTATTTATTCATAGCTGGAGGGAAAATAGTTGGATTGATACCTTTCCCCAAGAGTATTAGCGATATGTAAAATTCAATTCAATTAAGTGCAAGTATCTCGCTTTGCAAAACAATGCCTGCTGAACATTAGGTACAAAGAGCGTCATTGTTCTTTGAGATTCATCTCATGACCTGGTCATGAGACTAAACTGCATCTGATGGTGATGATCCACTCCTGGTGTTTTGGGTATACCACTTCATGACCATTACTCTCAGGTCTACTCTTATTCTGTATGATAGTGTACCATGGGTCAAATAGAACTGGCCAATCAATGTTAAATAGTAATAATCGAAACCAGCTGACTGTTTTCAAACAAATGAGATCTAACTTGTTTTAAAATAATATCACCAACAAATTATTCGTTCACAAATCACACACACATATTTATATGATCTGGAATAAAAACATCCATAAGGGTTGAATTACCATAAAGTACCAACCAACTGAAACTTATTACAAATTTTGTGCTAAATGTACTTTCAGGCGTTTCTAATGATAAACCTTTCAGCCAAAAAATTCCATCATCTTTTGTCAGTCGATGGGAGTAGATTCATCTTTTTTTTGACGATTGTTCTGTAATAATTATTTGCTAAGTCTCAACAATACAGAAAAAATTTTTTTTTTTCAAAAGCAGAAATCGAAAATGACAAAAGATCGGTTAAGAAATGTATATAAAAGATTTTTAGGAAAACATTTTCCTAAATTAGATCTTCAGGAATTTGAGTTTTGCTTTAAAATTGCCTGCAAGCTAAAAATAATACGTTTTTACTCTCACAACAACTGTTGCATTTAGTGTGAGAAATTTATAAGCAATCCTGATAACTATTTATGTACAGATGTAATAATATCAACATGGCAAAGTGAAATAAAAACTAAATGAAAGAAGAGAAAGGCAAACAGAAAGAAGGAATAGAATGAGAAAAACGAAAGAACATTGAGTGCTGTCGCTATTTTCAATAACAATCTACATATTACAAAAACGAACATATATATATATATATATATATATATATATATATATATATATATATATATATATATATATATATATATATAATCAGGTTAGGTGACTCCAACAGCGCTACCGGTACCATGTATTCCAGTACTACCAGCTGCATGTTCAAATGATCGGCGACAAAAATCAGTTTTCCACCAGGCTACATAGATATTCAGAAGTGTAAAATGTGTAAAATAATTAGGGATTTTAATTAATTATTTTAGTTTGTAGTGATAAATTGTGTGCTTGCTAAAACTTTGAGTTCGTAGTTACAGGTTTTTGATTTCTAAAGGTCCGGATTTGCGTAAACCTTACTGTACTTACTCATCTCACGCCTGTCAAAATAAAGCATGAAAGGTTTGTTTTAGAATCAGCTGTTAGCAAAATATATATCAAAATAAACATTTAGATACATATAAGCTGATATGTAGAATGATGTGGCACTAAAAAATTTTAGTGATTACGTGTGATTAAGGCATTTGTCAAGAGAATAAGTGGAAATAAATATATAAGAAGCTTTTAAAAGACGTAGGGTCAGTCGGAGAAGTCAAGAGAGTCGGTTACAGTCAGAGACAGAGCAGGAACAGATGGCGGGAAGAAGAAATGTCTAAGTCTATGGTTGTCCATTTCGTCTACCACGGGTTATAGTTTCTGTCTGTCTAATTGACTCAAGCAATTCCTTTCGTATATCTTTCTCGTTTCGCGGATACTACCAAAAGGTTATTAGCAATAAATTCTCGTATCATGAACCGATTTGTATTGCGTGCGTGATAACTTTCGACATGGCTTTGTAGCGTTACAGAAGGACGAAATATGAGATCCGTCAAAGGGCAGATAAACCCAACAGTAGTGGCATTGACCATCTCGTGCACTCATGATACGAAGTGTGTGATAGTTTCCGATCATTGTAAGCGATGGAACTCCAATATTTGATAAATTATTCATTTAGAAAAAAAAAACGTTAATGACAAACTGGGAATGGTGGAATGCTATTATCAGAGTCCCTGTCTAAGAGAAGGACACTTTGATATAAAACCTACGGTTTATATAACATCAAATGATATAGGCTCGTTCATTTTGGATACATATTAAAGTTTTGCAATTGGGACTGACTCTGTGTATTGTCTTTCCTGGCTATAAAAAGCTTCAGGCACTGATATTGCTTGATCTTACAAAATAGAAATAAAAAGCCCATTAGAATCCTTCCCTCCTTCCTAAATAGAAGCATAAGTATCATCAGAGACTTTTGTTATGGTATCTCAACCGCTTCAAACATAGTGTAATAATACATACATACTATTAGCCATAGCTACACTCCTTACTAATTTTTATAAGTTAGTTTTCCTCTAAATCAAGGATACCAGGATTTTAATATTTTTAGTAGAACATGATACAGTAATACGGGTATGATATGTGTCGTTGCCTCCCACCAGACAGGACTTGACACAAGATCAATGACCCTACGGCCGATTATAGTGGGGATTTAGGGAAGGGAAAGGTCGGGAACGAACCGAGACTCGAACCCTGCTGGTCTATGCTGTTCATTGAACCACCAAGTGCAATGTGGGCCAAATGAGCCAAGCTGTATCGCGAACCCAAATCTAGGTTCGGGCACGGAGGCCAGGTTATAGCTTAAACTAGACACCAAGGTCTAGTGCTATATATAAGGGACAAAGTTGTCAATCTTGCAGCTCGCCCACCCGAAGGTGGCCCAGCCGAAGTTGTGGGCCTTTCGGCCTAGAATCTGCCATTGATTTCGATACTTCATCCGGCACGAATGCCAGACGGCCCAGTCAAGGCCAGGGAAGTAATACGGGTATAATTACTAATTATTTATTACCAAACTCGACGGCATTGAAAATCTGTAAACCAAAAATCGAATTACACGAATTTATGTAATGAATGTGTTTGGTTTTTTGATTACAACATATTCAAATTTTTTACATTCTCAATGCGATAGAGTTTGTTAATAGATTTTACCTTAATATATCAGTTTTGATTGCATAATGTTCCAGTATTTTTTTTTCAAAGACAAATAAGTTTTTGATGAAACAATTAATAGTGTTGTATTTATATATAGGTAATACCGTAATTTTTTTTTTAAGTGGTTGCACCACATAGATTTCAACAAAACACACTGAGAAAAAAGCTAGATGGTAATTACACAAGGATGCTGCGTCCTGTTTTGAAGAAATCCTTCAAGCAGCACCTAACAAAACAAAAGCTTACAAACCATCCAAGTAAGATAAATAGGATATACTTGTCACGGCAGTGGAAGTAAGGACGAACTTTTATTTAATATAAATGTACATACATTTATACTTGAGCATATAGTCCCAAGAAGAAACAAGGACGAATTCAGAAACAATGTTCTCCTATTGACTCCTATATATGGACACCCCAGTGTTGGCTGACCAATGAAAATTTCCCGCCGTCAGCTCTATGTGGACACTAGATGCCGTCTAGAGGATCTTTGAAGAGCGATGAGCGATAGAGATAGGTTGTGAGAGAGAATCAACAGAATGCATGCTGTTATTACACCTTGATGATGGTGAGTATGTGAGTGAAAAAGATAGAGAGAGTGATGATATTAATAACAAAGGTCTCCTTTGTTGTCATCCTGTTGATTTTAAATTAATCTTCTTTGAAAGATTTGACAGAATTCGTTTTTTTCTTCAGCTAAAATGAAGTGTTAATTTTTTATGCGTTCAGAAAATACAAAAATTTAATTTATACTAATAACAAAAAATAACTTTGGATTTTATAATCTGGAAATAAAATTATAAAACCGAATTAAAAATAATTATATATTCATACAAATATTATACTTGTAAATCATACGCATTATAAGTAAAGGTTTCAAATTCTTTTTATGAATAAATTTGATATTTTTTTATAATGCTCTGTCCAGGAGAGACTTTGGTTTCAATCACAACACCAGGAACTAAGTCGTAAAATCGATTCAAAGTATTTCTTTAAGTTGATTCTTAGATTATTAAAATTCGTTTGAGTTTAGCTTCAATATTTTTTCATAACTTTGTAGGGAGACAATAAATGTCATCCTTTTGATTTGTTGGCGTGTCTTTGGACATCACGTGAGGAGTCCAGAACCCTTTCCTGCTCTCTTTTAATCACTGTTGTCTAAACAGATAAGACCTCTTTTTCTTTGTTTTTGTTTTGTTTTTTTCTTTGTTTTTTGTTTTCTTTTTCGTTTTTTTTTGTTTTATTTTGTGTGTATTTGTTTGTTTGTTTGTTTGTTTGTGTGTGTGTGTGTGTGTGTGTGTGTGTGTGTGTGTGTGTGTGTGTGTGTGTGTGTGTGTGTGTGTGTGTGTGTGTTCATTGAATATATTTGATCTGGCCACTCGATGAATTAAATTGAAAACCACGGAAGAACTCAAGTAAGACTTTCAAGATTTTGTGGTTGATTAATCTTAACAGTATGTGAACTTGACTGAGGTTATTTTATTCCTAGAGGTCAGGGAATACCGTTATCACCACTTTAGTACGACTTTTTATAGACTGCTCTCCCATGGAACAAAGCGCACATTTCACCTGTTTGGGAAATGTTTTTGTATTGTAACATTTCTTATATGACATATCTATGTATTAAATGTCTTATATATATGTATATATATATTTCTGCTTTTCCTCCCGTTTATTCAGGGTTTGTATCAGTTGATTTATTAATATTGGACCTTGATGAGTGGGGACACAACTAAACATCCTCCCTAACACCAAAGCCTTGCTAAAAACTGGTAACAAGCTCAATAATCTCAAAAGAAAAATTTTCATAATAATATAGTTTCAACAAGTTTCTGTATTTTTCGTATCAATTTAACTGGGAAATGATCAATTTGTTTCATTATTTTCCATCAATAATTAGGTCCAAAATCTTTCGCCTATCCAATAATCTAAACGGTTAATATTTGAGAGTTCATAAACCTATTGTATTTCAAAATAATGGCAGCTTTCATTCTGCTCTCTAAAACTATATAACATTTGGCATGGGAAATTTTATCCGAAAAAATTCAAGCAAATGAATCTAAAGAAGAATATAACAAAAGGCCGTGTGACCATTGAAAGGAAAGAAGTGTCCCTTTTTTTCTTAAGCTTGCCTAGTTGTGATGAAAGAGGTCTAAATGTATATTGGACCTGAATTACATGGATACTTAAAGATTTGATAAATTATATAAAGATTAGGTGGAGCTGGGTCGACTACTATATTTAACTCGTGTTTCTTTTGTCCTAATTTCTATTGATTAAAGTTTTGTGTAATTACAATAAAGAGCAACAAAAATGACAACAAAAATTTTAAAAAACAGTCAGAAATCAATAACTAACGAAGCCTCTTCTAATTAATCTTCAAGAAAATATTACTTTTGTATGTAAACAAAATATCGAAGATGACATTCAAAGAAAATTCAAATAGCAAGTAAAATAGTCCTTAAACTTCAAATTACCACCTGCTGGTTCCGTTGAATCTTCGCTAGCCTCATTTTTGATTTTGAACTGAGAGATTTTTCTTCTCCACGATCTGGCGGTCTTCTCTAATATTTACCCGTAGTTGAGGAGAGGAGCAAAAAGATGGATTTTTGAATTTCTCAAGAGCATTAGCGCAAAATAAAAACAAAAAAACTTTGTCCAGCGCTAAACTCGGTTAAAATGCTTAAATTTTCTACTTCATTCATAGTAAATAAAGACATTATATACTAAGCTTAGAGACGGATGTTGAGAAAGAGAGAATCAAGGGAATCCTTGCTGTCAAAATGCCTATTGTATCTTCCTGTCACAACTTCGTAGTCCCCGTTGCAGCTGTCTGTTACGTCTTACAGAATTTACAGTGTCGTCAGAGCATTGACCAGAAGTCATGATTTCGGTATTTTGATATTCATTGCGAATCATCATGATACAAATTTTTTTCAATATTCAGATGCCTTCCGTGCTCCACGGCAACAAACTTTTTCTCAACAATAACTTTAAGACGTGAAAAATCCTCAGATTTAGCCCGAACACCCTGTGCACAACAACAAAATGGATGGTAAAAGGGCCAAAGAAGTCCGGGTTATCGGTTCGCTTTGAGGAGTATGATATAGCCAAAGAAAAGTATTATTGTTATAACAAACATTAAATATTTACAAAATGCACAACAAAGCGGTTGTGAATGTCAATTTTTTTACATTTTGTCATATGCATATTTTAAAATTTAGATTTATGGAATTGTTAATGTCCATATCTTTGTCCTCTAAGTAATTTGTTATCGTTTCTATATATTCTCAGGTTCAGTCAATTCTCTCTGCTTTTTATGCAATAATCTTCCTAATCTTTTCTTGTAAAGTTGACTTATAGTAATTGGTTTTATGCAATTATGTCCTTGATTATTTCTACTCAATGTTGCATTTATATTCAATTTTCTTAATTAGTTCAGATGTTGGCGAGCGTGTACCGTTGGAAACTCCCCGTCTCGCCAACATTTTTATGTTTGGTTTTGCAATTTTTTTTTTCGAAATATCATCAATTAAAAACTAACCTTTCAGATTATTAAAAAATATTCAGGGAAAGTTTTTGGATGCAGTAGCTGTTTCCTGTATTACATTAACATCAAACAGGACACCCACGGCCATTTTGTCCCATTTTTTTTGTTTGTTTTTTTTGTCGATGCTAACAAAAAAATTAATTTGAAATAAGGACTGCTATACCAGACTCTAAAAGTAGAAATGGTACTGGTAAAATATAGAAAGACCAAAGGCAGCGAGATAGTCTAGGATAAGAAATTCGACTGACGAGTATGTATTTACCAAACCTTCAAACAAGTAAGGTGCTACATAAGGACAATATTTAGCGGAGTTTTACAGGTTTAAAGTCTGAGTTTTCCTTCTCCTAGACCAGTTACCATATCAATGCTAAAGAGCCTAGTGTGCCCTATTATTTTACCTACAACTGTAGGGAGAATAATTGAATTCGTACCATTTCCAAGGGTATTCGACGAACGTGTACAATAGGAACACCATCGAAGGGGTGTGCTATTTGATGTAAAAGTTACATAGCAAATTGATACTCCTCTAAAAATTAAACGGGCAACTTTTTCCTATATATGTGCTTTTAATCTGAAAGTTTGGTTCTTAATTTATCTTATTCCGACTAAGATGATTTCTATATTATCATAACTAAAATTTTTGATGTGGGAGACCAAATGCTTTATATCAAGGCGGTGTGTTTCACTCAGCAAATATTCAAGACTTTTTTGAGTAGAAACTTTTTTGTGAAAACAGTTCACTGAGTTTTAGATAAGAGATATTAACCGAGTTTATTAGTCACAGCAATTATGTCCTTTTAAACTGTTTAGTTTGAATTTTTGTTAGTTGTTTCTTGAAAAGAGGGAAAAATCATGAAAATTGCAGTAAAAATTTTAAAACTTACTTCCTAGTTGTAGACGTGACAGTACTAGTGTATGGTTGCACCACTTGAACTTTAACGAAATTCCTAGAGAAAAAGCTAGGATGTTACTTGATGTTTTAAAATATCCTGGAAGCAGCAACCTACAAAACAGCAGTTGAGCGGCTTCTTATCTCCCATTTCACAACAAGCAAGACATGGTGGATACTATTGAAGAAGTATGGACAAACTCATAAGTGACGTTCTCCCATAAATTCCTATACATGATCACGCAAGTATGGACCGATTTGCAAAAACTTACATTCATCAGCTTTGTGTGGATACTTCGTGCAATCTAGAGGACTTACGAAGAGCGATAGCCGATAAGGATTGATGGCGAGAAAGTTAAAGGAATCTGTGTCGACAGAACCCTTTAATAATGATGATTTTTAACACAAAACCTATTTGATGATGTTGACAAAGAAATTTTCTGAAATGAAATAAACTTCTTTAAATTCAAATTATATATTTTACATTATCTCTCAGCGGTGAACTGAACTTTCGGAGAGTCAGAAAGTGCCTAAAGACTCCATACACCAAGAGGTCCTGGTGGTAAAAGTTTTATTTTTTGAAGTGCCATAGCTAGAATATTTTAACACGATGAATCCCAGCTGATCCATTAATATACGAGTGTTGACTGAAAAGTTCATAGGTTGACCAAGATATTTTCATAGAATGTGACCAAATGAGGCTTATTTTTCAACATAGTCTCCCTTGTGAACCCCAAACTTCTTTTTTCGGTGTTACAGTGCTTGTATCCGATTGGTCGAAAAATTTACATTCATCAGTTTTGGGCAGACATTAGGTGCCCTCTAGATGATTTACTTAAAGTCAAGGGAATCCATGTCGTTAGCACGCCATAATGATGATGATGATGGGTTTATTTGCTGCTAAATAATAAAAAAAAACAAGGTGAATATTATCTAAGTGTGCTAATTCCATTATTTTTATCACAGGTAGTAGGAAAAGGACAATTAGATTTATGCAGTTTGTAAATCCGGAACAGAGTTGTCTATTCACCAAGCTTCTTTTAAGATCTCTGATAGACCAAAACGAAGTAAAACAGAAATTTTAAAAACAAGCATAAAATTTAAAGCCTTTGGTAGAAATAAAGGATTCATCATTCGTATCCAATGTGGATTTTACTGATAAAAACAAAAAATACTTTATGAAATATTGATGTTTAATTTCAATAAAATGAATGAACAGAAATGTCTTCAATCCTAATACAGTAAACTAATATTCCATTTAGCACAAAACCAAATACTGGAGATGAGTCTAGTAGTTCAGTACTTTGTTGCTCTTCTATTGGTTTAAGATAGACATTAGAAATCATAACGTTTATTAGGATTCGAACGCTAATCCTAATACAACTGTAAGTAATTAAAAACATCATTTGATTTTTTATTAATAATCCAAAAATAGAACCTTGAAAGTAGCACCCGACATAGCAGTAGCTGTACAGCGTTTACTTCCCATCTTGCAACCATCCAAGTTAGACGAACAAGACATGTTGGCCGTTGCTGCGGAAAAATAAGACGAAATTATATTTATTTCTTCTGTTTGAACACGGGGTGACGTCTAGAGAACTTACCAAGAGTCAAGGGAATCGATGCTGTCGGTGCACTTTGATGATGATAAAGTAAAAATTCTAGAAAAATTATTCCATTTTATTATCATGTTATGTAAGGGATAACAGCTGTGTTGGGTCACTGAGTATAGAGATCTGTGCATCATAATGACCCAAAGGTTACCATGATGCCCTTTGGTGAAGAATAAAAAGAAGTGTAAATATAACCGAAAGGCACCGTCAAAGTTGTTAAATGGGCGGTATCCCTGCAGCTGGCAGTGGATTGGTAGTGGACAGATTACATGATCAGTGAAGTGTCAGGTGATAGAGACAGGAGAAACAATTGGTAGTCAGAGCCTTCCCACCAAAGACACGTGTGTATCGTGAACTGATCAAAGATTTGGTAAGAGAAGTTCTGTAAATTGGTTTTCTCGATCCCAATGAAAAAACACAACCTAAAAACCGACAGGAAGACACTGAATAATGTGTGTAAATCATCAAAAGACGTCTGTGCCTTTTTTTCTCACTTCATAAAATTGATAATGTACAACGATGAAACTTTAGGGCTTTGCTCGGGAACAAGTTACAGCAAGTATGTATACACAAACCCCTCTGCCACGAGCAGGATGCGGCACAAAATCAAATTTTTAACGCAGTTTAGTAGGTTTAAATCCTGAGCTTTCCTTCTCCAAGACCAATTGCCTTATTAGTGTTAAGGGGCTCTGTAACATGATAGGGTAAGTTATAAAGAAAACGAAGGCTAATTTCTAAGGAAGGAGAGAGAGAAGAAAAAATATGAAGGAAAAAGCAGTTATGGGGGGAGGTAACTGACCTCTAGGTGACTTAGGCTGAGGCAGTTGTGGGTCAGCCGGATATAGGTGAATGACTGCATTAGTTGAGGATGACTGGAGAAAACTGAAGGCCACACGATCTTGTACGCAAGTGCAGGACCAGGAGAAGCGGATGTTCCTCCCGCCGACACCAGGCGGAAGGGAGAGGATGATTTGGTTTTTGAGGGGTTGACGGTGAGATTTAATGAGGTAAAGACAAGAAGTTGAACACCAGCCACGAAAATGTAAGGAGACAAAGGTTTACGAACCCCATTTTGAGGGTGCGCTCCAAAATCGGCCTCAGACTAAACGCAACCAAGCGGACAAGTAGGTTAGAAATAAAAGAGAAAACCAGGATCTGTACACGCATAGTTTGTAGATAACATTTTAAACGCGTCAATGCTCATTTCTTCGCTACAGTTAACATAGATTCAAGTATTTCTAGCTAACAGTAATAATTCTGTTTAGTATTAATCATTTCTTTGCACACAGTTAAATGATTTCAAGTTTTGCTATTTAATATTATCAGTTCAATTTAACACCAGCAATTCATTTGCACACAATTAAATGGATATAGATATATGATTTCTAATACTTTGTAGGTAATCTTATTTCTAAAAAGTTAGAGCTAATTTGTTTACATCCTAAGTATTGCTTCTACAGTTAAATGGTTTCAAGTATTGATATCTCATACTAATAGTTCTTTTTAATATTCATCATCTGTTTGTGCAAAGTGAAGTGTTTACAACTATTACTATTTAACTAAAAATTCTATTCAACACTATTCATTCATTTGTACACAGTCAAATGATTACAAGTATTGCTATGTAATACCAGTTATTCAATTTAGGCACACAGTTAAAGGATTTCAAATATTTCTATTTAACACTAATAATTAAATTTAACAATTATTTGTTTACACACAGTTAAATGGTTAAACAGTTCTAGTTGACCCACAGCTGGAACTTTAATGGCTCTACTACTCCGGGTCAGAGTGAACCAGGGAGTAATGACAAGGAAGGGGTACTTCACGTTCCCCAAAACTCTAGGACTGAAGCCCCACCATCAAACAGACAGTTTAGTGTCTTATCCTGGACATTCGTGAAAGAAGAGAGTCTTACTCCTCTGCAGTGATGCAGTCGGCATATTCCACAGCTCCGGCTAACTTGGCCGTTAGTTTTAGTGTATGATTGGATATACTAATGCTGATAATGGACTTTGGTGAGTGGAGACGCGATTAAATATCCACCATAGCACGAAACAGCCGAACAGAAGCAAATGGGATGAAATGCTTTGTTTATAAGTGTTCCTGTTCAGTTTGCTATTATCAAAAACACCACATCATGGAGAAGTGACGTTCTTTCCATAAACTTTTCTTGACCTAGCTATGACACAAAACTGTATCTAATAAAGGCGCTCCATTTCAAGAGATCTGGTGAATGTGGTGTACTCCCTTATTGTCATAACTTCCTGGTTCACTCAGACCCGGAGTGATAGTACCTGTTAAGCTCTCATCCATTTGTCAAACTGATCTATTTAAAAATTATTTGTATTCGATAGGACTGTGTGCAAAAAACTCAAAAGAAACAACTACAGAAAAATGTAAATATGAATATAAAATGAACGCAATTACCGATCGTCTAAGTACAGAATAATCGTCGACAAGTTGACATGTTGTTAAAATCAATAAATAAATCAACTCATTCGAATAAGTTAGTCTTCTTTTCCAAAATCATTTCTGGGGAGACACAGAAGAATTTGCAAACAAGAGAAGAAAAACGAATGTTTGAATTTGCTTCTGGTTAAAAAGAAAAACTTTCTGTCCAAATTTGACAAGTTCTTTTGCCTTTGTTGAATTTGAATAAAATATAAAATTCCTGGAAAAAGCATAAAGAATTGTTTGTAGGTGAAATAAACACATACAGCTCATTAGAGAATGTCAGAAAACTGTAAAAAGAAAACAAATATCCTCAATAAGAAATTGCACTGAAAATTTAAATATGAATTAGCCTCTAGGCATAAAGTAACCCTAGACTTGTTAAAATACCATTAAAATCAATCAAATCGAAAATAAAGCTTTTCTTTTGAAATTGTCAACACCTAAGCTAAAGATAGCACACCAAATCAATGAAAAAATTGAGAAAAGAATCGACTCTAGCTAGTTTATGCAAGTATTGCTGTGGTAATTATTTATTGGTACGATTGGTGTTAGGAGTATATTTAGTTGTGTCCCTACTCACCAAGGTCTAATATTAGCATTAGTATATCCAATTATCTACTAATACTGAATAGACAAAGGGAAAGACAAGTTAAACTCATTTACGCATATAAGACATTTAATACGTACATATAAAACAAATAATGTTATAAAAATACATAAACGTGTCTCAACAAATGAGATGTACAAAGAGTTCCTGACTAGCAATTTATAAAAAATGGGATACCAAAAATGGTAAAAAATATAACTATCTTTGCTAGACAAAGTCATGTAGATTTATACTTGAATGCTGAGGCAGTAAACTTTGGTGTATTTTTGCCTTACTTCTGATATGTACGAAAGTGGGCTAAAAAGCTCATTGACTGAAAATTCCGTATAATGACGCCATATCTACTGTTGATGACTTTTTACCAATGGGATCCAAGCAGTGCAACATCGATGGAAGAAGTATATGAACTCAAAGGAAGACTATGCTAAAAATAAACTTCATTTGGGAACATTCCATGAGAATATCTTGATCAGCCATTGAACTTTTCAGTTCACCCTTATGTGTATTAAATAACCAACATGAACAAGGAGGCGCTTGTGGTGTAATGGTTATCATCGTAGAAAATGAACGAAGCTGTTTGCATTTCACAAAGCGCTAATGCTTTTGGGAAAGGTAAATATCCAACTATTCTCCCATCAGCAATGGGTAAATAGAAGGGTAGACTAGGTTCTTTAACTTTTGTATGGGAACCGGTCTAGAAGAAGGAAGACTCAGAATTTAAAACTGTTAAACTCCGCTTTAAAAAATTCGCCAAGAGTCACATCCTTCTTGTGTGGAGGGATTGGTAAATAAATATGTCTAAATGTGTCTTCCCTTGGATTTGAATAATATCCTCTCTTGCACCAACCCTTACCAATAACTGGTAACCACTCCACTAACCGCAACGTGATCACGGTGTTTAAAGACATGCTCCCAAATCCAAGGAAGACAATCATTTATAATCTCCTTACACACGTATAAAGAAAACTTCTTTGAGGTCTACGGATCACAGGAATTCTTAATTAAAACTCTTGGATTAGTCGGAACAAACGATGATGGTAAAAAATAAAGATTGATTTTTGTTTGTACTCGTCTTTTCTTTTTGTCTATTTTTTTAAGAACAAATTCTTCACAGCATAAGAAATCTTTGGACAAGAAAAGAATAAAAATCGAAATATCAACCAATCAAATCTCTTCTTTGCAGTGATTGCACTTTTCTAAGATACTATTTATTTCTCTGCTTTTACAAAGTACAATCTTAGTTGATAACATAATAATGCTGATTGTATACACGAATCAATTCTTATTTCTTTGACTGCAGTCAAAGTTGTGCTATCAACAAGTGATTTCTATTCGCCGACCAAAACGATTACAATGACTTTTCTATTGCTGGACGATCGTGGATCTTTCATATTACTACTGCTTCTACTACTTTCCTCTTTTCTTAATCGAACCGGCAGTCTCCATTCTCCATATTTTAATCTTTTCTTTCTTTCAATCCTAAAGCCAGGCATCGCAGTCTTCTTTGGCAGGAATTCATCGCTAAAATGGCAAAGACTGCCCGCAGGAAATTGAGATTCCTATTAAAAGATTCCAACTACTTCAATCTGGTTCAACTTCTCACACCAAACAAATTCGAAATCAGACATTCTATTGAATAATGCTTCGACCTATGAAGAAGCATTTCCAGCCTCTGAGCCAATACCATCCTTGATGGCGCAGAAAATAAAGCAGCGAAATTGATCTACAAGCCGTCTTTAATAAATGATTTAGTTAGCGAAAGATCGCCCTGTAGTCACTTAATCGTTTTCAACCACAATCTTTTTTTCTCTGACATCTTTTCTTATCATAGATACTTTTTCCTTACAGCAAATTGATTTCAGTTCTAATAATGACACTTAAACACTTCGGACGTTATTCAAAGTGACTCACAGACTCTGACTGCTTTATCATTTTGTTCAACTCAACAAAATTGAGGCTGTATTTATGCGGCTCTAGGGTTTGGTCTTCTTTCAAGTGAACAAAAAGACTACAGGAATAGTGTTTGATTGTAATCATAAGCTAAGAATTGATACCTGTAATCTGTAAGCTCTTTAGGAAGTTTTTATCGTGGCATTTTACCATGTAACTCATAGAAATTATCTTTTGTGAATTGGATTGTAAATTGAAATGTAAATTTTTTAAAAGTCCAGCAAATCGCTCGAATAATGTTTTAAAACAAACATAATAGAAGAAGCAGCCTGGAGATTTAAAAAAACAAAAGATCATTAGTACCCTTGTCTGCTAAAGAATTCTGCTAATTGACCTTTTGGTTGTGTTGTCAAACCTGTATTTAAGAAGGGCGTGGGAAAATCACTCTCTTTTCCCTCGTACCATTCTTTGACGACTAATCTGACCTTGCTTCCACAGGACAGGGGCCTTTCGTGTGCAGCAAACATTGTGTCACAGTGAATACAATGCCATAGAACAATACACTTCTTACGTATACAGTCAAAACTTTAATTTCTCTTACATGTATTTACACTAAAGACATTTCTTTAACAAAAAATTGTTAGTTCATGGCCGGTAATAAAGTCTCAGGAAAAGTCACAATTTTGCCAAGGAAAAAATTACAATCGATTTGTGGTAGCCGATTGGGGGTTAGCGTTCGGTTTTGTAGAAAGATACGTTTTTAATTCGAATAAGAAGTAAGGGATTTATCGTGTAAACTCTTCTGGTTTAAGATATTTTTCTTTTCTTTTCTTTTTTTTTTTTTTTTTTCGGTGACTTTCTTTACCTGGATTTGGTTCGTTCTTTCCAATATTTTGCGAATTAGAAACTATAACAAGTTCTAGAATCAATTATTATTTGGTTTAATTCTTCAATCAAAAATTGACGTTTTAAAGTTCATCCATGTCATCATTTGGAATTTTGTTGCATGATATAACATGCCAAACATTGGATACCATGAAACTATTATTAAGAATAAGAACACATCTTGAAAGTTTGAGGGATTTAAATATTTCACTCGATACTTCAATTCAATAGGTGTTTACCTTTTCTGTTTTATGATGTTTAATACTGTCAAATTGAAAGCTTGCAGAAATTCTAAACAAATATCTTTGTTCGTTTCCGAAATGCATAATTTCAATATGAAGCAGAGAATGGAAATATGCTATCAAAGAATGGTTTCTTTTTTAAGTCTCCTAAAGCAATTAAAGATATATCATGAAATAATTTTCTGGATGATTTATACTAATAGTGTACCATTGCTGCATCAAAGAGACATTTTAAGACCCTGTTGAGACCCCACTGTGGTAACAAGTTGACGAACGCAAGAACTCTGTTAAACTCCACAAAGGTTTATTTACTACTAATTAGCAAGTAGTCACCGGGAGAAAGAAAGATAGTATAGAAACTAAGACGACTAACATGCTAGTCTGCTGGGTCTAATGCCCTCTCTGGCCGCCCCCAGAATTTGGGACTCGTAAACTTTCGTCTCCTTACATCTTCGTCGCTGGTATTCAACTAACGTCTTTACCTTATCACTTCTTGCCGTCAATTCCTGAAAGGATACGAGTCGTACCTCACTTCCGCTTGTCGTGTCGGCGGGAGGGAGATCCGCCCGCTCGCCCTGCACATGCGCACGCGATCTTTAGACCTCTAGTCCTCCCCAGTCATATCTAATTACCCGAGTGCCTCGGCCTTCCTATTCGGTGACGACTGTCTGCTTCATTTATTTATTTATTCATTTAATTTCAATTTTCTCTGATCTATAATAATCATTGATCCTTAGTTGTAGCTATAGATTCTAATTGGATATCACTAAAAATCTTTTGGTAAAAATGTCATCATTAATTTTTTGTTGGAATTTCGGTCACCATATGCCTACTTCCAGGTAAAGATTCCATTGTTGCCAGGCCTTTACTTAGTATAGCTTTCACTACAATGTTCGTCCAGTGTTTCTTAGTTACTATTTTAAAACATAAACAGTCGTATGAAAAGTGGGTATCTCGCGAAGTATAACTAAAATAGATTGACCGTTACAGATTTGGATTTCATAAATATGCTGAGTTTATGGATATCTATTAATTTCTCACTGAATGAAGGAAATATATTTGCAAGATTGTGTTGCACCAATCTTTGAAATGTTGATGGTATTAATGCCTTAAAAATCAACATTTAAAACCCTGGGTTTTTTTATGCTTGAACACTGACAACTGGTATCAGTTAAAAATACAGAAAAAGACTTATCCCGTAACCTGGTTGAGGGTGCTACTCCTGTAGCGTGTCTCGGAAAGAAATAACCTAGCGGAGACCAGTTTCACTTCTCCTAGAGTAATTAAAGAGCCCAGTCTTTCCCAGTATTTACCCATTGTAGGAGAGAGAATAGTTGGATTCATACCTGTCCCAAGAGTATATTTACCTGGAATTCTAGGACCTATCTAGCATTTGCGCCAAATTGTTTTAAGTTGATTGCAATCCGTAGGCAGTAGCTTCTTAGCAGAGCTGAGTTTATCACTTGGTGCCCGAGGCGCTCCTAAAGGGGAATACTGAGGGGACCAAGCATTTTTTGACGACCACAAACGAGTCTCGATCCGTGTGAGGCCCTCCACCACTACCACTTTAAAATGACCTGAATAAATGATATTTTGATTTCAAACAATCTACACTTGTTTCACCGAACAAAGATCAACACATTCTTGGAATCTCCCCAAAGTAGTCTACATAATATCAGTTTTGCTTTTCTATTAAATAAAGTTACTCTCAAAGATGTTTTAACATTTTTTAATCACTTGAGCTTCCTCAAGTGATTAAACATTCCAAGAATGTGTTCACAGGGATGATGAATTGGTGAAGACTGTTTTAAATCGTATCATAAACGTACTCTCGAAGAAGTGGTAACATTTTTTAATCACTTTGGAAGTTACTCTCAACAGGGAAACACAGGCTTAAAGATTGTGCTCAATCTTTGGTTAGAAATCTCAAAAACTTTTTTTTATAAAATTAGCAGGTTTAAAAAGTTTTATAAAACTAAATTTATTTTTCAAAATTCCACTTTCTTTTTCTAAATGAATTACAGTCTGAATTTATTCTAAACGATATCATGATCCCAGAGGAAAGTATAGAAAATCTGTGGCTTTAAAGAATGATAAGAGACATTCTAAGAAACAGTTATTCTGTTATATTTTGACCTTCGACCCGGCCCAAAAATACTATTCCAAGGTAATACACCGGAAGGAAGTGACACATTCCAACGGCCAGTAATCGAAAGAGATCGCGTGGGCGGATTAAGGCTTATGATATGGGATAAGGTGAAGGTCCTATTGTGCCATTACAGTCATGCACCGGAAGAGAGTAACCTCTGAACTGCATGACAGTTATTTCCGCTTGATGACGATTAAACATTCGATTTCAAAGATCCAGTGGGCGATCGTGTGGGCGTTGAGTTATTATTTAACTCAGTTGAGTTTGGGTCCCAGGGCACTTGCCAGCAGACCTCCAGACAGTAGAGACCAGATGTGGTAGGGAAGGCCACACCCGACCGAGGGGGCCCTCGGAAAAGCCCCGATGGAGTGGACCCCAAGACCTCTGGTTGAGCATCTAAGAGAACAAGAAAGACACAACGTGACGGTCATAACAGTGGGGTCAAAATATGAAGTTTATGTTCGGTCTCCAGCATCCTCTCACATGCAACCCTTCAATAACCCTTTCGAACCCTTGCAATAAAGTGAGAGGTGAATATTTTTCTAAAGAAGTCTTCATGCGTCCTTGATTCCTGCGTTTTCCTTCCTGCGTCCTTTATTCTTGCGTCTGTTATCATTGCGTCGGTATGTATCCAGTATATATATGTATGCAACATATATTAATTTGGTGCCGTGACCAGGATATGGACCAGAGTATGGTCCTTTTAGGGTTTTGAAATTTCTTCAAGGAATTATGGAGGGCCCGTTGTGTTGAGAAGATAAAAAATGCATCCGTATGGTAGCTTGATGCACACATGTCAAGATGGCCAACCGCGCAAAGATAGTAAGAGAAATTTAGATAATAATTAGCCGGGCAAGTGTTACATAGAGAGAAGGTCGCCTTCTAAGTAAGATTTTGTTGCTGTAGTTCAAGTGATTCTTTTTGTGTTTTCAGCCATCATTGTCCTTGTAAATTATTCTGTAAAATATGTGTGAGGTTGATGGAGACGAACGTGAAGAAAATTCCACATGTGGAATTTTGAAAAATAATTTACGGATGAATGTTATATTTTGACCTTCGACCCGGCCCAAAAATACTATTCCAAGGTAATACACCGGAAGGAAGTGACACATTCCAAAGGCCAGTAATCAAAAGAGATCGCGTGGGCGGATTAAGGCTTATGATATGGGACAAGGTGAAGGTCCCATTGTGCCATTACAGTCATGCACCGGAAGAGAGTAACCTCTGAACTGCATGACAGTTATTTCCGCTTGATGACGATTAAACATTTGATTTCAAAGATCCAGTAGGCGATCGTGTGGGCGTTGAGTTATTATTTAACTCAGTTGAGTTTTGGTTCCAGGGCACTTGCCAGCAGACTTCCAGACAGTAGAGACCAGATGTGGTAGGGAAGGCCACACCCGACCGAAGGGGCCCTCGGAAAAGCCCCGATGGAGTGGACCCCAAGACCTCTGGTTGAGCATCTAAGAGAACAAGAAAGACACAACGTGACGGTCATAACAGTGGGGTCAAAATATGAAGTTTATGTTCGGTCTCCAGCATCCTCTCACGTGCAACCCTTCAACAAGCCTTTCGAACCCTTGCAATAAAGTGAGAGGTGAATATTTTTCTAAAGAAGTCTTCATGCGTCCTTGATTCCTGCGTTTTCTTTCCTGCGTCCTTTATTCTTGCGTCTGTTATCATTGCGTCTGTATGTATCCAGTATATATATGTATGCAACAATTCAACCTTGCAGGACCGGTTCTTACAACCAACCATCTTAGAACCAATCTAATGGAGTTTGAAAGCAATTCCAGGGCCTAAGTCACAGTATGTAGAAAAAATCTGTCTGAAAGTGACGGATACTTAGCCACTTTACAATAACTGATAACTCATCAAGTTATTAATAGAGATGTTGTAACAAGTTACATCCCAAATCTGCCGCCTGAGAACGGGGAAAAAAGAATTTGTTACTCATCACTATGATCATCATCATCCCTTGACCTTCTCCCTCACCATCCGTCGCTAATGGCCATCGTTCTTGCTAAGTGCTCTAGAAAGTATTCAATTTCCGCTCAAAGCTGACGAAGATGAGTTTTTGAAGATCAACCAACATTGGTGTCTCTATGTGTAGAAGTCCCTTGGAGAACGTTGCTTGTAAGTTTGTCCTTTCTACCCCAGCAGTACCCAACATATCTTGCTAGTCTTATTAGGATGGTTTGTCAGATGGGAGGTAAGTGGCCGTGCCGTTGCTTTTTTGTAGGGTGCAACTTCCATGATTTGTACACAATTGCACGCAGTATCTTTGATTAGTTCTCATCCAGCTTTTTCTCCAGACCTTTCGTAAGAGTCCAAGTGCTTCTAGTATACTATAGTATTAACGTCGTTACCGCTTAGAAGATAATAAAACAGTAATATTTAATATGAATAATAAAGTTAAACAAAATCAATGCAGATTATGAAATATGTAGGGTGAGGTTTGGGTTCAAAGACGGTCGTCAGGTTAGCAGTGATAAGGAAGCTCAATGAAAGCGTAACTTTTACATTGCGCATCTTGTAAGAAATATAGTGATGTGTTACAGTTAGGAAAGTTCCACTGGCAAAAGTGGTAATCGTGTTTTAATGATTTTATTCAATTATATTGTTTTTTCCCCTAACAAATGATTTTTCTAATAGCAGGAAAATGTTTGAAAAAATTTCTCCAAATATGAGACAGTCATATGATATAACCAGTTGGATATAGAATACGCTTCTTTAAGTTTTTATATTTTATAGTTCTATTCACCCAGATGCCTTTACACAAGCGTTCGTTTCACTGAAGATTCCCTTTATCATTTCATCTATTTGGATGTGAAGGAATATCGAACACAAAATACTAATCTGTGATACACATCAATTATTGCTAGTGACACGGGAGATCAGAACTCTGGGATCCAGATCAGATGATGGGCCTGGGCAAGATTGTATCAACAAATAACAGTTGCCTATGTAGCTAGTCATCAACCTCGACGCCAACGATGTTGTCCCAATTAAAGGCAAGGTCACTACAGGAGTTGTCAGAACGAGATTAGAGACTCCAGTTCTTGGCTTTGATTTCTGTATAGTCTTTCTTTTAGATTGATGGCTTCTCAAGACTCATGATTCCAAAATGCCCTATATGAATCATCGATACTTACAATATCTTTAGAGCAAGATTTAAGTTCAATACTTGCTTCGTTTACCTGATGGTATTCCCCATTACACACATAGATAGATAGATAGATAGATTATCGCTCATAAATAAAATATAAGTTTTTATAGGATTTAATTTTCCTCCAAAACAAAGATAAAAAGATTTTACCATTTTTAGTAGAACATTATACAATCAGAACAGTAGTTATCAGATTTTACCCATTGTCAAACTGGTATTGAAACACTACACACCAAAATATAGGTGAAGTCCTCGTGGCATTGTGACTAACGTGTTGGACTACGACATTGTTCTAAGCGAGTTCGAACTATAGTCATGCTATTACATTTGAGTTTGGACTAATACCCTTGAGAAAGGTGGGAACCCTCTTATTCCCCGGTGATAGATTAAATTGTACTACTCTTGTTCCTCAACATGGATGGATTTGGCAGTAAAGTATATATGTCGTTAAATAAAAAAACAAAACAAAACAAAGATATGATTATCTCACTATCAAAAAATAAGTATAGAACTTATATATATATATATATATATATATATATATATATATATATATATATATATATATATAGTTACAAAGTTTCAGTACTGCAGAACTTAATTTTAATTAATATGTAATAATACCCGTTTCGATGGTATAATCTTCTCTTGAAATAATGAAATTCTGGAATCTTTGGTTTCAAGGAAAATTAACTTTTTAAGAAAAACTGGTAGGGCTGTACAGATAGATAGATAGATAGATAGATAGATATGACAGACAAAGATATGTTATACACTTCCGGAGGTGCAAGATAGTCCTAGAGATAATATTTGAGGATAAGGACTTCGTACTTCACTGAGTAATCCAAACATGTAGCCTTAAGCTGAACTAAGAAAAGTTTAGAAATTTTTAACTGTGTTAAGATGTAATTTAGTTTAGATAAATTTTTCTTAGTAGTAGAACACGGGGCAAATGAACATAGCGTAGTTTTAATTCTTGTTTTAATTACATGACATTGAATAAGACTGGAAGAGGAGAGGTCGTTTCCTCATTACCTTTTAAACAAGGCTAGAATTATTTTGCAAAAAATTCTCAACCTTTTATGACGAAATCGAGACAAGATAACTGATTATAATGATTTTATGGACAGAATATAAGACCGAAGAGCTGAAGTTTTATCCCAACTTCAGTTTAGATCTTATCACAACACGAAGAGGTGTTTTTTCGTAGCGTTGTCACTGTCGTGCTGAACTGCAACATCGTAGTAACCAAGTTTGAATACCAGTGATACTATTATGTTCACTGTCGAACTAATTCCCTTGAGAAAGGTATGAACCCCCTTATCCGCCTAGCTATGTGTTAAATAGTTCTACTACTGTTCTTCGACAAGGATGACTTTAGCATGAAATAACCCACAAAGGCTAATATGCCATTAAACAAAGAAACCAAACCAAACCTTATTACAACACACTCACCTTTACTATAAATCTGAAAAAAGAAGACCACACCCTATCAGCAGCATAAATCTCGGTTCTTATCCAAAACCAACTATCACAATCAAATTTTGTGTTGACATAATGTTACAGGGTTTCTTAAAAACCTCTACAATACTGGGCCTCCTACTTACAATTATTTGTTGTGTTTTTCTATATGCACCTAATCACAGTCACGTTTTTTATGTAATTTAACAGTACATTGTGATGCATTCTATCCAGGGTTGTTCCAATTTCGGACTTTACAGGTTGTGATCTACCCTGATCAAGTGGGTAACGGATCGTAATTGTGATGAATGAAGTCTGTTCATCCCAGCGCAAGCCGTTCACTACTGGCAGTCATTCGCTGCTTTAAGCCAATGGCGTGTGTGAACTTTGCGTAGCAGACGACAGTAAGGCGCGTTGCAGAAATACGCGGTAACAACAACAACAACAACAAGTGTAATACGATACACACGCACTTGCCACCACCGTCATCAGAGCTACAGTCACTGCTGTGGCTTCTTTTATTGTTTTTTTTTTTTTTCCATAGCTACATTCTTCTTTCTCTCCATCCGATCTGGTCTTATCCTTTCTTCACTATTCAAATCAAAATCGCCAGGACACTTTCACTCTGAAATTAGTGTTTTATTTACACATCTGGGTCTCTGGCCTCTATCGGCAAGTGGATTTTTTTAAGAGAGAGAAAAAAATGAGGTAAAAAGTAACTTTTTTAGTAATTCAAAAGAATATATTTTATTAAAAGATGTGTTAAAAGTTTGTTTTGGGGTTTAGTTTTTAAAGGAAACTTTATTACTCGCACTCCTCCAATCAGCCATCCATTTGAGGGTGGCCACCATCAACTGTGTGCGGTTTATTTGGCTCTTACTGACTCCGACTACCACAACTACCACTTACTTATCATCAGTGTTTTCACCAAACAGTTCAACTTCGTTGCTCTGTTTACTTAGCCTTTCTGGTTGGTACTGCTGTCGACCGTTTTGAAAGAAAAAAAATCACGTATACACACATATCGGCTACAAGTAAACGCGCTCACATACACACTTGCATAGGCACACAAAAAGAGGGAGAACCATATGTATACACATCGCTCGCCCCAAAAGGCTAGTGCGCGCTAGACACACGTCCGAGAGCGCACACAATTTCAAAAGATAAACACTAGAGTACGAACACACATACACA
Source organism: Sepioteuthis lessoniana (assembly GCA_963585895.1). NCBI lineage: Eukaryota > Metazoa > Mollusca > Cephalopoda > Myopsida > Loliginidae > Sepioteuthis > Sepioteuthis lessoniana. The sequence continues at coordinate 62,774,460 of OY757941.1, forward strand.
AAAACCAATTGCACATACTCGCCCTCAACTTGAAACACCCACACACATAGACCGCCACACACACACATACACACACACTCACACACATACGCATTTTGAGAGTGAGGCAGTATTACCAACCTTAACACAGATATCTGTGGATACATTCGCCTGCTGTTATCAAGACAAGGATATCTGCTTGTTCGTTGTCGTATCCTCAAGTTTCAGTCGACAAGTTTGTTACGCCAAGGATACTCCTAGGATACACCCACGAATCACCGACCGGTGAGGACAATACCAGCGATTGGTTACACTAAACAATCAAAGGTAAGTTTATCAATCATCAAAACACTAGTGAAAAGAAAAATAGAAACACAAAATGTTGTTAAAGCGACGAATTACTTTTCTTGGCTCTCAACCACAAAAAAAGGAAATAAATAAATAAAGCATGGTAAAAAGTTTTTCTTCAACTTTTAAGAGCTTTGAATTTCTTCTTTTTCTTAAAAAGTGTTTACACTCTCATTATTCGACTTACTGGTTGGATTAGTTCAATCCCAACAATGTTAATCAAGTACATGAACTCAAAGTCTACACACAAACACAGTATACACAGACTACATTAAAACATGCATAAACAGTTATGAACATATTATGTACTCGTTACTTAATATTTACATACTCTTAGCATTCTAATAATTTCAAGTGACTAAGTAATATACATTGTTCGCATTTGTATTCTTTTTTTTTTTAATTTATCCTTTATTTCTTTTCACAAAAATTAGTTCTGATCTTTACCCCACAGAAGAAGCCTTATTTCTTTCTTTTTACCTATGCTTGGGTTTTCAAGGATTTTTTTTTCTTTATCTCGCTTAGCTCAAATGCATAGCGAAAACGTTTGCGTGCATATTTATAAAAATGCATGTGTTAATGCACGCGAGTACGCGCTTATCAGAATTTCGTTGAAGAAAAAAATTGTGACTATTGTTTAACCTGCCTCTAACATTGCCAGGCATGTGTAATGGCCAAGAGAGAAGCATATTGCATGTGATTTTCGTTGGGAATAAAAAGGGAGAGTAATTGTTGCGTGTGCATATGTGGTTCAATATCAATGGGAAAAATGAGTCTGCGGTTGTTTAAATTCTCTCCTTTTTGTATGTGTATATATACATATATATATATATATATATATATGTGCGTGTGTGTGTGTGTGTGTGTGTGTGTGTGTGTGTGTGTGTGTGTGTGTACATGATCTGTCGATGTTTGCGTGTGTATCAGATTAAAGAGGATAATGTATATAATTCTAAATTGTGCCTTGTCAGTATGTGAGCAAAAGTAGAAGAGGTCGGATAAAAGAAACGTTTAGTTTAGTTGAATTTTTTCTTTTGTTTTTACTCCTTCCTCATAAGAAAGATCAGTGTTCGCTCACACACCCCTCTTTTTACCTCTTAATCAATTGCTTTGTACTTGTGCAAATATTTTCCCGAAAAAAAAAACGACAGTGCTCTTTTGTTTATGATTTTATTTTTGCAATAATCAGCGTTCATAACTGCCACCCTTACTTTTCAAGATTTTTTTTTTTACAGCAAGAGAAACTGATTTCCTATTTTATTTTGTATTTCATTTCATTTTATTTATTCATTTATTCTTCCAATCTAATAAAATGCTGATCCTAGACATAAAGTGCAAACAGATTTGTTCATTTGAATTCAATAACTGCATGCGAAAAAAATCCATAGTTTTTTTTTTGTTTTGTTTTTTTGTTTTTTTTACTTTATACAGAATATTTCTTCGTGTGTAAGTTTTTTAATCGTTTTTGTTTTTTTAACAAATAATACAATATCACAGAAATATTTTATCGCAAAATTATGAATTTTAACTAGATTTTTGTTTGTTTGTTTGTTTGGTTAGTTTTATTTATATTTGTGTGATGTGGAATTAGGGTTTTTGTTTTGTTTTTAGTTAATTTAAATTAGAATAAATTATTTTAAAAGTTGGAGTTTTATAAAGTAAAAAGCAATTAATTAACAATCAACGTTTACATCGGTAGAAAATACCGATAAACGATATAGAAAAAATGAAGTTTTTTTTTCTTCAGTTCGTTCAAGAGAATATCTCTTTAAAACTAAATAAGATTTCTCTTACTCTCTTTACGAAGAAGAATTATTGGAGGCTAAAAATTAATAAAAACCAATAACATCATCTTTTATTAGGCAAGTATGCGTAAATATTTTTCTTAAAGTTACAAACTGCAGTTGGCCTGAATAGTGAAAAGGTTTTGTGTCACGCTTTGTATGCTCTGACTATGGCTGGGTAGAACCACTAACAAACCTAACAACAAAGTCATACTGAAGTTGGTCAGCCTCATCCAACATAGTAGTTTGGTGCGTGGTCTATCAACATTTATCCCTTATGTTAGCTCCATTGTACGTACGGACTCCTTGAAGAAGAGTATTCCGAAAACTTAGCTTTAAAAATAAATGTTCGGTATCAAAACGTTGATAAGAAGGAAATAAATAGTATCTTCTTGATCTATTCGTCTTTACACTTCTTTCTCTTTCCAAACAACTTTTGTTTTTTGTCATCTCTACACAATTTTGTATGTGTCCATTATAGCGTAACAAATAAAATTTCTGTTATGGTATTATACAAAAAATACATACAAAATTATAATATTTGCATCTATTCTTCAGAAAAGAATAAGTTTCAGTCACTTCATTCATTTTTTTTCTACACTTATGCCCGAAAAATTATATGTCGGTCGTCGGTGATAAGTTACCATCTTTTTAGTGGTTGGGGAGAGAAAATCGAAAGAAATATGCTGGATTAGTGACTTGAAGGTTGTTGAACTAGTAATTTTTTAAATGTAACTACTCAGTTAAAAATATGAAGCAAATAATTGAAACTTTCTCTTATTTAAATGATGAATGTAAATATTTCATTCCTATGTAAGTTACAAAACATTACCTCAAAATAAGAATCAGCGTGCTATTCTGAACAAGTACCAACGATTTTTTTCCGAGGCAGAATAAAGATAAACTGTACCTATTTGTTCTGATTTTCATTGATATTTTTAGTCACTTTTAACTTAACTAGTGTCACCCCAGGACTGTATTTAAATTGATTTAATTTTTCTACTTGATTATTTGTTCATCTCATTCAATATTTTTGCAAGGTTTAACTTTAATTTTCAAGTAATGACAATTTAATAGATATTGATTTCCTTCCCAAAATTATTACCAAACACGACAGCCTTTCTTTGTTTTGACTATGAACATATTTTTTTTCAATGAATATTTAAATGTGGCATATATTCAAATCTTTTTTTTTTTTTTAAGTAACAATCATTTTTCAGTTGATGAAACAACAGTTTTTATCTTCTATATCCGTTTAGTTTGATAAAATTGGTTTAAAACAAAGTTTAACTTTTAATGTCAATATCTTTTATTCGAGTCAAGAAAAAATATTTAACCAATATAAAACCTGTTCTTTAGAATTTTTTCCTTTGTAATTATCGAGGGATGCTGTCTATATCATGAGCCAAGGTGATGTTTGCTTGACTTCGTGACTGGCGTAATTGATGATAATAACCCCATTTAAGGTTTTTATTTCTTGAAGAAAGGGCAATGAACCACGGGCATAGCGAGCAATTTTGTTTTGTTTTTTCAGTTAACATCTATTTGGGCCATTTGGGTATTTGGGGTCAAAGCCTTATTTTTTCGGGGTCGGCCAAAAATTAACACACTGATTTTTTTTTTTTTTTTTTTAGCTCTGTGAGTGATTTAAGCAAGGTTTTGAAACTAGTTTATTCATTTCGGGATCATTACAAAAAATCAAACTTAGAGTATAATTAACTAAAAATGCAAAAAGTGTCTCTTCTAAGGGTGCTTTGATTGTGTGTATAACTGAGAAGGAAAATGTTTTGTTGCTTGTTTTTTGTTTTTTGTGGGGTGGGTATGTTGCAACATAACAAAAGAAAGTCAAGAATACACGCAAAGTTGAGTTGCACAGCGTACAAAATTCTTATTAAAGGTCTCATTAAAGAAAATATCCTTCTAAACTATTTAAACATAAAGTAAAATCAGCATTTTCACTGAGATTGATGAAAAAGGTATGAGAATAAATAAATAATGAGTAGACGCAAAGAGAGACAAGAAGAGAGACCAGAAACAACAAAATTGCGTTAAACAAAACAAGAAAATTGGACAGACCATTCGATTTTCTGGATCTCTCCATTGCAAAAAAAATACGAAACAGAATTATTTTTCTTGGAAAATACTGATTATTATTATTATTATTATTATTATTATTATTATTATTACTACTACTACTACTACTACTACTACTACTACTAGTCACAAATGCTTTCGCTCTGCGATCATCAAAAATGACCAGAAGGGAATAAAAAGAAATTTATGAAAATATTTTCTTGCAAACTACTGAACAGGGGTTAATGTTAGTAAAAGGAGCTTTTGAAAACAATAAATTATCAGTTCTTTCTAGTACTTCAGGGCAAAATTCTCGTCTTTACATGGTTCGCAAGTAAGTGGATAGGGGAGTAGAATTAGCAGCATGAATATTTGGGAATGAAAGAAGCACTGGCTGGTTAGTTAGGGGAAAGTAGAAATATTGAGAAGCTTTCAAAAACAATCGAGGTTGGGAGAAGGGAGAAAGTTAATGCTGTGGGGCTTAGAAAAAAAAAGGAATATAGGAGAGTCAAAAATTATGTACATATAAAAAGGGAAAATATACTTGGATTTCTAAACTTGGGAGAAAATAAAGCCAAAATCAAAGCGAGGAAATAAACAGGTTGAAAATTGATTGAACGCAGGAATAATTTGGTAGGAGTACTTTCTTTTTCTTTTGCTTTTTCTTTTTTTTTTTTTTTTTTTTTCCTTCAAAGAACTAAAAAGGAAGTCGAATAATGTTAATATCAAAACCTTCTGGGTCCAGTAAAGTAAGATATATATTTTAAAAAGTACCAAAACTGAAGCTGCATTTACCAGTACAGAAATGAACTAAGAATGAAACATTTATTTTATTCAAAATAGTCCCATTGTCACTAAATTAATTTTTTTGTCCTGATTGTTAGTTTTAAGTCAGCAATAATACTATGTAAATATGCTACATTACCGGCGTCAAAACTACCCTTAAAACTAATTTGTAAGATTTTTATTAAACCTTAGTAATTAGTTTTATAGGCTGATTTCAAGCCGGTAATCAGAATAATTATTTTTAGTAAGATTGCAAGTTTTCGATATATTATGTCATTTTTAATTTTTTTTTTTTTTTTTTCTCTTTGGATATTTAAATTCTGTACGATTAGATTTAGTGGACATTGTATGTGAGTATCATTCTTCCAAAATGCCTTCCTTCAAAGCTCCCTCTCTCTCTATATATATATATATATATATATATCTTACTCTCTCTCTCTCTCTCTTTCTCTCTCTCTCTCTCTCTCTCTCTCTCTCTCTCTCTCTCTCTCTCTCCAAAAGATAGTGTAAAATGCCAAAAGGATAGTGAAATTGTTTTAAACAAGAATGCGTGTCAAAAAATTATGAACAAAGTAAGTATTAACAAAATATTTAAATAAAACAACACTAGAAATTTTAGGAAGAGAAAAATACTACCCAGATAAAAAAAGAAAAAAATGGAAAAGAAAGAGAGAAGCAGGGGGATATTTGGAAAAAAAATTCTTCTTTAAGAAAAAATAATTTAAGAAAATTTTTGACATTGTGTTTTTTATGCCCTTGAAAAATAAACAGATACTTTTAAAAGATATCACCAACACGTCAATAGATAAATAAAATGTTACATAAAATGTTTTTCTGCATAATTGTCTTGTTTGAGATTTCTTGTGTCAAAAAGAAAACTTCTGGTTTCTTTTCTGTCTGAAAAGCCATATAAATCCATTAATAATTAATACATCCAATTTCGCCCTCAGAAAATATCCTGATAAAAAAGAAAAGTGGAATAAAAAGCATAAAAAATAGGGTAAACTATTCCAATTTAATTTAAAATAAAATCTCTACAATATCATTCATTACAATATAATTTCATCATTATCATTATTATCAACATTATCATCATCATCATCAAAACTACTCTCATCTCTATCACTATCACCATCAATGAAAAACTTGTCATTGTTCAGTATGTTGAATTTAACTTATAACAATTTAAAAAAATTTTAAACACCTTTCCGGTCTACACTGCACGCATTTAGAACATCTTATTTAAATAATTTTACATTTGTTAGCTCAAATATTTTTGTAATTATAGCAACTTGAAAGGGGGCTGCCTTTCCCTTCTTTTCCTTTCTTTTTCACAAAAAGAAATGTCTATCCTTTGTTACTTCATTCATTTGGCCAGAGAGTCAACATCTTTAAGAATGAGCATCAGCTTCATTAACTAAGCACCTGTCGACTTTCTTCAATTTGATAAAAAAAAAAGTTTATTTTAGCAGTATCAGATTTAATTCTTTCTTTTTCTCATCACTCCCTCCCTCTCTCTCTCTCTCTCTCTTTCTCTCTCTCTCATTAAAGAGTATTTTTTGTCCACATATGACAATCACCATCACACAGCAACTTGGACAGATATTCAACTTGTTGAGAAAGTAAACAATTACACCACGATTTATATTCCTGTTGTCTGTGAATATGTGTGTGAGTTTGTGCGCACGAGAGTGTTGTATGCGTATATATGTATCTATGTGTGTGCGTGCGTGCCAGTATTTCTTTGTGTGTACATACGTGTTCATATATATATTGTGTGTGTGCGTGCGTGTGCGCACACGTATGCGTGTGCCTTAGAGTATGCAACAAAGGAGTTGAAGCAAAGGTCGGTTGATTTTTCAGGTACCAATATTTAAAAAAAAAACTTAAAATATAAATCAATGGATCATAACGATAATATTACTTAATAGAATGCAAACACACACGCGCGTGTACGCGCACGCGCGTATATACGAGGTGTGTTGAAAAAGTATCGAGACTGAAACTGAATTTACCAAGAGAGAAATAAACAATGAATGAAACTATACATATATGTCCCATAATAGTTGGTACATTTCTATGTATATATTTCTTATTCTAAATATAACATCTATTACGGGACAGAAGTAGTATTAAAGCGCATTGAAAAAGTATCGAGACTGAAGCTCAATTCACCAAGACAAACATGAACAATACATGAAAAGTCAGTTTATTTAATTTAACTTTCAATTCGTTCGATTCTTTTCATTGATTTCAGTTTGTTTGTTTTTTTAGTCTGAAAACACTAGTTGAGAAACTCACCAACCATGCCAATAGGAAAGGCAAAAAGAGAAGAGTTTAGTGCTGCCATCAGGTCCATCACGACTGCCGTTATTCTATCATGGTTGGTTCCAAAGTCACTGGAAAAACTCACAATTTTTTCAAAGAAATAAAGTTATGATAATGGAGATGGGTTAGGGTTTGGTTTTGTTAAGAAATAAGTTTTTTAATTCGAGTGAAGACATTTTCGTGATTTTTTTAGGTTAAGCAGCAATTAACATTTACAGTTCTTCAATGGGTGACCATTTAGAACAGTAAGGGTCATAAGCAATCATTAATTTACGTACCAAACTAATCAAAGCTTGGTAAATCTTAAGATAAATCGTCTAATTTACTTTTCTTGGTAGAGTTTTCTGGAATTTAATTTGATATATTGGAGGGAATTCTGTCTTTTTTGCCGTTGAATTTATGAAATCATTTAATGATGCTGACACTTAGTCTCCTGGAGTCGCTCGCGGTGTAATAATTATTCTCGTAGGAAATGGACTTGGTAATCCGAGTTCAAGTCCGAGATGAGGCTGTTTGAATTTCACATAGCAATAATACCCTTAGGAAAGGTATGCATCCCACTATACTCCTTCATACTACGGGTAGATAGTTTGGCAAAGTGGGTTCTTTAACCATACTATGGCAATCGGTATAGAAGAAAAATTCGAAACTCAAACCTGTTCAACTCAGCTTAAAAATCGACCTTGTGTCACATCCTATTGGTGCGGAGGGATCGGTAAATTCCCTTTTATAACACATTTTTCATTAATAAATCTCATTTTTTATTTTAAATTTGAGTTCTATGTTTCTCAAATTCATTCGACATTTGTATTTTGATTTTGTTATATCTATTTGTTCTATTCATTCGCTATTCAGTTTAATTTTCAATAATTTTTTTATGACAGAAAGAAAATCTTTCATTCTTTATTCCATTCTTTAGTTTGTCAATTTTAATTTTTGTAAAGACGTGTCATTTATTAAAAAACATAATCATTTGAATTTTTCGTAATTTTTAGGAAATTTTGATAGTCATTATTTTCTTCGGTGTTTCCATATTTTGGGGGCTTTTTGCTCTAACTTTATTAGAATGTAAGAACAAAAAAAAAAAAAATTGGAAAAAAATATCCTGTATTCCAAAATATTTCTCCGTTTCATTTTGCAATATTCATAATTTATCAAATGTCTTTATGCTCTATATCTATTCTTTCAGTTATTTTTTGCTTTACGAATAAATATGCATAAACTTTGATTTATTCAGAAGCACATTGAACGACTAGAATATATATGTAATATCATAAGACATCAATATGAAAACCAACAGCTTGAAATAAAACTAAACTGATGACACTTGATGAAACTATGGTCTAAATTAACCATTTGTCGTTCAGTGAAAAGTTATGTAATTGTTGTTGGACTTGTCTGAAATTGTTTAGATCATTTATTTCCCTTGTTTCATTTTGCTAGTATTATCATTTATTATTGTGTTTTATCACTGTACTTTGAGTAGATGGATAGATTACTGCACATGAAGGAATTCACCTCTAAGAGCATTGAAACTGCAACCAAAAATGTCCAAATTGTTCTGCTTTTAACGGAAATTATTGGAATTAAGAAAAATATGTATTTTACAATGAGATACAAATTTGTTTCCTATATCATGTAAATCAAATAACCTAATTTTGGCATCTCGCTAGAATATTGAATTACACACACACACGCGTGTGTGTGTGTGTGTGTGTGTGTGCGTGTGTTTAAATCTATTATTTAAATTTCATATCTATCTCTCTCTCTCTCTCTCTATATATATATATATATATATATATATATATCCTTCGAAGTGCATTGAAATTCTGTAACCAATTATATGAATATATAGCAGTCCAAAAACACATAAACCACTTATATATTTTGATGTACTTGTATTTTGGATACTGAGGTAGAGCAATTTTATTTTTGGTTAGAGTTCCAATGATGTAGAATTTGATACTAAACAACACGTTATAATGCCTCTTTTGATTATATTATATTCAGATATTTTTGGTTTAGAAGAAAAAATTTTATGAAAAAATTCATTGGGATGTACTTATTTATTCGCCCTGATATATATATATATATATATATATATATATATATATATATATATATATATATATATATTCTTGTAGACATATTTCATTAAAGATGACAAAGATTTGGTTTCAGTTTTTTTATTGACCTTGTTGGTGAGCGAGATGTCACGACTGTAAATGAAGGCAGTTTAAAAATTGTCCAAAGATGAATAAATCTGAACGCATACATTATGTATATATATATGTGTGTGTGCGAGAGAGAGAGAGAGAGAGAGAAAGAGAGGGGTGGGGGGAAGGAGAAAGAGTTCGTACTATTAAGTACAATAACGTATAATATAAACTTAAAAACATTTTACTTTGAGAAGCATATTGAACTGCAACCATTTTGTTTAAAAACTGCCGTCTTAATGAAAATTGTCATCCAACTATGAGGACAAAGCATCATGTCAGAACTGTTCCCAAGTCTCTTAAGACTGAACTTTTTTTATTATTTTTTTTTTTTTTTTAGTGCAGTGAATTACTATAGATATTTTAACGAACATATGAAAATCTGATCTCTCTGATAAAATAAAACGGGAATTCTTACAAGTTGTAACCCTCTCAGAACTAGTGTGTGGTTGCAACACTTCGATTATGAAGAAACGCTTGGAAAAAAGCTAAATTGAAACTACACAAGTATGTTACGTGCTGTTCGAAACAAATCCTGGAAGCAAAACCGCACAAAGACAGTAACAATACGGCTACTTACCTTCAATCACCTAAACTATCCAAATAAGATTAACAAAACATGCTGGGCACTGCTGAGGAAGTAAGGATGAACTCATAAGCGACGTTTTCCTTTGGATTCTTACACAAGGGCAAAACACTGTTGGCCGACCAGCAAAATCTTATATCCATCAGTTCTGTGTGGACATTGGGTGCCGTCAAGAGAACTTTCTAGTAGCGTTAACTGATAAGGACGGATAGTGAGAGAGAGTCAAGGGAATCCATGCTATCGGCGTGCCTTGATGATGATGATGATGATTATCATTCTATAACTTCTTGGTTAATTTTTCGGTCAAGTTAACATCTCAAAATTGTGTGCTTTTTCTGCACTGAATGATAAAAACTAAAGTTTTCATTTGAAATGAATTAAACATTTCAATGAAACATTTCCTTTGGAATATAGTAAAGCTGCAGAATCCTAAGAATGTACATTAAGAAGGGAATTCGTTTCAACATAAATCTGATATTCGTTCCCATGTAAAATCCATAATTTTTAGAGACGCTTATGGCATACAGACTATGAACACAGCCAACTGAGTTAAAATGCTGAACTTGGATGTTTGCAATATACATAGCACTAATACCCTTGGGAAAGATATGAATCCAGCTATTCTCCATCCAGTTAAAGGTCAATTGGCAGACTGGGCTTTTTAACCTTATAGGGCAACCGGTCTAGGAGAAAGAAAACTCTGAATTCAGACCATTTTTAGATGTAGAAAAGGTGGACTCTACCAAGCTATTCTTGCCCAAAACACACTGAATGAAAAGCACCCATACGAATAAAAACAGGTTACGGAACAAGTGGAAAAAACAATAATTAATGCAAAGAAAAAGTATATATTTTCTCTATATATCAAAAACAAGGCCTTATTTATTTTCCAAATAGTTTCCAGTTCTGCTTTTTGGTTTCTACTAATCTACTTACATATAAATACAATGGAATTATATATATATATATATATATATATATATATATATATATATATATATATGCGTGTGTGTGTGTGTGTGTGTGTGTGTGTGTGTGTGTGTGTGTGTGTGTGTGTGTGTGTGTGTGTGTGTGTGTGTGTGTGTGTGTAAGATAGACTTTTTCATCGATCTCAGCATACAAGGACCTAACAGTTCAGGTCAAGATATGAACTGTTAAACAATCGACATAAATGATTTGTTTACTGTAGTGAGGGTTTGAGTAGAACCAACTTCACTTCTTGTATAAGCTGGTAAGTTATATAAATTCACACAACCTGATATCAATGAAGAAGAATGAAAAATTCCATTAGTATGGTACGGAATTTTAAAATTTCAAAAAATTTCCATGATTTTTTCATGAGTATATAGAAGCATGATTTAATATCTCTGTCTCTCTTTCTCTCTTTCACTTTTTTCTCTCGCTTTATAATTTTCTATACTTCAGTCTCCTTCTTTCTCTACATCATTATGTGTTCTTTTTTCTTTTTCAATTTCTCTTATTCAAACTTCATTTTCTTTTCTTTTTTTTCTTTTTTTTTTTGTTTGTTTTTTGTTTTGTTTCTTTCTTTTTCCTTTTCCTAACTTTCTTCTGTTTGCATGATTTCAAAGGATTTTAATCGACCGCTGCTCTTGCATTCCCGACTCCCAAACATGACTGATGCCACCATCTTAAAAGCCAAAGACAGGCAGAAATAGTACTACCATTTAATATGGAAACTATATGAGATACAACATGATAGACAAGAAATAAATTCCTTAAAATATTCTAATAAAATACAATATTAAAAATTATTTACAACAAAGGTAAATTTTGAAGAAAACTATTTTGATTACTAATTCACTGAATTACGTTCATCTTTAATGAGATAATAATATTTTCAAATTTGAATGCCACAAAATGTACATGTATATAAAATAATGCTGTCATTTTTCCGATTGATTTTTTAAAATTTGTAAATCAGATGGTAATTCACAAAAATAAAATACTTTCGTGTTGAAAAAAATTCTCACTTCTATCTGGAAGAGGAGAAGAAAATGGTCATTATTTAAAGGTTTCAAATCCTTTCTAATTTTTTTTATCAGCAACTTTTTCTCTTCAGCTGAGTTTTGTCAGATTCATGATTTTATTCATTCCTATTTTGATAATTTAACATTTTAGGCCGAATAAAAAGGTGCTTCCCACTAATAAATAACAAGGTATTACGAACAAACTAGGTAAATATGAAAAAACTAAAATAGATATCAGCAAACTTATATTAATTGATTGATTAATATGAAAAAACTAAAATGGATTGACAAATATACACCAAGATAAATAGTTATGAACAGACAGAAAGGTTGTTTAAAAATTTTTGTCATATGATATCAGTGCATTGAAAAGAAAAATCATAAAACTACAACAAATTTATATTTGCATTTTTTAATAAGATATACCCCAAATTCTAATCCTTAGCCTAACCCTATCAAACGTGCTTGATAGAAAAAGGTACTCTTCATTTTTTTTTCTTTTGCAAACTTGAAAATATTTCAATAAATGTCTACTGTTTGAATGAGTTTGTACTCTTCATCAGGACTGACAATAGATGCATATTTCGAACTCTGTTCTTTCTTTTAATTCAACGAGGGCTATTCAATTGATAAAGTGAATTTTGCGATTGGAAGCTTTGTTTACAGTTGCACCTTTTTACAGAAAATCAATAGTGATAGGCCCTTTTATGTCCTAGTATACTGTCAACATGACCTTCTTTAATGAACACTGCGCCCAGAAATTTTTCTTTACTTGAAATTTTTCTTTACGTTTACATGACATGTACTACCTTTTCCATTCAGGCTTGTAGTGGCAAACCCATATTTAGCCCATTCGTAAACATTGTTTTACTAAATACTTTTAATAGATACTTTCTTTATTCTCTTTTGCTATTTTGTAAGTCGTTAATCTCCAAAGAAGTCATAAGTTTAGTTAGATGTGTGGATGAAATTAGTTTGTAGTCAGTGGATAGAGAGACCTCAAACTTGATGATACTTTTGTTGATGAGAAGTTCGGTTCTCTAGTATAGCATTACAAAGCGAATACATTTTTTAACATTTAAACAACCTCCGCTCCTCCTTACAATTTATGATGAAAGGAGAAAATAAATCTGTTGCCGTTTTTTAATGTTTTTGTCCAGAAAACTTCTGCAACTTTCGTCTCGAGCGTATACAGAATACACACTTCCACAGGGTTATATCTGAGCTGGGATTCCTTTGCCCCTAAACCCAGAAGGTTAACCTTATCAAAACCCTTAGTCATTTTGCAAAGATGATAAATTTGGGTTATAAGTGTTTTTCCCTCATTCTGTAAGGATATTTTGCCAACCCTCCAACAAAGCTTACTTATTTTCCGCTTCAAATGTCAATGAGACGCTGACTGTCCAACGACTGGAGGTCGGGATTGCCCAATATATCCCGGCTTCTATTCGTAGACATTTGCCAATAATATTATCCGGACATTCAAAGATCTTGAGTCTGCTATTGGCAAGCACTTGTTGAATATAAATGTATGCCGAATTAACTATTCAGAAGACAGAGAGAGCTCAAACACATATTAGAACTATTCATAAACTCATTTACTTTATAAAGAGTATGATGAATTTTTTTGTCTCTTCACAATTTTAAGGTGCTTTTTAAAATCTTATTCCCTTCATTTTACAGACGTTTGACTTTAAACAAGTGTCGGTCGAAAAGTGCCTAAGTTTTAGAGTTGTTTCAATGGATTTTAATCGTTATTAAAACCATGTTCCGAATTTAATAACTTATTTTACGATGGTGTTGTACAAGAAATATATATATATATATATATATATATATATATATATATATATATATATATATCATCATCATCATCATATCGTGCTGGCAGCACGGATATCCCTGACCCTCTCTCGCCACTCCTCCCTATCGTTCATCGCCCTAGGTAGGTCTTCAGGACAGCAACCTGTATCCTCACATAGCTGCTGAATGTACGTTCGTGCTGGTCGTCCTGCTTTTGCGCGGCCGTGTGTGGGGATCCATAAGAGTACATCTCTTATGAGTTCATCTCTGCTTCTCCAGCAATGTCCTGCATGTCTGGTTCGCCTAACTTGAATAGATTTCGTGATAGGGGGCAGGTGGCCGTACAGTTGGTGTCTTGTGGGGTGTTGCTGCCAGGACTTGTTGAGGATTGCACGCAGCATTCTTGTGTAATTGCCATCTAGTTTCTTCTCCAGCCGTTTTGTTAGCGTCCATGTAGTGCATCCATATAGCAGTATCGATGTGACCGCTGCCTGGAAGAAACTGCGTTTCATTTTATCGGTTAGGTCTGATTTCCATATAGTCGATAGCCTATTGATAGCTGTCCATGCTTTCGTTAACCTCGTTTCGATGTCCTTTTCGGTTGATTCGACGCTGCTTCCTAGGTACGTGAATTTGTCTACTAGTTTAAGAGGGGTTCCTTCTAGAGTGGAGATGTCCCCTGTTTGGTTATAGCACATATATTCCGTTTTGTGTGCATTAACATGGAGGCCTATGCTTGCTGCTGCTCGTTCCAGGCTATGCAGAAGTGTTTCGGCTTGGTCAGGTGTATTTGCCAGTATCGCTATGTCATCGGCGTAGTCGGCGTCGGTAATTGTTGTTGCGGGATATCTTCTGCTTCTTTTCTTCGTCAGTTCGAAGCCATTCTCTTTGATTTTGTCAATCGATGTTCTAAGTACGTAGTCTAGACAAATGATAAAGAGATACGGAGCCAGCGTGTCCCCTTGTAGTACTCCTGCTACAATGTCGAAGTATTCTGTGTCTCCATCTGGTGATCGTACTTTTACTTTAGTGTTTCTATAGAGAATCGTTATTGCCGCTACGGTTTCTTTAGGTATGCCGTACGCTAGTAGGATTTGTTCCATCTTTCCTCTGTGAATGGAGTCGAAAGCCTTGGTAAAGTCGACAAATATTAATGTCGCTTGTAGGTTCTTTGCCCGTACACCCTCAACACAAAGGAATGTGCATACATATATGTTAATTTGTATACGTGTATATATTATTGGAAATGTGTTATTAAATATGAATATACATTATAAATATTTCCTTGAATTATATATATACGTGTGTGTGTGTGTGTGTGTGTAATGTATATTCATATTCAAATACACATTTCTAATAATATACATATACAGATTAATTTATATGTATGTATATTCCTTTGTGTGAGTTTGGGTTTTTTTCTTATTTAATGGTATATCAACCTTCCTGGATAATTTAATTCCAAAGCCATCCTTGTAGAAGAACAGAAGTGATGCGATTTAGCCCATAGCTGGAGAGATAAGATGGGGTTCATACTTTTTTCAATGGTATTGGTCCGAAAGTGAATAGCGTGACTGGAGTTCGAACTCACTTATTACGATGTCACAGTCTAGCACGTCAGTCACTTCACTTCAGAGATTTCTTCTTTGTAAGTGTGCACACACACACACACACACACACACACACACACTGAGGAACACACATACATATGCGTTCTTTTGTATATGTGTGCATATTATTGGAAATCTGTATTTAAATATACATATACGAGGCTCGGCTGAAAAGTTCTGAGGCTGCTTAAGATACTCTCATGAAATGTGAGCAAATAAGGTTTATCTTTAAATATAGCCCCCCTTGTGGTCCACACACTTCTTGATCATCAACAAAAAATATGATGTCTTCATATGAACTTTTCAATACACCTTAGTATTTTATTGATATGATAAATGTTTTATTGAATCCCGAGTGAAAATGCTGCTCAACTAATTGTAATTCTTGCATGTTTACGTGTCGTATAGAATACCACCAATATATCATGAGGAATCGATTCCAAAATACGTCATTTTATTTTCTACTCTGTCACTACTAAACCTTGAATTGATTTGAATTATGTATATATTCCAAATATTCTTTACTCAATATATTTTCAAACTATTGTCCTCATCTTTCTTGTTTTTTTTCAAAATTCAACTAATCAATTCTTTGTTCTTCCTCAAAGGTATGTTGCAACTGGTTGATTTTAGAAGTCATTTAATATTTTTCCTTTGCTTCTTTTTTATCTCCTAAATAAGAATTACGCAGTTTAACTGAGTCACAAGACTGAGTGTTAAGGTTTGGTGTGTCTTGCAAGAATTAGTAAGATGTACGGTATTGCTCATGGATAAATTACCATACGCCAGAATACACTTTGGATACACAGAATTACCCAAAAATATACCTCTAACATTTTTTTCATAAAATGTTAACTTTCTCCTTAATTTAATTTGTCCAGATTTTTTTAATTTCTGCAATGAAAACGGATATTATAGGCTACTATTTATTACCAAACTCTACAGCATTGAAACTCTGTGACCAAAAATATGAATATTAAGCAGTTAAAGAAGTACATCCCTTATATATATATATATATATATATATATATATATATATATATATATATATATAATTTTATTTTTGGTTGCAGTGTTTCAGTGCTGTAAAGTTTGGTAATAGATAATACCTATTAATAATAAAGGCTTTGATTGTTTGGTGGTTGGAGAACCTTCATATTGCTTACCGTACCAGCTGTTAGAAAGTGATCACCTATCTTATGACTACGCTGGATCATTGAGGCTTAACTTTGGTAGTTATTGCGTTAATCAGTTGATTGGATGATTTCTTTTAACGAAATATAGATAATGTGAAAAGAACGAAACCATTGTACTCAAAACAGTGTTGTTATGTCTGAAGACAAAATAGTTTGATTAACCAATGGTAACCTCTAACGTCAGTTTAGAGCTTAGTCAGTATTGCAAGATTTTAAAGTCATGTTACTACGAATTCGGAGGTTGGAATTAGATTTTAACTTTTTAGTTTAGTCAACTCAAAGTACCCAAGACTTCCAACAAAAATTGAGAGATCATATTTTGCATCAATGTACCATGGATAACCCTCAGTTCGTACGGCTGGTAATATAAAGATGTAAGAAGTTGAATAAAGAATGTGTGTACACAAAAAAAAATGTCTTCGTGTTTATTTGTTCCTGCAAAGAAGATTAGAAGATGGTAATCCAGCAAATGAGAATCAGTGTTTTCAGTATAAGTTGACCATATATTAAGTTACATGTATCGTTAGGAAATTTTCTCATGAATTTTTAAAGGTATTTTATTTTCACTAATCATAATGTTGAACAGTAAATATTTATAACAGTATTTTTTCTTTCTTTACACAAAATGCCCAGTTGTACTGGGAGTTAAATTGAAATCAAAGTGTCTTTATTTCAAATGTCTCAATTTCACATTCAAAATCATGAGGACATCGAGGAAAACAAGTTCTTTATTTCCAAAACTGTACAGACAGACAGATAGAATTTACATGATCTAATTGCGGTTGTACATGTTCCCAGTGGAGCTATCAAATGAAAGTGCTGTCAACATATCTGAGCCATAGTTTAGGTTTAAATGTTACTGCTCTTAGATTTAGATCTTCAATATATTCCTTATGGATATTAGCCATTCACCAGTAAAACTGATGACCTCATGGCCAGAATTCTTGTTTCAAAATATTGTATTAGTAATGTGCTGTAATTGTTTGTAACAGGTTGTTCATTAGGAGGTTAGGTAATTCTCCAAATAATTGACCCGTCTTGAATTTATATCTTATCACTGATGTAAGCTTATCAGCTGTTTGTGAGCTAGACCATTGCTTGTAAGTTTGATTCACACTGGGTACCCTATACTATCAGTCTCTATTGGCTATCACTGCTGGTAAGTCCTCTACACTATACGTTGTGTCCATGCAGAGCAGATAAATGTAATTTTTTGCTGCTGTGTCCATGTGTAGGAGTCCATACTTGAACGTTACTTATGAGTTCGTCCTTACTTTTTAAGCAGTGCTCAGCATGTCATTCTCGTCTTACTTGGATGGTTTGTCATATGGTAGTTAAGTGGCTATATAGCTGCTGTTTTGTAGGGTGCTGCTTCCAGCATTTGTGCAAAACAGCACACAGCATATTTGTGTAGTTCTTATCTAGATTTTCTCCCAGCATTTAGTTAAAATTCAAGTAGTGCAATCATACAATAGTACTGACATTGCTTCGGCTTACAAGAATTCCTATTTTATTTTATCAGAAAGATATGATCAGTGTTTAGCTAGAATACAGAGAAAAGTCCTGGAGACCTAAGGAGACTTACTGTTGCTCAGGCTCCATTGAAAATCAACCAGTTAAAGCTGGTTGGAAGAACTCAGGGTAGCAAATGTAAGCTATGTGGTGACAGAGATGAAACCATCAATCACATTATAAGCGAATGTTGCTAATTAGCGTAGAAGGAATATAAGGCGAGACATGATTGGGTTGGCAAAGTGATCCACTGGGAGATGTGCAAGAAATTTAAATTTGACCATACAAACAAATGGTATATGCACAACCCAGCACCTATCCTAAAAAATGACACACATAAACTCCTTTGGGACTTTGACATACACACGGATCATCTAATCTTGGCCAGAAGACCAGAATTGATAATAAACAAAAAAAAAGAGAACTTGCAAAATTGTCAACTTTGCTGTCCCGGCTGACCACAGAATAAAACTGAAAGAATGTGAAAACAAGGATAAGTACTTCGACCTTGCTAGGGAATTGCAAAAAACTATGGAACATGCAGGTGACAATTATACGAATTGTAATTGGCACGTTTGGAACAGTAACTAAAGGATTACTAAAGGGACTGGAGGACTTGGAAGTTGGCGGACGGGTGGAGACCATCCAAACGGCAGTATTATTGAGAACGGCCAGAATACTGACAAGAGTCCTATATACTTGAGGAGACTTGCTGTCACTCAGACTCCACTGGAAAAACCATCAGCTAACGTTGATGTGAAAAGCTCTAATGAGTAAATAACAATAATGATATTCTCACAAAACTGACAAATTGAATCAAATCATTGGCAAACGGTGTATATTTTTGATGAGTTGTAACAGTGTGTTTCTCATTACCATAAATTGCAGCATACAAGTCAATCTTTTAAGCACGAAAAAATCATTACAAAACTAGGGGCCAACTTGTATGGCAGAGCTAAAATCGATACCTTTATTAGAGTGATTAACCAGGGGAACTAAACTCCTTACAATTAATATACATAACTTACTATAACTCCAGCAGACAGCCACAAATATTTCCAATGTAAACTCATGTTTCTTGAACATATTTAACCACACAGAGATTAATATGAAGTAATGAAACTGTAATGCAAATTAAGTATTATAGTAATGCTATAAAAAACACCATTTCCAACAGCTGATGCACTAACTGTAAACACTGAGTAGAACATCACAGTAGACTACAGTAGGTTTGGGTGTCAACTCTAACCCAAGATTTTGAGCGAAAATTTTTGAGCTTGATTTATGTGCCAGAATTTACAGTAAATGTAAAAATAAATCTACAAAGATAGAGATAGTAGTTTAAAATATCTATATAATAATTTGTAAATATATGGATAATGGCTGAAACAAAGGTATGTAAGACTTTTATTTATGGATATCTGTGAATAAACTTAGCAAAGCTGTATGTATTTATTAAGATGTGGTTCATCTTTGCATATTAACTGGAGGCTTTTTAATGTAAGGGTTAATGTGCCTCACATATTTTGTCTTTACAAACTTAATTTTAACTGCCTTTAGGTTTCTCACTAGTCGCATGAAAGTGATCAAATACCCATCTAAAAAACCTCTACAACCAACTTCAACAGGATAGAGGTAGGGCATCACCAACTTATTGTGCACAGTCCATATAATTGCATTCACACTTAAGTATACATCAAAGTATAAGCACCTGTCAATGATTTACACACACACACACATCTATAGGCCTCCACTCATTTGTACATATACTCATGCACTGTATGTATGTATGTATGTATGTATGTATGTATGTATATGCATGCATAAAAAGATGTGCCTGCCTGGGAATTGAAATAGATGCAAATTTTCTACTAGTGTCAGAGACTGCCATTTAGGTCAAAATCAAATTTCAAGACTTATTAATAAAAAGATGTGCAATACAAATATATATATATATAAAGCGTGTGCACATGTGTCTTTGTCTACTTATTTTCAAATATATATTTGATTGATTTCATTACAAATATTCACACACTTATACATAAATATAAATATCTAATTAACTTTATCTTATCATGTCTCAATTATCTATGTAGTACCCTCTCTGTTTCTCTCTCTCTCTCTCTCTCTCTATATATATATATATATATAAATACATATATATTGATATTGATATTGAGGATATAATTAGTTATATCTACCGATAAAGAGTGCTCAATATCATTGATAGAGTTTATATATTCAAGTTTGGATAGCATAAATATAAAATTAACAGTGCTAAGTAAATGTCAATTTCTTGCTTATGTAATCATCAAACTTGATTCCATTGGTAAAATGGTCAAATTGGCAAGAAACTAACAGTCACCAAGCACTGCTATCCTAACTTAGATATATGCTCTATTACTGATATTGTGCACTCTATATATACAACAACCAATATAGTTAATATATATATATATATATATATATATATATATATATGTATGTATATTTAGGCAGCATTTCTTCATTAATGCAAATTTCATTAAACATAATAGACATTTTATGCCTACATATTCTCTTTTGGATCAGTTCGAATTCCCGTATTACTTTTATCGTATTCGCGGGGAATTGATTTAGGTATTGTCCATAGTTGTATGTATCCCTAGTACTTTATAGCTCAGCATTTAAAAAAGCTCAGCATTTAAAAAAACATTCATGCCCAACAACACAACTACAAAAAATTCTCACCGACAACACAACAATACTCGAACATCAAAATAATAAACAAAAACTTCAGATTCTCGAAGCACTATATATTAGAAACCTGCAACCAGCACTTAATAGAATTAATTTTCAAACCAGTGCTAACGTACTTAAATGTCTTTAGCTACTGGCACTATTTACAGAATTACATTTAAAAGCAAGCGCCATAATCTCCAACAGCAAAGACGTCCTTACACAGTAGTAATTTGCTAAAACAAAAGTTACATCACTTTTGTAACAGATTCTCCCCTGATGATGGCCCAAAGTCGGGCAGAAAGTACTAGGGATACATACAACTATGGACAATACCTAAATCAATTCCCCCCGAATACGATAAAAGTAATAAGGGAGTTCGAACGGATCCAAAAGAGAATATGTAGGCATAAAATGTCTATTATGTTTAATGAAATTTGCATATATATATATATATATATATATATATATATGCTAATATTGGTTTGATAATAGAAGAGACAAGAAACTGATAGTCACTAAGCACTATTGATCCTATGTCTACACTATCCTAATTAGGATATATATAAGCCTTTCACATCTATCAATCTATTTACATTCCTATTTATCTCTCTGAATCTGTTCATGTCTATTTCAGTCTGTTTATCTATGTCAGTCTCTTTATCTATTTGTTTCAATCTGTTTATTTATCTTGAAAAAGGTGCAATACTATCTTCCAGCACTACTTGGGTTTATATCGAACTAAGTAAAACTTAACAACTCACTCTCACTCACTCTCTCTCTCTCTCTCTCTCTCTCACTATATATATATATATATAGATTGCAGACTGAGTTTGATTTATTAAATAAAAATAAAACTTTTTTTCTGCAGCTAAATACATTTAAAATTTGTCCCATTCAGGTAACTTCTTAATTCCATCCTCCAAATATTTTTTACCTTCTGATCAAATCACTGCTTCAAATGCTTTTTGTACTCTTCTAGATGAGCAATTTTTTGTCTGCTGGGTACTTAGATGAATTATAACTTCTTAGACAAGCAGTAACAATTTTTGCTTGATCATCAAAGAAATACAGGGTGTAGCATTACCTGATGTAATATTATTCCTTTTCCATTAACCCATTCCAGAAATTTTTCTTTGATTGCTACCTAAAAAGACTATGGTTTGGTTGTGGAGATGCTTAATCATGTAATATCTTAGGCAGGAAGAGCCTGGCAGATCCCATCTCATTCCAGTTTTACAACTGGTTTGAGTCTAGTTTTCCTTCTCCAAGACTGGTTGCCATACCAAGATTTTAAAGAGACCAGTTTGCCTGATTATTAATGCATAGCTGGAGGGATAATAGATGGATTCATACCTTTTTCAAGGGTATTAGCCTTATTTAGTATCTGAAATCATGTAGTTGAATCCACTTCCTACAATCATAGCTATTATTTTATTGAGCTTACCATACCAGCTGTTAGAAAGTGATCACCTCTCTGATGACTATGTTGGCTCACTGAGGCTTAACTTTAGTAGTCATTGCATTAATCAGTAGATCGGCTGATTTTTTTTTTTTGTACGAAATGTAGATTATTTGAAAAGAACAAAACCATTGTGCTCAAAACAGGGTTGTTATGTCTGAGGATAAAAGTGTTTGATTGACCAATGATAACCTCTAACGTCAGTTTAGAGCTAAGTCGGTATTGCAAGATTTTAAAGACATGTTACTATGAATTTGGAAGTTGGGATTAGATTTTAACTTTTTAGTTTAGTCAACCCAAAGTACCCCAGACTTTCAGACCAACAAAAATTGAGAGATTAAATTTTCCATCATAGTTCACACGGCTGGTGATATAAAGATGTCAGAAGTTGAATGAAGAATGTGTGCACACACGAAAAGATGGTCAATGCTCAATGACAGACTTGAGGCCTAAAGGCCCCAGCTTCAACTGGACCACCCTCAGGTGGGTGGGCTGTATCACTGACAAGTGATTCATGCCCTGGCAGACACAAGGCAAAAAGGCCCCCGGCTTATGCTGGGCCACCTTTGGATGGGTAAAGCTGCAGCATTGACACCTTTGTCACCTTTCTATAGCACTGAACCTCACTGTCCAGTTTAAGCTATAATTAGGCATTTGTGTCTGGACCATGTTGGCTCATCAGGCACACACTAAGTGGGCCGATGACCAGCAAAGCCAAGCAGAGCTCAAGCTGAGGCTCCGGTCCGACCTTCTTCTCCCCTAACCCCCACTATAATCTAACCTTTGGGCCATTGACCTTGTGTCAAGTCCTGTCTGGTGGGAGGCAGAGACAAATATCGGCTTTGCAGACTAAGCAAACCTAAGTAGATTTTTAGTTAAGCAGTGATAAGGCTGCTCACTATTTAGATAGGTGATCTCTTAGCAATTGAATATACTCTGAGTTAGTGCTTCTCAAACTATCTGATGTGGTGTACTGACATGATATTTTTCCTTTGTGCAAAGTACCAGTAATAAGCAAGTTTCTGAATAGCTTTCATTTCCAATCAACTTCCAAGTTGAAGAAGTTACTAATCTAATGCGCAGAATAAGCAACAAGAACAACAACACCTACCAGTTCAGCGGTCCCAGCTAGCGTCCAGCTGGCAGACAAAACAAAAAATGGGTGGTAACTCAATACCAAGCCCATAACATCTTAAGCAAGCCAGTGTATACACACATTAATATACCCATTCACTGGGCCGGCAACCCATCACTGTCCAAAGAATGGACTTAGCCACTTGAGAACAATGGAATGCCCCAATGTCCACATACTCTTGCCTCAAGTCGTAGCTCGTTACTTTCTTATACAAATGAGTATTTACTCACAGATAATGAGCATTACGAATGAATTCCAACATGACGCAGTAAACAGGATAGACAGAGCTTCTCCCATTACTATGATTCCCAACTCACTTAGCATGGCTCGATCCATCATTTGGAGGTTCTCTTTTCTCAGCTTTTCCCTTGCAAAGGTTGCAGCCTAGCTCTTAGCAGAATCAGCATAGATGCCCATTTTGATGAAGTAGTCGTCCCACTCTTCAGTCTTGTATCCTATTTGCAGTATTTCTATCTGTTGTATCATATCACAGCATGTGCAAAGAATAATATCAAACTATACAGAAAGATTTTAAGTATTTTCAGTTTTAGATAACGTATTATATATCTTATGATAGTGAAATGGAAAACTCACTATGCTCTGGTTATTGATGACTTGCACACCAGCACTGGTACACATATCATCATTTTGACTAGTGTCCGTCTTAGTTACCTGAGGCCTGTGAACCAAACTAAGCAAAGATGTAAAGCAAATTAGGTAAATAGATAATGAACAGACTTAGATAGCTGTATCAAGTGTTGCTCACAGAAGTCATACATTAAAGTCAATAATATAACCAAGCAATTGAAAATGATTTTTAACATTTGAACTAAGTATGTTTGATGTGTCTATAAATTACACAAATATGTTTTTGTATTTGAGTTGAACTTTTTTTAAATATGATGTGCCAAAAATGTTGCTTACTTTCTTCAATATTCTCTAATAAAGAAAAATATAAATATCAGGATTTTTATCTTAATTCATGCTCTTATGGTTACAAAAGAATCAAAGGAAATCTTTTTGAATAAAATTGATTAAAACTAAATGTCTCTAATTCTATCTTATGACAAACATCAAACAAATGGTTTTGGTTACTGAAAATATATACATGTATGTGTGCTTGTGTCTTTGTGTTGGTAATAACTGAGTACTTTGTATATATACAAGTACAGATACATACATATCATCATCATCATCAAGACATGCTAACAGCACAGATTTCCATGACTCTCTCATGCTATCCATCCCTATCAGCTCTTTCTCTTGGTAAGTCCACAACATGGCACCCATTATTCACACAGCATTGATGAATTTAAGTTTTTGCTAGTCAGCCAACATTGGTGTTTCCTTGTATAAGAGTCCAAAGGAGAATGTCACAAATGAGTATGTCTTGACTTATCCAGTTGTGCTCAGCAATGTTTTGCTTGGCTTTCTGGTCTGCAAGACAAGAAGTAAGCTGCCATACAGATGCTATTTTGTAAGGTGCTGCTTTTAAGATTGGTTCAAAACAGCATGCAGTATCATTGTGTGGTTCCCATCTACCTTTTTCTCCAAACATTTCATGAAAGACCAAATGGTTCAACCATACTGACATAATTACAGTTTTGAAGAATCCTAGTTTTATTTATTAGAAATCAGATTTCCATATGGTCAGAAACCTGTTGATAGCAATCTGTGCTTTACCTATACACAAATTGACATTGCTTTCAGTCGATGAGATATTGCCATTGAAGTATGTGAATTAGTTTACTAATTTCAGAGGCTCATCATTTAATGAGGAGATAGCACTATTTTGATTAAAACACATGAACTCTGTTTTATGTAAGTTCATGTAGAAACAAATAGTTCTTGCTGTCAGCTCTAGCACACACACACAAACACATACACACACATACATACGTACATATATATATATCTATATATATATTCTAACATCTGTATCATATGGATTGGCTTGAATGTATACAAAATTTATTGATATATCCTTAATATACATTACTCATACACATACACAAATATATACAATCATTCACAACTAAGCCCATGTGTAAATATCTTATAGAGATTTTTTTTGTAAGTAAACAACAGAAATAAAAGGTTTCTTAGTACAAACTTCTGAAAAGGCATTTGAAACTTTTATAAATTTTTATTTCTTATTTTCACTCTATTTCTGGATCTTTGGTAAACATTTTGCTGAGCCACAAATGCAAAATTTCAGACAAGGACTTTTTTCATGTCATTAAATCTCTAACGCTCTGAATATTTTAATACCAACAAAATTGATATTAACTCTAATTCATAGTTTTAATCATCCTAATCTTTTAAATTCCTACACATATGAAATATGTACCATTGACAAATTAATCATATTACCTTTGTAAAGATTTAGCATTTTTAGTGCTTTTTCAAGATATTCAATACTTTCCATGGTGACCTGATCATTTCACTCTTTTCAGGTATGTTTAGCAGTGGTGTATCTATGCTATGGTGGATAAGGCACATGCCCTTGATGCCACTTGGAGTGGGTACCACAAAGAGGAACTGGCATTTGGAGTATTTATTTATGTAAACTAGGGAGGTAGTTTTTTAGAAAATCTGTTAGATCGAAGAGTTATTTCTTTATTTCATTAAGCAAGTCAAAACTAGAGTCTACGTAAATTAACCAAAATAAATTCATTGCATGGTAAATTTATCATCAGTAAATTCATTGCTTGGTAAATTTACCATGAGTAAATTCATCATATCAGATTGATTGTTCTTATGATATAAGGTTTCCTTAACCCTAACCCTTTAGCTCTTTTTATCAAATTTTTGAACACAATGATTAAACTCTGAACTTTGTCATGAATAATTTACCCATGATAAATTACCATAAGATGAATTTACTTGTAATAAATTTATCACAATGTATTTACCAACTATATGTTTACAGGAAATGCATTCAATCTTTTTAATAATGGTCAGCTCATTTCATCTTTGGTGTGTTTAGTGCAGCAAAAGGTTGGGGGGGGGTTAAATGATTAATTGAGTTTAAATTTGAAAAATTTTTCATTCCTGCCAAAAAAAATATTAGGACATATAAACATTTGTTTCTCAAGACTGTTATTGATATCATTCTAGACATATATGATGAGATCAAAATGGTTATTGACTGAATCTTTAACTTTTTGAAATTTAAATATATATGTGCAAGTAATAAAGTTATAAAGATGCTTTCTAGATGTATAGAGAGCAGTCAAGACAAGTCAGTGCCAACTCAAAAGAAATCAAGAAGCCAGACACTTTTTTAAGGAAATATTTTTGGTGAAACACAGGATTGTGCAAATGCAGCATCCTACATACTTTCAAAACTCCATATAATTTTTTTGTATCCTAAACTGAAAATTCAACTGAAGGGTAAGATCTGATATGGAGAACATTAAAAAGATTTGAAGTGGCAAAGCTTTATACCATATCCAAAGAGAAGCGAATCCCTATAGCATGGTAGATAATGTACTGAACTGTGACATCAAGTAACCAAGTTCAAACTCCAGTCACATTGTTATGTTCACTTTTGAACTAATATACTTGGATAGGTATGAACCCTCTTATCTCCCCAGCTATGGCTTACATAGTACCACTGCTGTTCTTCTACAAGAATGGCTTCGAAATTAAATAACCCACAAAGGTTAAACAAAGAAAGTGCACTATATCAAAATAGGAGTTCCAGAGTGCTTTAAACAATGAAAAATTCACAGGAATAAGTGTGTTAAATTTCATGGCTACTATTTTGAAGAAAATTAACATTTCATTTATTGTTCATTTCTACCTTCATAAATACAATTTCAGTCTCAATACTTTTGAACAGACTTCATATGCTAGTCAATTTAAATATTGGTAGGAGTACCACTGTTATAGAGTTACGGTTAGGGTTTAGTGAACCTTAGTACCAATAAACTCAAAGTAAATGTCATGTCCTTTTAAATAGATCTTAATAAGTCTTTTTTTTATTTATTCAAAGACCATTAAATGTAAATCCATCAACAAATTTGGATTTACCGCAGTGACATTTGATAAACTCTAAATTTGGTGAGTAATGAATGGGAAGTAACTATACAATTACTTAATTTTCCAGATGTTTTATGAATAAATCTTCAAACTGTAGGTATGCAATAACATCAACTGGAGTCTTTTAAAAAATAAAACTAAGTGTTAATGTGCTTCACAAATTTTGCCTTCTTCACAAATTTCTAACAAACTGCCTTCAGGTTTCTTGGTAGTCCCATAAAAGTGATCAATTACCCATCTACACAACTTCTTCAACCAACTTCAACCAGATATGGGGTGGATATTGCCATGTTATAATTCAGTCCATACAATTGCATTCACACATGATATATACACACAAATGCACTTAAGTATACATTGGAATATAAGCAAATGTCTTTTAATCATATGCATACATACACCTGCAACAATGTAACACCACTAATGTGTACATATAACTTAAATATAAACATAATATTCACCATTGGTCTGCAAGGCCGAGGTTCAATTCCAAGTCGAGTCATACCAAAGACTCAAAAAATGGTACTTGATGCTTCTTTGCTTAACACTCAGCATTATAAGGTATGGATCAAGAGTAAGTGGAACAATCCAGGGAAAAGAGTAGTACCTTCCCCTACACCTTGGTGTACTAGCTATAGAAAAGGGAGCCTTCAGGTCACCCTCGACAACAGTAGGCCAAATTACTTAACTTACTTATATTTATATATGTATTTACCAACCTCTCTGCACAGGCAAGATGTGTCACAAGTTCAATTTTTAAGTGGAGTTTAACAGGTTTGAATTCAGAATTTTCCTTCTCCCAGACTGGTTGCTTTAACAAAACTAAAGAACCCAGTTTGCCCTACTATTTACCCATAGCTGGAGAGAGAATAATTGGATTCATACTTTTCTAAAGGGTATGAGTGCTATGTGAAATGCAGTCAGCTCACGTCACCATGTCCATTTCCTAGAACAATAACCAATACACCATGGGCACCTCCAACTTGCATTATTTATATATAAAGAGTGCTCAATATCAGTGATAGAGTAATATAAAACTATTTCGGCCAATGATTGCATAGGCAAGAAACTGGCAGTCACCAAATACTGTTGACTGAGTCTATGCTATCCTAACTTATATATATTCAGTTTCTGGTTCAAGTCTCCAAGTCATTCTTCTAGATCTAAGGCTGGATTAGCCTTCTGGATAAATTATCAAATGTAGTGCAGAAAAATCTCTTGACCCACTTATTATACACTTACTTTGTCATTGAAGTATCAGGGATTGTTAGAAATAAACAATTTGAAAAAACATTCTAATCAAATGTTGATAAGATTAAAATAAGCTCACTCTATATGAAGAAATTGATTAATAGAAAATAGGAACCCAAATAGCAAATATGAACATTTTCATCAAATCTTAATTGTATTTCATACTCTGACACACTCACATGAGTGTGTGTGTGTGTGTGTGTGTGTGTGTGTGTGTGTGTGTGTGTGTGTGTGTGTGTGTGTGTGTGTGTGCGTTTGTGTGTGTGTGATATAAAGCCAAGTTTAAAATCCTGACAGAGCTGTTTAAGTTGACTTTACATTAATGACCTTGAGAAGGCATGAACTTATATGTCTCTTCTCCATATTTCTGCTAAAGATGTAATAGTACAGCAGATTGGGTCCTGAATTAAAAACAAGGGTGTTGGATTCCCTTAAGAAGTCCAACATTGTCATCAGCCTTCCCCTACCCCTGAATAATATTCTGTCAAAAAGAGAGGAGACTTTCTGCATAGACAACTTCTTGAATACAATCATACTTAGACATAGATTCACGGTCTCTTGAATATAAGATGGTTGGTTTGGTTGTTTTGGTTTTATGGCATATCAACCTTTGTTGGTTTTTTAATGCCAAATCCATTTTTATACAAATAATCAGTTCTATTTCAAACAATTCAGCTTAGCATGATTACACAGTTTAATAGTCAAAAACATTTCTATTTCAAGCTATTCAGCTTAGTCAAACAGTTCTAATTCAAACAATTCAGTTTAGCCTAAGTACAGTTTAATTGTCAAAAACAGATCTATTTCAAACAATTGAGTTTTGCATAAGTACACAATTTAGTTCTATTTGACCCATAGATAGGACCCTATCAGGTGCTATCACTCCAGGCCAGAGTGGAACTGGGAGCAATGGCAATGAAGGGGTACTCCAAATTCCTCAAAGCTCCAGCATTAGTGGAACCTCACCATCAGATTTTTTAGTGTCCTATCCAGGACACTTGTTGGGGAATATACCAACTGCAGAGAAGCAGTCAGTGTATTCTACAGTCCCAGCCAACTGGGCTTTTGAATATAAGAGTTGCCTCAATATATCATATATAAAAATGAAAGTTTGATTATTCAGTATCTAAGTTTGATTTAATCTTTGATATTATTATTTACAGATTTTTTCTTTTATGATGCTTCAGATATTCCCTTTAATTAAGGGGTCATTTGATTGTAACCCTGTAAAGTGCATCTTGAAAGGGTGTGTCTTGGGCATACCAAATCAAACACATCTATCTAAATATTATTTTAGATCTTTTAGTGATTCATATGTCTGGAAGGAAAACTTTGAAAACCTATTTTAATTTGAAAAGTTAAGTAATCTGAAAACTAATCATTGACAGAATAACACTTTCAAAATACCAGATGTTATAAACATTAACTAATCTCTTAGTTACTGTTCGCTAAAAATGGCACAAAACAGATTCTCAAGCCATGGTGATTGCATGAATTCTCTTGACTCTTTCTTACCATCAGTCTCTATAGTCCACCTCTCTTGGTAAGTCCTCAAGACTGCATCCAGTGTCTGCACAAAGCTGATGTATGTAAGTTTATGCTGGTCAGGCAAAACTGTTGTGTCCATTTGTAGAATTACACAGAAGAATGTTGTTTATGAATTGATCCCTGCTTCTCCAGCAGTGCCCTGTATGTTTTGCTCATTTTATTTTGATGGTTTGTGAGATGGGAAGTAAGTGGCTGTACAACTGCTGTTTTGTGACGT
Source organism: Sepioteuthis lessoniana (assembly GCA_963585895.1). Taxonomy (NCBI): domain Eukaryota; kingdom Metazoa; phylum Mollusca; class Cephalopoda; order Myopsida; family Loliginidae; genus Sepioteuthis; species Sepioteuthis lessoniana. Next base: position 62,805,047 of record OY757941.1, read on the forward strand.
ACTGCTTCCAGGATTTGTTCAAAACAGTATGCAGCATCCTTATATAGTTTCCACCTAGCTATTTTCCAATTATTTCATTCAAGTCAACATAGAACAACAATAGTACTGCTACAGCTACAGTTTGAAAGAATTTTATTTTATTTCATCAGAGAGCAAGTTTCCATGTGATTTACAACCCAGTGGTAACAATCCATGTGTAGATATCACTTTCAATAGATGTCTTATTACTACTGAAGTATGTGAACTGATCTACTAATTTCAGAAGCTTGCCATTTAATTTGTAGATGGCAAGAAACACAGAAACTCTATTTTATCTGAGTTCAAGTAGAGGCCAATGCCTCTTGTTGCTTGCTCCATGCTATCTAGATGACATTCAGCTTGGGCAAGTGTATTTGCAAGAAGTGCTACATCATCTGTATTGTCTACATCTGTAATGGCTTCTACAGGATATCATCTGCATTTTGCCATGTTGGGCCATTTGCTTTTATTATATCTATTGGTGTTTATATGTAATATAGGCAGATAATAAATAGATATGGAGTTAATAAATCTCCTTGCAAGACTCCAATGACTATGTCAAAAAAGTCAGTGTCACTATCAGGAGAGCAAGCCATTGATTTCATACTTTTATTTATCTTAAATAAAAAAGGAGCAAGGATTTTAAAGACATCATTTATACTCATGTAGTGAACAACTTTTCAAGACCAAATTTTACCTCAAAAATACGAAATATTGAAGAAATATTTTTGTAGACTAGAGTAACCAAAATTTTGGGATCATTCATTACATGCAATGTATGATAAAACTGATGTTTGTGACTAAATATTAAGGATCATTGATTACACAAAGTTGTTCATTACTCAAGTACATAAGGTAACTATTATAATCAATTATTATCTACATGAAGGTTCCTTACACATATTTGTCCATACAAGGCCTCCGTTTCATCTTACCTTTTGCCAGTTTTAACACTGTCCATTCTTGATAATGCCAGCATTTTTAGTTGGTATTACAAGGTCACTCCTTTGAGTATCTATTTTCATTTGATCTAATCCAGAAACTGGAAAGCCATTCTCCAAATGTGCTTTGAAAGCAAATGCACAAAAGTACAAGATAATCTCTGGTGGTAACAATATCATCACTGTAAATGATGCTATTATCAAAAGGGTCAAAGAATTTACATTTTGGGGGTCAATGGTACCTGAAAGCCAATCTAAAGTAAGAAGAATAGCTCTAGCTTCTTCATCCTCGGTAGACTTAACCCTGAGCTCCTGAACCTAAATTTACCCTCTGCTATTTAAGTATAATCTCTGCATTGGTAGTACTACAGTGGAGGGTAAAATAAAAGCACAACCAGTATGTGTATAATAGGTTGAAATGGTTAAGGAACATAAATGAAAACAAAGATCTTTCAGAAGCAATCAATGTTTGTCTATAGTATATACTAATAGTCTGAATAGCTGTTTATGCTGGGATATTAATAATAGATGAAAAAAATATAAAAAGAAAAAAATGTGATGATTCTGCCAATAAGTTTTTCTTAAAGATTCATTTGGAATCAAATCTTTATGACATATTTCTGCTTTCATCTTAAAAATAAACTTGGAAAGTAAAATTAATCAATAATGGTCAGTGATCTAAAGAACTATTTTAAACTGAATCATGTCTCTTCCTGTATATCAATATTTTCAATACTTCTAATATCTTATTTATCTTTATTTTTGGATGAAGAATTTTCCACCATCATTATTATTAATTATGACTTTTATTTTCTTTCATCTTCCATTTTCATTCAATTTTAAATAACATTTTATTAACACTCATTCTATAACTGCAAAAAATCAGTCATGATTGGAAATAACAAATTGGCTCTAATGATAATAAAGAATAAACTGCTGCTTATCTTAACCCTTATTCCGAAACATTTTTGAATAATGAGGGAGCTATGTCAAGCAACCTTCCAATTCTAGATATTTCTCTGACAAATATCAAGGAGATACTTGGCAGTGTCCATCACTTCACAGAGTCTGCTGTGACAGATTGCATTGAGTTACGTGTTACAAGTAGAAGGGAGTGCCTCTGATCTGTCATTTACAAAGTGGGGCTGGGGATCCCCATTGCATAGTGACTTATGTACTGGACTGCAACAATGCAGTAAGCTAGTTTGAAATCTAGTCATGCTATTACATTCACTTTTGGACGGATACTCTTGAGAAAGGTATATACCCCTTAATGCCCCCCAGCAATTAGTTAAAAAGTACCACTACTTTTCTTCAACAAAGATTACTTAAGCATAAAATACCAAGCAAAGATTGATATGCGATTAAATAAAGAAACCAAACCAAATCTGTTGTATACAAATAAATAAAAAAATCATTGATTATTATAAAAAATAAGGCATTCATATGTTACTTAAACTAGAAGAAAGTGAGAAGGGCATTCATGCACACGTGCAGATTTATGAGATCCGCTGCATTGACTGCTGATTGTTAGAGTGATCACTTTTGTAGGGAGTTTGATGTAAACACAAAAAAGAATAAAACAAGAAGAGAGGAAACCAGTCAAGAAGTAGAAAGTAAAATTAACAGAGAAAGGAGATAGAAAGAAAATTTTAAAAATTGTCTTTAATGCTTAAAAACAACATTTTCAATATTTTCTTTGAAGTTTTGATGTTGGTTCGAAATAAAACTAATAATTGTCTTTATTGAACACTAAAATTTTAGTACATGATTTTGTAAATATGATATTATTCAACTAAAGTTTCTTTTTAATTTTTTCTCAATCAATATATCAGTTTTCATTTTCTTTTAAGTATAAGCAGTTGTAAATCTACTCTAAAATAAAATATGTAAATTAAAATCATTGAATATAATTGCATTTTATATCTAAAAAATATATTCAATAAAAGTGAAAACGGTTTGTAATTCAAAGTGATTTTTTTAACGTTATCTGTCTGCAAAGTAATGAATTATGGACAAGTTGTTGTTGTTGTTATTGTTGTTAACAAGAAAAACAACAACAACTACTACTACTACTACTACTACTACTACTACTACTACTATTAATGTTTTGCATATTGAAATGTTTGGTCTTTATATATATATATAAATTTTGAATGAAGCTGCTTCTTGTTAGGAAAAGTTGTGAAAATTTGAATAGATTTTTTACAGGTCCAAAAATTGATTGATATTAACAAAGATAGCTAGATGTGAACATAGATAGATAGATAGATAGATAGATAGATAGATAGATAGATAGATAGATAGATAGTGTGCTTTGTGCATCAAAATATTCAGTTTTATAAGGTATTTTTGTTTGTTTGAATGTAAATTTTCAATGAAGCTGTTTCTAGTCAAGAAAATTTATCATGTCAGTCAATTTTTTTTGGTTGAATGAATTCAACATTTTCAAAAGATACTATTGGATAAAAATTAACCCTATTAACCCAAATAATAACATGAAGCTTTTTAAATTTCTTTTTTTTTTCCATATCAATTCATTTTGACTTTTTTTTTATTGAAATAGACATTGAATATAGTCTCAGAGAAAGAGAGAAAGGACTTTTTTTGTAAAGATACAACAATTCTCCAAGAAAATATTTCTGTAATCATTTAATAAACTTAAGCTATTGCTAGGCTAAAAGCAGTGGGTACACCATGAGCCAGATTTAGGCTTGAGCCCTGAGCCCAAGTTTACTCTCTATCATGTAAGTGTGATTTTTGCACTAGTAAACCAGTGCCATGATCTGAGAGGAAAATAAAAGTACCCCCAGTGTAATGAATTCAAAGGGTTAAGAGGCCCCTGAGCTAATAGAATGTGGGGCCAAAATACTCGAAATTGTTTCAAATAATTCAATGGAGCTCTATTAAACCAGACAATAAACAAATTTTCTCAATTTTTACTTATTTATTTTTTTTTAGTTTTATCAGAGGTTCAAAACTAGAGGGCTCTTAGGGGACTCTCAAGTCTTGGTTCCCCTGGGCTACAGCTTATACTAGCCTATATATAAATCTAGCACTGCCCTTACCCATGCAATATGTCCAAGAAACTATTTCTGTACATTGAATAGAAATTTAAAATGTCTTCTAGCTTCCTTTTCTCAAACAAGAAGCATTTTATAGAGAATATAAAAATCTATTTTGATAAATATTTTCAGATATTGTTTGATCATGTGATCAATTTATCAATAAATACTTGCAGATTCAGTTGTGGAAGAGCAAATGATTCAAGGTTTCTCGATAAATGCCTTGTAAGAAATTCCAGTCATAGAAACTGTCCAAAATTGATTTCCAAACAATATAACTGATTTTCCTCACAGCAGTTTACCTTTCATTTTTAGTACTAAGATGTCAGAAATCATCGGAACAATATGCAGTTTATAATGCGGCTGAAATAAAAATAATGCAAATTTTCTTTTATTCTATACATTATATGAACTAATTTTTTCATCTTTATCCTAATATTCCTAATATTCTAATAACATTTTATATAGTATGTCCTTCCATCTTCATTAAGTGCACATTGCATCACAAGGCTTTCATAAGTCACTTATATTTTTTATGGGAGCACTCATGGTATAGCTGTTGTGATAGGAAGTGAACTCAGCTATCTGAGTTCAAATTCTGAAAGAGGCTGTTTGCATTCCACATAGTTGGTTAAGGCATGAATCCAACTATTCTACAGACAGCTATGGGTAGATAGTAGAGTAGATTAGTTTCTTTAACCTCAGTCGAGGAGAATAAAAATTCTGTATTCAAACAGCTTCAAATTCAAAATTACAGGATTTATCTCTTTTACTCTTTTATTTTTTTTTAACATTGTCCTTTTTTAAGCCTTTGAAGCAATAAGCTGATTTCTGTTTTATGATAGACTGTAAGCCTGATATTTTCACACTCGGGGAGGTACAATACTTAGTAATAGGGCGAGATGGAATTATGTATACTGCTATAATATGCTGACTGTATCTTCTGCAATTATATTAGTCAAGAAAATTATGGGAAATAACGTCAGACAATTGACAGCATAGAGCTAAATAACAAGAAACTAAGATAAAGATATTAGTAAAGAAAATGTGTGGAATAATGAATATATTTCATCTCAGAACCTTGGAAAGCTTAGATTACTAATACTACTAGTTATACTACTAATACAATTACTAATTTAACATAATATGCAGTTAGTTAAAATGAAAACTCTGGTTGTTGAATAAGGAATAAAAATACTAGTTACAGCAATTTCTATGCTGGAAGTGTTTTCAGTGTTGCTACATGGTATGAGATGTGAGAAGTCTTGCTACTCTTTCGTTTATAAGTCATGTAACTGAAATGTGAAGAAAATACTCAAAATGTAAGGATGAAAAGTAGCAAAAAAATGAATGTACTAATCAAATAATGATTTAAATTATATCTTCTAAGGATTTTTATTTGGATTATATATATATATATATATATATATATATATATATATATATAATTTTTTTCATTGGTCCAGTGAGAGAAAAAAGTAAATACTTTTAAATGAACAGGTCCACATGTGAATTTGCTTTTAGGTTATTTATTTTTCTTCAACAAGTGTTTCTGATGTTTAATGTTGTCTTAAGGAAGTTAATGGTCTACTTGAAGAATGACTTTAAACATCGGAAACATGTGTTAAAGAAAAATAAACAAACTAAGAGCAAATTCACTTATGGACCTATTCATTTTAAACTCTATATATGTGTGTGTGTGTGTGTGTGTGTGTGTGTGTGTGTGTGTGTGTGTGTGTGTGTGTGTGTGGTTGGGCAGCAGTCTTTCATTTAAGCATGTTTGATTAAATAATGAAGACACATTTTGTCTATATAATTTTATCAGAAAATTTGAAAGGATCTTAATAGAAATATATATATAAAATGTGTCTTTATTATTCAATCAAACATGCATAAATATACATATATTTGTGTGTGTGTATATGTGAGTGTCATTTGAAAATTTCAAAGCCTCACCCAGAAAGAAGAGCCAAGCTGAAATTTTTGTTATGGTGACAGACTACCACTTCTTAGGATACTTGAAAAACTATTTTAGATTTTTTTAGTTTTATAAGAAGTAGTTATATGTTGCCACAACAAAAATATTCAGCTTGGGCTTTTTCTTCAGGATGCGGCTTAGAATTTTTAGACGGAACTTCATATATATATATATTCTAGAAGGACTCCTCAGTGCTACACAGGTGGAGGAAATAATATCACATATCAGACTTTCATAAGGAACTTGTATAATATGATTTTTTAACAAATCAAATAATTAAGAATAGAAATTGAAAAGAAATCTTTAAAAAATTAACTTTTTCAGCAAATATTTTTTTCCTGCCCAGAGACAAAACTGAAATGTTGAGAAATGATATCTTCTAAGCAATTTTTTTATTTGCATTATTTTGCAGTGTATATTGTTACCAGGAGAAAACTGTTGAGGAATGTGCTAGATAGACAAAACATTCCCACACATGACTCTGCATGTTTGTTTTTTCCTTGTTATGCAACAGAATGTCTTCATAAACTTCAAGGGAAAGGTTTCCTTTAAAACTTAGTAGCACCAAATATTTTCTGAGCATCTGCTAAAAATCTGGTGTCAATTTCATAGATCTGTTCACATTTTACATCTGCTATATTTGCCAACAAACACTCTCAAATCTGATAAACCCTACTCATCCATTTGACATATAAGAAGAAAAAGATGTTCTTATTAGTTAGATACTTATTAACAATTACTCTAAAAAAGATTAGTTTCAAAACAGAAATTATTTACTCTGTTCTCCGAAGCATTTTCATTATTCTTCATATCATTCAGACTCATTTCTTCATCATCATTATTCACAAACATCTCTGATAAAAATAGATAAGTTTTCATGAAAGTTCACTTAGACAGGATTTGGGCATTTTTCTCTATAAACCATAATGTTCTTTGACCAATTTTGTGCTCCTTTCATATACTTCTTTTTCATATAACAAAATGTGCACATTTTATCTGTTGGGATGCATTTGTGTAATTTTATTAATACTTACTGTATACATATTACATACATATTAAATGTTTCTATATGCATAAATGAGCTTATCGTGTCTTTTCTCCCATTTATTCCGTGTCAGTGTGTTGTTGGATATGCTAATGCTTATATTGAACCTTGGTGAGTAGGGATGCGACTAAATATCCACCTTAACACCAATCAAGCTAATAATATTAAGAGATATGATTCTCAGTGATAGGCAAAGATATAAAATAGGGACATTGATATAATGAAAATGGATGTTAAAAAATTGTCATCTGACATAAAAAAATTCACAAAGTCAATTGATGATAGTTATGACAAATTAGGATAATTTATGACCACTTAATACTTAGTAAGATATCTACTAGCATCAGATACAGTGCTTTTCCTCTTACAGCCACAACCTTTTTTTAAGATAATTTTCTGTTTTATCATTTCTGAGGGAAGCATCAACTGTTGAATGATGATGATTTAATTTCATTGCAATATTGTGAAGTGACATGCTGCTATATGACTTTTTTCAAACACAGACAACTGTTTACAAGCCATCAACAAAAGGGCTTATCACAAATTTTGATATCAAATCAAGGAAAAGAAAATTCCAAGAAATTTTCTATTTTTTGGTATTTCTGAGAATTTTCATTTTAGAAAATTGTGACTTTTTGTTACCACAAAGAAAATAATTTCTTCCAACATGTGTCCAAGCCGTTGAAGATTTTTAGGCCTAATGATGTATCTTCATCTTTTTTATCACAAACATCTCTGATAAAAATAAACAGGTTTTTCCAATTTTACCTGAAAGTTCTCTCAGGTAGATGGGATTTTGGCATTCATTTATGTATGCCCGTTGAACTATCATAGTATTTTTTTAAAGATAACCAATATCTCACAAAATCCACATAAAATTCAGCTGAAAGCAACTTCAAACTTCACTACATAGCACAGGCATTTTTGTTAAAGTTATGCAACTATAAAGAAAAGTTGTGAATGTTTACAAGGATGAGTCAAAGGTTTTACAATATTTGGTAATGTGAGGCACAAATTGACAGCTTCAAACTCCAAGGTCATAAAAGTAACAAAATTCACGGGACAATGAGATACTAATGTCACCTGATACTCTTCAAGTTCTACTTGCCAGATTTGCCTCAATGGCTTGGAGGACAGCCCTAAAATCCACAATTTTAGGCCTACCTTACCTTACCTGATCCTCAAGGTTCTTACAACCCAAGCCAAGTTTCTTGGACCATCTGATTACAGTACTGTAATCAACTGCACCTTCACCTTTTACACTACAAATATTTTGGTTGCTTCCATGGTGTTATGGCTCAGTTTGAACTCTTAAAGCATAAGTTCTCAAATTAGACTACTTTGCATATTCACCTGTGCAGCTTTCAAATCATACACTGAGTTAAGCAATGACTAATGTGTCAGTGCACCATCAACCAAAAATATTACCAACCACTGTAGGTGCCTTCTTTGACTTGAACTGCTTTGGTTACACGATATATACAACACAAACTAGCATATACTAAAATATTGCAAAACTTTTGACTCGTTCGAGTGTATTTGCCCACATCTTATTAAAGAAAAATCTTTGAACTTATTTTAAATTATATTCTTGACTTTTGCTTTAAAATTCTTTAACTCTTTCATTCCCAGGTGTTTCAACAGGAGTGGAAAGGCTAAAAACTGCCTTTATGTTCCAAAACACAAACCACTTCTTGAATGCAATATCTGTATTTGTCGAATTAGATCATTTCTACCTGTGTTGTTTAGATTTTTAATGTCAAGTTAAGGCATGGACTTTAAAAGCTGCAGCTCTGGGACCTCTGCCATTAAATGAAAAGTTATTTCATTTGTAAATGCAGATTTAAGTATAAGAATTTCAAGCTTCTTATATCAAAACTTTTATAGTAAATAATTGATTAACTTCTACATTCTCTAAAGGTGAAATAATTCTATGACTATTTTTGTTTAATGGTAACTAATGTGATTGAACAGCCAGGAGTTTCTGCAAGATTAAAACATCTAAAGAATGTACAGAGATCAACAATAACACAAGAACAACAAAACACACCAGCTCTCATGACAATTGAAAATGATATTTTCAAAACTTTCAATTTATTTATGCTTTAGTGAAATTTGCCTCCAAGAAATTTCACTAAGTAAATATTTGAATTTTTGAAGTGGTTATCTTTGTCAAATATTCCTTGAACTTTTTCCTTTTGAAAATCTCTGTGGAAGTCTTACTATACCTGTAACACTGGGGCCTACAAAGTCTTCAATATTGCTAAAAATATTCAATACTTGTTACCAGCCAAATAAAATTTATGAGTACTACTGAATTTGCTATGCATAGCATGGCTTTACACAGGCCCTGCAAATGGCTTTATCACTTCATGACACGCTCACTACTCTTACACTCTTGGCTGAAAGTTATATATTTATTTACCCAATCCAGGAAGTCAAGAATACAAGATCAATTTTTTAAGTAAAGTTTAAAAGGTTTGAATTCTGATTTTTTTTTTCTGGACTGTTTGCCACACCTAAGTTTAGAAAAAAGTCTGCCCAACTACTTACCCATAGCAAGAGTATTATCACTATGTGAAAATGCAAACAGATTCATCCAGGATTTGATCTCAGGTTACGATCTCCATTTCCTATGACAATAACCATTACACCATGAGCACTAAAGGATAATATTTTAAACAGTAAAAAATAAATCTACCTTTCTTACAAAACTGCAAGATATCTTGATTTTTGTAATGTTCTATAAGGGGATAATTTTTACCGATTCTTAAAATCTCTTCACTCTCATACAATGTAGAATACTGAGTCTAGAATGCTAAACGATACTAACTCACAATGTTGCATTTCACCTCTATTTTGCATACACATATGTCATATGTTCCATCGACCAGATGAGTGTGGCACAAGGCCTTTTTTTACATGGGTCCTGTCGCAGGGCCATAGCCCAGACATGCCTGGTAAGCACAAAAATGCCTTAGGCCCTGACAGCATTCACCTAAAAAAAAGGTGCCTCAGGCGCCAAGCAAAGAACCTAGTCCCTCCAAAGAAGGATAGAGTCTGGGAAGACTGCCCACTGAGGCTGGAGGAGAGCCAGTCTTGGCACATGTGACATGAATGCCAGCTTCCTGGAATCCATGTGAGATGGGCTCAATTGACTGCCACCGGAACTGGGACACATCTGAACTGATTCATGTACTGAGCAACATGGCTGACCAAATCATTTATCAGCCCACTGACACACAGAGACTTTGCAGATGTTTCTATTCATCAGGATGTCTCTAAGGAGGGTTAGAGCCCAGGGGAATAGCCCCCTGAGGCTCGAGGATGCCAGTTTTGGTGTGCCTGACATGAATGCCAGCTTACCAAAGTCCATGTCTGATGGCCTCAACCAACTGCCACTGGAACCAGGACACACCCAACCAGATCCATATTCCGACAAACACAGCCAACCAAAGTGTGTCCCAGCCCAGTGACATCTAGAGACTTTGCCGATGTCTCTACTCATCTCGCATCAGACCTCTGCTTGATTCATTTATATATCCACCATTTCTAATCACGTGAACTCCAGTAGCACAATCCATTTCAACATGTGTTTGTTGGTTAGAGATCCATGTTCAAATCACACAGGTTGCTATTGGTATAGTCTTCTACATAAGATTGATAACCAAAGCTTTTGGTTGATTCTCACAAAAAATACCAGGCTTGTCTTGTTTTTTTCAAATGAAAATAACAAATTTCAGATTTGCATCATATATTGCATAATATGTATTATAACTCTTACTTATTTTTTACCTTTTACACATCACTCATTAATTTTTCATTTTTTTCATTCCCTGTAGTTAACTGAACCATTAAGAGAAAATGTTTACTAAATTTCTCTGACAGACAGAAAAAGCAGCTTTATATGTAGATTATTGAATGAATAAAAATCTCATATATAAATACATCTCTTTTAATATATCATCTTCAAGGCATGCCAACAGCATAGATTTCTTTGACTCTATAACCATCTGTCCTTATTGGTCATTGCTTTTGGTAAGTCCTCTAGGAGGTAATAGTGTCTGTAGAGATCTGATGAATGTAAGTTTTTGCTGGTCAACATACATTTGAGTGTCCATGTGTAGACATTGGAGAACATTCCTTGAGAATTCATTCTTACTTCTCCAGTAGTGCTCAACATGTCTTGCTCTTGTAACTATCATGGTTTATAAGATGGGAAGTAAGGGGCCGTACAGCCGCTGTTTTTCTTTCCAAATATTTTGCTCATCTCTAAATGCTAGGATCTAAAAAAAGATGGAAATTACTCTTGGTTTAATCTATTATTTGTCAAATTTATGATACCTATGAAGTATTTTTAAGGGAAAGTTCTTGTCTCTTTTCTAATGAACTCATTTTATTAATTGTAGTCATATCAATAAGGTCAAAACATTTTTTTTCATGAAGAAGATATTTTACATTTTATGATTTTTATTATTTCTGAACTTAACAAGACACTTAGAGAAAAAGCTAGATGGGATGGGAATTACACAAGGACACTGCATGCTGTTTTAAACAAATCCTAAAAGCAGCACTCTACATTAAAAGCAGTTGTATAGCCACTTACCTCCTGTCTAACAAACCATCCAAGTAAGACAAGCAAGACATGCTGAGGGAGTCAGGACAAATATAAGTAATGTTCTCCTGTAGACTCCAAGATATGGATGCATCAGTGTTTATGAACCAACAAAACTTACATTCATCAACTCTGTGTTAATACTGGATACTATTGAGAGGGCTTGCCTGGAGTGAGGACTGAGAAAGAGTCAAATGAATCCATGCTGTCAACATGCCTTGATGATGATGATTATCATTTCTGAAGATTAATTTAACCTTTGACTTCTTCAATTTTTTCAAACCATTCAGCTTATTCATTAAGCAATTTTCCTCACTTTGTCTTAGAAAAAGCTCAGTCAGATCAACTCTTTCTTTCCAAACTCTTCTCAAAATTAGAAATTACAATTCACCAAAAATATTTCTTCTTTTTTCCTAATTGCTACTCTGCCTTTGAGCCTTGGTAGCACAAAAAGTGATTAGCAGCTTAGTTCCAGGGAGTCTTACTCCCAAGCAGCACCTTCCCTTTGCCTAAAAAGAGTAAGGGCTAGGATTATAGCCTGGTTGACACCTCCCAAGAAAAATCCAAATAGAATCTAAGCAGTTTTTAAAACTATTTGCTTGTGTGGCACCCCACAATAAAATGAACTTGTGTCTATTTTAGCTTGGTGGGAATTTAAAAGTATATCTTACCTTCAAAAATATTCACTTTCTTAATAAACCTGTTTAACAATTATACTCACTGCTGAACCAATAGAAATTTCAGGGTTTAATTGGTATAAGCAAATGATATTACAAATTACATATATATTAAAAAAAAACATCAAAAACATGCTTTTAGCAGTACTGGCATTTTCACAAACTTCTTAAGTACCTACTGCAACTACTACCCTTAGGGTGAAGGCAGTAACAGTCACAGTCATTGCTTACAAAAAAATAAATATAAATGTTCATTTATTTAAATTATGTAGAATATTTTTTATCCATAATCAAGAGCTAGTTGGCACAGTAAGTACTTATTTTCATGTCTACATTTGCTAATGAGCTTAAATTTCTTATTTAGAAGATGGTCTCATTCAAAGAAAGCAATTATACTTATTTTCTCCACCAAACACAATCTACAATTTCTTGTACAATACCCAACACACCTGCACCACCCATTTTATCATCTTTCATATATACATATTTACCAACCCCTCCACTTGGGCAGGATATGACATAAGTTCAATTTTTAAGCGAAGTTTAACAGGTTTGAATTCAGAGTTTTCCTTCTCCTAGACTAGTTGCCTTACCAAGGCTGAAGAACCTAGTCTGCCCTACTATTTACCCATAGCTGGTTGGAGAATAATTGGATTCATACCTTTCCCAAGGGTATTAGTGCTATGTGAAATGCAATCAGTCTCGGCCAGGATTTGAACTCATGTCACCGTGTCGATTTTCTACGATGATAACCATTACACCACAGGCACCTCCTCTTTCATATATATGCATGTGTATGTGGGTGTGTGATAAAACGAACAGAATAATTTATGCAGATAAGTGAAATTACAGAAAATAACTTTTTAATTCATGATAAACAATATTTTTCATAAAGTTAATTCTTACTACTCTGAATTACTTCAATATTGTATTGAACAAACTTTAACTTTATGCTGAGTTTGAACTCTTTAAAATAGGTTTGTTTTTGTTTTTTTAAGTTCTTTTTGTCAATTTTAAGAATGGATGTTTGCTTTTTAAGTATAGTTAAATTTTATGGAATTTAAAAAAGAAAGTAATTGTTAGTTGCAATTTCAAAACTACAAAATCTTTTAGCTTAAGAGAATCTGCTACAGAATGGCTGGGACAGCTTTCATGGTGAAGTCAGTACAGAGAGAACTCCTGTGATAATAATCTCATACCTTGGTTTGCCTGCTAACCAGTGTAATAAAAGCATATATGTATGGGTACAATGAGAAAATTTCATATAGTCTATCTATCACTTCTCCTCTTAGTATGAGGTACAAATCCCAAGAATGAAAGTAGGAAGGTTCTAAGAATGTTATTGATATAAGAACAAAATATATGCTTATATATATCTAGGAATAAATAGAAAAAATCTTTTTTTTTCTTTTGCAAAAGTAATTTCTATTGAGAGTTTACTTCCTTGTCTGCAAAAGTAATTCTGCTTGGGACTGCTAGATGGCTCTGTCAGAATAGTATATAAGAAGAACACATGAAAGTATCATGCTCTTTTTATTCACAGCATGCTTGTAAGCAGATATGACTCTAGTTCAATGAAACTGACTTTTCATCACCAACAAAACTTGAGAATATGTCACCATAGAATAATACATGTTTTAAATATGTACATCTTTTACCAAAACTTAAATTTCTCAAAGTTTTATGTTCATGAACTTATACTAAGGACATTTCTTTGTGTATTCATTCTATTAAGTTTGCTCAGGCAATAAAATATGTTATAAATCCAATGTGATTGTTCTATTTATTCCATATGAGGAAATAATATCAAAACAACTACTATTCATCTACAAACTGGTTTTGGTTTGGTTTGGTTTGGTTTCTTTTTTTAATAGCATATCAACCTTCATGGGTTATTTAATACCAAAACTATCTTCATTGAAAACAGTAGTGGTACTATTTAACTTACAGGTTGGGGGATAAAGGGGTTCATACCTTTTCCATGAATATTAGTCCTAAAGGGAATGTAATAGCATGACTGGAGTTTGAATTCACTTACTACTATGTCACAGTCCAGCACGTTAGCTACTATGCCACAAGGACTTCCTCTACAAATTGCTGACAATCCAACATTCAGACACATAAGTCCTCTATGCTATATCTTAGAGAGCCAGTTGGGCCTATAGAATACACAGACTGCCTCTCTGCAGAAGGGTAGGACCCCCTGCACAACATATATTCTGGATATGACACCAAACCATTTGATGGTGAAACACCAGTCTCGGAGCACTGAGGATTGAAAAATATTCCTTCATTGCTCCTAGGTCCATTCTGGCCCAGAGTGGTAGAACCTGATAGGATCCTATCGATAGGTCAAATAGAACTGTTTGACATTTAAACTGTGTGCAAACAAATAACTAATTTTAATTGAATTGTTTGTGATACATAGCAGTTACCTGTGTGTAAATAAAACTATTTGTATGGAATACTTAAAACTGTTTACCTGATCGCAAAATGGAATCATTGGTATTACATTGTAATAATTGGAACCATTTGACTATGAGCAAATGAATGAATAGTGTTTAATAGAATAATTAGTACATTTTCTTTTTTTCAAGAAGAGGAATTCAGTTTAGAATAATTAGTATTAAATTGCAATACTTGAAACCACTTCATTATGAACAAACAAATGATTAATATTGAATACAAATATTTGTATTAGATCACAATAATTGAAACCATTTAACTGTGTAGAAACAATAGCAAAACTTGTGTGCAAACAACTTTGTTCTACCTTATTTAAGAATAAAATTATCTTCTAACTATTCACATAAAAATGGTATATGTATAACCATCTATGAACAAACAAAAGACTGATGTGAGATTAAATTTTTAGTGTTATAAAGCAATACTTGAAACCATTTAACTGTTTTCAAACAAATGATTAAAAATAAATCGAATTATTTATATTAGAAGTACTTGAAATTATTTAACAGGGTGAAAAAAAATGAGCTCAGGATCATTTAAAAATGTTATCTACAAAATATGTTAATCTTATATTTAATATGTATGAATAAACAGGATTTGGCATACAAGTGTTGATGTGCCATAAAATCCAAACAAACGTATATCTTAGAGAAACATGTTTTAGTTTATGAATAATTGAATGCAAAACAACTTTTCCACACAAAAAAGAATCTTATCAAGTAAACAATTATCTCATCAAAGTGCAGATTTTTGAATTATAAATTTTTTGACTTTTTCACCTTATTAGTGTGACTTATTTTTATATCTCAAACAATTAGATGATATCTGCAAACTTTTATTATCAAAAGTTAATGTATATGTAGTTTCTTATGTAAATGAGATAATGCTATAAAAGCAGTATCACCTCAAAAATCAGTCCCTTAGAGCTTACCGTCACTACTACTACTACTACTACTACTTGAAAAATGACGTCTGTTTCCAAAGACAGCTTTACTTCATAGCAATATAGGTAAACATTTCAACATAAAAACAAATTTTCCATTTACAATAAAACAATTTTTAAAGAATTATCAAAATATTCCCATTCTTTTTGTTTTAATTACCTCCAAAAGATTTGTGACAAGGCACACATTGTCTAATGGTTATCATTGCCGGAAATGGACATAGCAACCTGAGTTCAAATTTTGTATTAGGTTGTTTGTATTTCACATAGTACTAATACCCTTGGAAAAGATATGAATCTGACTATTCTTCTTCTAGATTTGATAAATAGAATGGCAGACAGGCTCTTTAATCTTGCTATGTCAACCAATCTAGGAGAAGGAAAACTCTGTCTTCAGACCTGTTAAACTACACTTAAAAATTGACCTTGTGTCACATCCTCTTCCTGAGGAGGGTTGGGTAAAGATATGCAAAAGATGTGTGAGTTAAATGTCCTAAAAATATTAACCTATGATTTCGTATTTCCATCAAAATAACTTAAAATTGTTTCTTCACACCTTCTCTATTAATGATGGTCTCCAGAATGTTTGGGCTGTCAAAAGAACGAATTAGTTTCCAGAGTAGTCAAAGCAATCAAAAAAGGGACCAGAAATTGGGTTTGAACCCTGTTAGCCAATCCAACAAAATGATTTTGTGAAGAATGAAGTGAACATGCTGATTTTACAGGGCATAGACTTAACTCCAACTAACTTTTTTGTTTTTTACCATTCAGAATTAAATTATTTCATTTTTAATTTAGTCATTATTAGATAAAAATTGGATTTAAAACCACTAGCTTTTAAGATGTACATTCTATCAAAAAAACTTTTTCAAGAAATTTATCATTCAGAGCCTCAAAACATGAGTAAATTGCATAAAAGTTGGTTTTACTTGTGTACTGTTCTTATTTTTAACTCTCAAAATTAAGGTCAGCTTTTTGGCCGAGTTTAATAGGTTTGAATATAAAGTTTTCCTAGACTGGTTGCCATATCAAGCTTAAAGAGCTCAATCTGCCCTATTTTTTACCCATAGCAGGAGAGAGGATAGTTAGATTCATACTTTTCACAAGTGCTATATAAAAATGCTAACAGCTTCATCCTAGATTTGAACTTGAGTTGCTATGTCCGTTTCCAATGATAATAATCATTACACTATAAACACCTCTGATTTGCCTGGGAAAGAATAATCAACTTATGTGGTTATGATTAAGGGCCAAATGGTTAAACCTAAACCATTTTTGCTTGTCAGTATGCATCAAGACTGAAAAGATAAAAATTGAGATATTAGTAAAAAAAAATCTGTTCTTCATTGAATCAAATCCACTGTAAGACACAAAGAACTGGAATGATTTACTGATGGAAAAGATGAGAAAAATGAATGACTCTGATAATAAGAGAGAGTGAGAGAGAGGAAAACTGAGGAAGAGTAAAAAATAAAAGTATAAGCAACTTGGTAAAATTAGTATGAAGTTCTTAGCCAAGAAGGTAATGATCTTTTCTTTTTGTGAAAATTTTCTTTGAATTTTTTGGTAGAGTTCAAGAAACTTGAGAAATGATTTGCCTTGTGTGTTGTACAACATTTTTGATTCATGGTTCTACTTTCTTGGTTGTGTCAATGACTTTTCACTAACCACTCATAATTAAAACAGAGGATGATTTTTCACTGTTTACTAAAATGTCTTTTGTGTAGAACACTAGAGAAAAATTAAAAATTATTTGAGTTTATTTGATAGAAAATTAGTGGTCAAGTTCAGACAAAGGAGATGGATTAGTCACTATCTTTTGCTTTTGTTTTTTTTTTTTAGTGGAGTGATAGTGGTCTGATTATATATCAATCTATATATCTTTCTATATTTATAATTATCTATCTCAATCAATTCATATTTATCTATCTATGTAAGTCTATTCATATCTGTCTTTCACCTCTCTTCTTCTTCTTCTTCTTCTTCTTCTTTATCTCTCTTTGTTTTCTCTGTCTGTCTTTCTTTCTCTAATCTTTTTCTTTTCTCTTTTGTTCACACACACACACACACACACACACACACACACACACACACACACACACACACACACACACACACACACTCTAAGCTGGATTGACCTGAGAAGGATTCCACTCTACAGACGCTAGCTTTACTGAAGAATAGGAAGAAGTAGGTCTGACTGAAATAAGGAATGGTAGAAGTGTTCAAAAGGCAGAATGAACACACGAACAAAATGGAAAGCTGTTGAGACAAAATATTTGATGAGAGAAAGAAAGAGAAGGAAGAACATTGTAAGGATAAAAGTTATCAAATGACATTAACATTTTGGAAGAAAATAATTTCATTTCTGATTAATTAACATATCAATGTATTTATTATTTTTCTTTTTTTTCATAAGTAAAACTAAAACATAATTAATTTTTTACTATTCCTATTCTTTTTCTCTCTTAGTATGCTTCAGTTTCTTCTCTCTCTCTCTCTCTCTCTCTCTCTCTCTCTCTCTCTCTCTCTCTCTCTCTCTTACTGTTCTTTTTATCTCTATTTTTTAAATGAAAATTTATTTATTTACATATTTTTCAGTCATTAACACATTTAGGAAATTTATTAGATGTCTATCAGGTTATTTTTATCTGCTATTATATCTCTACATGATGATCTCAGCATCTATTCATCAAAGTTTTGAACCTTGGTGATAGATTTTTTTATACCTAATAAGATAGCACCTGCTAATTTGTTATTAAATTTTTAAAAAAAGAAAAAAAATGATTGCAAAAAATATAACTGAAGTATGAATTTCTCTTTATAATTCAAATTAGATTTACAAACATCATTCAATCATCACTGAGATAAAAACTTCAGGGTATATTTCTTCTGGAATAATAATCTAACATAGTACCTATTGACCTGAAGTCTCATAAATTGGTAATTATACTTTTGGTGTTTTAAACAAGATGGAGCTATCTCTACTTTAAGCAGCAAGCCTCTGAAATTAATAAATTAGTTGACATACCTTGGTAGCAATATCTCTTCAATTAAAAACAGTGTCAACATACTCATAAGGAAGGGGTTACAGGTTAACTACCATATGGAAATCTGATCCCCCTGATAGAATGAAATGGATATTCTTTCAAGTTGTATCAGCATCAGTAATACTGTATGGCTGTACTGCCTAACTTTAACAGAATGCCTGGAATAAAAACTAGATAAGAACTATACAAGGATGCTGTTTTGGACAAATCTTGGAAGCAGCTCCTTTAAAAACAATTGTATGGCTAATTACATCTCATCTCTCAAACCATTCAAATAAGATGCTGGGCACTGTTGAAGAAGTAAGGACAAAGTAATTAGTGACATTCTCCTCTAGATTTCTACACATGGAAACACCAGTATTGGTAAACCAGCAAAAACTTACATTCATCAACTCCGTGTGGATACTGGATGCCACCTTGAGAATTCACCAAGGGAGATAGCTGATAGGGATGAATTGTGAGAGACCGTCAAGAGAATCTGTGCTGTTGGCATACCTTGATGATGATAAAATATGTTCTTTTCACACAATATGAATAATCTTTTTATTGAAATATATTTAAATGTAAAGAATCATATAAAAAACATTAACTTGTAGAGGAATAGTGGTTGGTTTGATATTGTTTCCTCATATGAATCAAATACAAGGACAATCTCATGGGATAATCAATATTTTTATTGTCTGAGCAAATTTAATAGAATGAATACAAAATAAAATAAGGTGTATGAAGAAATGCCTTTCATGTATGCCTTTATCCTTCCAACTATGGGTTAAATCGTATTGCTGCTGTTCTTTTACAAAGATAGCTTTGGCATTAAATAACACCTTAGGGTTGATATGCCATTAAACAAAGAAACCAAATCAAACCAGAGTGTACGTATGTGTATATAATTCTTTGAAGAATGGAATTTTTGTTGAAAGACATATTGAAGAAGTACATTGTCTCATGGTCTCACGTTCAATGTGATAAAAGATTTATTGGAATAAAAAAGTCCTTGTCTCAGAGGAAAGAATTGGGTCAGTTGTCAGGGCATGCTATGAGGATGAAGAAGATTAGACTTTCACACACCCTTCTCACACATTGCTTTGAATGTGGCATCTAGTGGTCACTAGCAGAAATTTCTAGGCAGACAAGGGATGTAATCCCACAATATACCATCTAGCACACATTAGCAGAACTCAGAAATATTGATAATATCTAGAATTATAAAATTAAAGATGACTTTTAGTGGTAATCAAGGATCATTCAGTTGAAAATTGGATTGAAAATTACTTTATTCTCCAAGTTAAAGAAGATTAAGTCTCTTGCTCCAATAAAAATCTTACTCTGATATGAAGTTTTTGCTGGGTTATATATATAAATAAAATGAGAATTTCAGTGATAGATAAATAGACAGACTTTTTAAATTGACATTTAGCATGAATAGAGACATCTAAAAATTGTCATTCAATTGTAAATTGGATTGGAAATTCTTTTATTCTCAAAGTTTGAGCATTTAAACTATATAGCTCGAATGAAAATCTTGTTATAATATGCAGTTTTTACAGAATTAAAATTTCATACAAACATAATGAGAATTTTAATAATATATAGATATTTATTTTTTAATATGTGCAATCATAATTTGAAGAATATAAAAGACAAAACACTGAAAATTTGATATTTTTGCTGCTAGATTTATACAAAAGATAAAACAAACAAAGAAATTTTCAAAAGTTATTTCTTTTTTTTTTTAGTTTTTGTTTTCTTTACTAAACCTGATTTTGATTTGAAGCTTTGTATGGAAAATCCATATAAAATATTAATTGCAAGGAAAATTCAAAAGAAATCAGGTAAATATGGAGAAACTGTATTTTTATAAGAAAAATCTTATTAGGATTATATGAAAGTTGATGCGATATAGAGATATAAAAAAGAAGAAAACTGTTTAGAAAATCAGATTAACATGTTTCATTCATAGTCAAATCATCAGAAGGAGAATGAATTTATAATCAAAAACAAATTCTATATTTCAAGAGAAGTATGATAATTTATGTAGAACAGATGGAAACTTGATTTTTTTTTCCATTATGTATCAGTTTTTTTTGTTTGTTTATATCTTTTAGTACCCAACATCCCACTAGTATCAATTTAGTGAATAAAGTGGGTATATTTTAAAAACTTGCACACAGACTGAAACAAATAGATTGAAACTGATTAAGATTGAGAGAAAGAAATAAAGAAATAGATAGATAGATAGATAGATAGATAGAATGAAATGAGGAAAGGGATATTTAGAATTGTTCATACTGTTATCAAATTAATTTTTTTGTGTTTTTATTCTTGTTATATCCATACGTATATTTTACAAAAATGATTTCACTCTTTTCTTTAAGATAATAAATTTTTTTGTCTTTTATTTTTTTGGATAATAAATTCATTTTCATTTGGATACTGACAGACCATGAGTCAATCTGATTTTCCAAAATCTATTCAACTTTCTCATTCTGTTGGATTTCATTCCAAAATTTTTTTCATCTAGAGAAATCTCAAGGTTGAGCTACAGTCAATGAAAAACCATCCCAAACATAAATGATCTTAATTAAATTCCAATTAACCAATCAAGTTCAATTACTCTGAGCAATTAACCAATGAGATGATTGCTTAATTGCTGGACTGTTAACCCAGTAGTTGAAGTTCCTTCTTTCCAAAACCTTAGGCCAACCCAGTGAATTCAATTAGCATTTTGAAAACCATAATTATATCTGACAGAAAATATTGTTTTAGCTAAACAATAAAAGTGACATTCCAGAAAAAAGCTACATTCATTCCATTTTCTTTCCCTGGAGACTTAGATGGAAATATAGGCAGCTTTATTTAAATTTTCAATGATTAAAAGCTGTAAAAATATTGATTATTTCTAAAAAAAATAAAATCCTGTTATTGATTGTCTGTTGAATTTGCTAATTGGCAGATTATTCATCCAAGTCTAAAATCTTGACATAAAACTTAAATGAGAAGGATAATTTCTGTATATAATACATACATACATATGCAGAAAGTGATATGTATATTTGGCATAAATAAATAAGATTTTAAAACAAAGCTCTTTATGAATATGAATGACCATCTTAGAATGTGAGTAATATATTCTAATAAGAATTGTTAGATTAGAAAATACACAAACAAATGGCTTGGAATGGTTTACAGGTATAATGAGATGTGTATCCATTAAGTTTCAGTCTGAATATAATTCTGAATATAGTTTAAGATTAGTAAAATTATCAATGTGATTAATCACAAATTGATTCTTATGAAAGTTTTTTTAAATGTATTGTAGACAAATGGTTGAGATTTAATTTTTTGTTTTCCTGTTTAATGATGAAAAGAATAAGAATGGAATTTCGGGCAATGATTCAATAAATAAGGTAAATTTTACTAAAAGAGTTGTCCAAGAAAGAAAATCAATAGTGATAGGTTTTTTCCTGTCCAGAACACTATCAATATGACATTCTTTTCTTTTCTTTTTTTAACCACAGCAACCAGAACTTTTTCTTTACAGGAGAGTCACTGCATTTCCACTCCAAGGACTGTCATTTTGACTCAATCTAGTAATGGCAAACCTATGTTTAGCCAACTTTTAAAAATCTTTTGGTTAAAACATGCTTGTCTGAACACATCACACATTCTTCAGTAAATTTTACATGGTTTGTACTTTTTAGCCACCAAAAATTTGACAACAGACCTCTATTAAAGCCTGAAGCAGTCTGTTTGATTTGCTGCCTATTTGAATAATCATAAAACAAATATTTTTGTGAGATTAAAATTTTTGCTACAAACCAATTCCAAACAATGCAGAGTTTACATTTATGTGTTATGTCCTCGGAAAAGGGCATAAAATTAATAAGACAAACATGTACTTAGGGAGAAGAATAAAGTTACATATTACAAGAAACAGGAAATACAATATCGCCAGTGTAGCTTTCACTACATAACTCTCAGTGTGGATTATAGTCAAATGTTATATATTTATTGGAAGAGTCTATTGTATATCAAGAATAGGGATAATCCCACAACATTATGGAAAAAAAATTTTTTGAAATGTATATTTTGCTTTTTTCTAAAAACTACCTTATTTATCGAATGACCCTCATATAAACATGGACTTGAGAAACTTTTTTATAACATTTCTTTCACAAAATATATGAATTTTATATCAACTGATATACGTGGTGCATTGAATAAGTTTCCAGACTTTTTTGTACAGGCATTTAAAATTGTTGTAGACTCTTGAAAATTCACTATGTTATTTCTATATATCTTATGAGATGACTGACCCATTTTTATGATTTCAGGTTCAAATGAACAGCTACAGCAGCAATTGGAATACACCCTACTAAAGCCTAATTGTCACGGCTGGTGAATTTCAAAAATGCAATCTGGACGTGAGGACACTTTAGAAGAACAATATGCAATAAAATTCTGTTTTAAAAATGTTTGGAAAAAATGCCACAGAAACGTATGGAATGCTTCAGACTGCTTTTGGAGCATCTTCCAGGAATAGAGCATCAGTTTTTGAGTGGCATAAGAGATTCAAGGAAGGCAGGGAGTCTATGAGGGATGATGAGTGGTGGAGGAGGAGTAAGGAAATCACTATACCAGGGTTGATTGGCCAAAGGGTTAGGGTTAGGCTTAGGGTACTATGTTGAGGTTTTAAGGGAGTTCAGGAAGAGATTCCTTGGGAAGAGACCTGCAGTCTTCAAATCGGATCAGTGGCATTTCCACCAGGACAATGCACCAGTGCACAACTCCATCCTTGTCACAGACTATTTGACCAAGATGAGCATCAAGACAGTACCTCACCCTCCCTATAGTCCAGACCTTGCTCCCTGTGACTTTTGGTTATTTCCTAAGCTCAGAGGCTGTTATGAGACAATTGAGGAGATGAAAGAGGCTGTGACGAAGGTCATTGACACACTCACACAAGAGGACTTCCATGGGACCTTCCAGAAGTTGTTGGAACGGCACAACAAGTGCATTGCAGCTGGAGGAGATAACATCGAAGGGGACTAGAGTTTCATATGTGTACTATCAATAAAAGTGCCCGTACGAAAAAAAGTCTGGAAATTTATTTAGTGATCCTCGTATGTGTATGTATCATACAGTCACCATTATTGGTACACAGTAATTTTGTTGCTATATCTTCAGAAATAAATAGGAAACAACCAAATTTTTATAAACTTTTGTTTTATCATTTGTTGTTCTTTATCAACCATCAGTTGTCAATTGACTGAAGCTGTTTCACTAGATTTGTTTTTTGTTCATTTCAAGAAATATTCTACATTATGTATTAAAATTTTATGGCTGCCAATAACAGTGACCGGCATTGTTATTTGTCTCTTTCTCAGAAACTAGAATTTTTTTCTGTTTTTTTTTAATCTGTTACTAATTGATTCCTGACCAAGTAAAAGTAGATTTTGTTTCCTTCTTCATACAATCTGCTAGTGAAAGTACTTGATTTTCATGATGACTTTTAAGTCACTTGCTATAATGTCAATTTCAGTTTCAGATTTGTCATATACTATAGAAGAAGTAGGTACTCATAGTGACCAGTGTTTAAATTCTGGGTGAGGATATTTTTATTTCCCATAGCACTAATACTCTTGGGAAAAATATACATCCAACTATTCCCCCTCAGTTATGGGTAAATAGTAGGGCAAACTTGGCTTGTTAACCTTGGTATGGCAACCAGTCTAGAAGGAAAATTCCGACTTCAACCAGTTAAACTCTGCTTTCAATTAACCTGGTATGACAACTTAATCATGGTAAAGAGGTTTGGTAAATATATTTTCATTCTTTTGTTTAGGGGCATATCACTCTTCATGGGTTATTTAATGGCAAACTCATCCTTGTAAAAGGACAATAGTGGTGCTATTTAACCCATAGCTGGAGGAGGATAAGGAGGTTCATACCTTTCCAAAGGGTATTTGTCTGAAAATGAACATAATTGAAGTTTGAACTTGCTTACTACAATTTTACGTACGATCCAACATATTAGCCATTATGCCACAAGAACTTCCCTCACTGCAGCAAAAAGACTCCTCTCACTTCACCATGGGGACTCCCTTTTGTATACCCAAACTATAGAAGAAGGAAAATGTATTTTAGATTTTACATTCTTTTTTCTGTGGGACACAATCTTTTATAAACAATATTATCAAAATATTTCATATGCAAAGAAGATCTACAAATTACTTGTTGAAGCACCACCCATGACCAATAAGAGGTTAATGAAGAAGCTGGTGCCAATAATTCCTTAGAACTTCTCTATGTGGAACATATTCTTGTAATTAAAAAAATTTGCAACTCCTCTTTAGCCAAAAATAAAATTGCAGTCAGAAGTAAAATTGTAACTCATCTGTAATCAAAAATAAAATTGCAACACTTCTATGGCCAGAAATAAAATTGCAACACCCATAACGAAAAACTACAATTGCAACATCCTTGTAAACGAAAATAAAATTGAAACAACTAAAAAAGGCACAATATCAATTAGCAGGCATATATCTAAAAGAACAAACGGAATTCATACAAAATAAGATAGATAAGATTAGAGACTCGGTGGAGGATAGGCAATCTAGGATAGCCTGGCAAACAATAAACGAAGTGAGTGGAAGGAAAAGCACAGCCAAAGCAAAACTGAAAGCGGCAAACCAACAAGAAAGAATAAAACTGTGGAAACAACATTTTGAAAACCTACTAGCTAACCCTCCGAACGTTACGCAGGAACCGATCACCAGAATTATCAGTAAGCAATTGGACATTAAACTAGGGCCGTTCACTAAAGAAGAACTCGACTCGGTTCTTAGAAAAATTAAAAATAGGAAAGCTGCAGGGCTTGACAAGATTCCCCCAGAAGTGTGGAAGACAAGACAATTCGACAACATACTGCTCCGACACTGCAACGCAGTTTATAACCAAAATCCAATAGACAGATGGACGAAGGGATGCATCCTCCCCTTCCCTAAAAAGGGTGACCTCGGATTAGCCAAGAACTATCGAGGTATAACACTCACATCCATAGCAGCCAAAATCTACAATGCCCTACTACGAAACTGCATAGTACCCCAAATCGACAAAATCCTGAGGAAAAACCAAAATGGCTTCAGAAGAAACAGGTCCACGACCTCACAAATATTGACCATCCGTAGAATCCTAGAAGGCGTGAGGGCAAAAAACTTACAGGTGACATTACTATTTGTCGATTTTACCAAGGCCTTCAATTCCATTCACAGAGGGAAGATGGAACAAATACTACTAGCATACGGCCTACCAGAAGAAACCGTAGCAGCAATAATGATTCTCTACAGAAACACCAAAGTGAAAGTGCGTTCACTGGATGGAAACACAGATTACTTTGACATTGTAGCAGGAGTACTACAAGGGGACACGCTTGGCCCATACCTCTTTATCATCTGTCTAGACTATGTACTTAGGACATCAATCGATAACATTAGGGAAAACGGCTTCATACTGACAAAGAAAAGGAGCAGAAGGTACCCCGCAAAAACAATTACCAACGCCGACTATGCCGACGACATAGTGCTACTGGCCAATACACCCAACCAAGCCAAAACACTACTGCATAGTTTGGAACGAGCCACAGCAGGCATTGGACTCCATGTCAATGCACACAAAACTGAATTTATGTGCTTTAATCAGAAAGGCGACATCTCCACACTAGATGGAACCTCACTGAAACTGGTTGACAAATTCACCTACCTAGGAAGCAGCATCTCATCAACCGAAAAAGACATCGACACACGGCTAACGAAGGCATAGACAACTATCGATAGGCTTTTGATCATATGGAAATCAAACCTGACCGATAAAATGAAACACAGTTTCTTCCAGGCTGCGGTCATGTCGATACTGCTGTATGAATCCACTACTTGGACGCTGACTAAAGAAGCTCGACGGCAATTATACAAGAATGTTGCGAGCAATATTGAACAAGTCCTGGCAGCAACACCCCACAAGGCGCCAACTGTACAGTCACCTACCACCTATCACGAAAACTATACAAGCTAGACGAACCAGATACGCCGGACACTGCTGGAGAAGCAAGGACGAGATCATAAGTGATGTACTCCTGTGGACCCCCACATATGGCCAATCAAAAGCAGGACGACCAGCTCGAACATTCATACAGCAGCTATGTGATGATACGGGATGTGACCTTGAAGACCTGCCGGAGGCGATGAATGATAGGGAGACGTGGAGAGAGAGGGTCAGGGATATCCATCCTAGCCACACGACATGATGATGATGATGTAACCAAAAATAGAATTACATCATTTAGCAACCGAAAATGAAATTCCTAATATATATTAATATTTATATTAATATACATTAATATTTCTATTTATAATTTCAATACTGTAAAGTTTGATTATAGATACCCAATTATATGCATTGTTATTGTATTCTACTAGAAATTATAAAATCCTGATGAGTTTGCTTTAGATAAAGATTGAATGACACTCTAGATCTTAAAATAATCACTAAAAACACTTTTTGCTATATACTACCATTGCTTCAGCAAATGTTTTAGTTGATCATTTTGGCAAAAAATAAATATAGTGAAAGTTTTTTAAGTGTGAAATATCCACAATTAACTTGCATTTTTTTTTACCCTTAATTTCATTGTCAAAGAAGAATAAACATGATAGCGGTATGGAAGCATCATAGTAGTGATGTAGCACATTCTTCCTTGGGTGTGTTCCAGGGCATAGTGGCTAAAGTGCTGGACTTTAAAATTGTAGTAAACAAGTTCAAACTCCAGTCACGCTATTAAGTTCACTTTTAGACAAATACCCTTAGGAAAGGTATGAACCCCCTTATCACCTACCAGCTTTGGTTTAAACAGTACCACTGCTAATCTTCTACAAGTATGGCTTTGGCATTAAACAACCCAGGAAGAAACCAAACTAAACCAAATTAAACCAAACCAAACCAAATTAAACATTCTTCCTCTGATTTGGCCTTGAGCCACACAAATCTAAACTTAGAAAATCTCAAGATGATCAGAGTTAGTAACCAAACACTGGGGAACCAGAGTCTTACCCTGATTGCTTGTCAAGTTAAGTAGGCTGCTGGGTTAGGCAGATAGGGACTCTGTTGCTTCATATACAGAGGGTAATGGCTCTAGGAATGGCTGCTGACTGATAACAGCAAGGGATGAGGTTTCCAAAAAAAAAACTGATGGTAGTAACCTAGGAAATGTAGGTCTGTTAAGGGAGGAGGTGTTTGAATGCTTGAGATAAACTCTCACATCAAAGAGGATGGGTTGTAGAATTTGTGAAAAGGGTAGCTGGAAGAAAGAAGATAACTGTAAAACTTAGAGAAAGTTGCATGAGAAAATAGGAAAGAAACTAAAATAGCAACTTGATAAATTTCCTTTTCAGAAATGGAAAGTGTAGACTATGAGGTGCAATTTCTTAAAAAAAAAAAATGTACAGTATTGGACAAAAAAAAAAAACAGACAGTGAAAAAACTAAACAATTTTTTTTATTGCCACAAATTTTAAAGAAACTTCAATGGCTTAGATACACATAAGTGATTATTTTCCTTGATTAGTATTGTCAGAGTTCCTTTAGTTGCAGCGAAAAGTCATTAGCAAAGGACAAATCCAAAATTAGTATATTAAATCAAAGAAAAGAAAATTCTTAGAAATTTCTTATTTTTTTTGCTATTTCTTAGAATTATCTTTTTAGAAAATTATAACTTTTCACTACAACTAAGGGAACTTTCACAGCAATAATCAAGGAAAATAATCACTTCCTATGTATGTCTAAGTCAATGAAGTTTAATTAAAATTTGTGACAATAATGAAAAATGGTTCAGCTTTTTCACTGTCAGTTTTTCTTTTGTTTTTGTTTAATACTATACAAGTTAAATATGTATTTTTTGAGTGAGAATCTTTCATCCCCTATTTTTACTTCAAAGAAATTTTTTTCTACCAATACTTATAATATTTTGAAAGGTTTTTTGTTTTAATGATGTGAGTGATGTGTGTAGAGCTATTCCATCTGAATTGTTTATAATAGTTGGTTTACATTTATCAATATTTCTCTTTCTTACCAAATATGATTTTGATTCTTTTACCGGAAATTCATGTATATATTTCTATGACTTTGTGTTCCTTTTTTTTTAACCCTTTTGCAGGCTGATAATTTTTTAATCCTTGTACAGAGGGAAAAGTATTTTTATACATTAACATCGAATTTGTTAAATAGCAGCCAATAGAAAAATGCCTTACATTGAGCTATCATTGAAAAGATAAAAATTCACTCGGCTTACAAAAAGATTAATTTTTTCTTTGGTAAAAAAATAGAATATTAGCAGATGAAAGAAGCATTTACAATTTTTTCTTTTTTTCTGTATGTATTGAATGTAAATTATTAATGGAACAAGCTTAAATTTATAGCAAGCAATTCTATCACCTGAGGCACTGACCTTGCTCATTTCTGTCCAGAAAAAATTCTCCTGGATCCTTGACATTCCCATTTCACTTGATTACAAGTGTACTTGTCAAATATTAATCACCAGCTGACATCAACCCAAACCCGGACCCTAACCCACCAGCTGACATCAAAATTGCTGTTGACTTGAGAATCATTCACAACTGAGCTGTAGACACGTTTTTTTGAGCTTTTTTTTAAGTGGTCATCACCTATGAATTTCTAAACGAATAAGAAACTGAACAAACAATACCAACTGTTCAATGTGTAATTGAAAGTTAATTAAAAGCCTTTTTATTAACTTCAAAATATGTGACATTCAGCATTTTGAAATGAGTTCTTTGAACTTGTTTACAATTTCTCACTGCAGCTTGTTATTGGGTAACAATTTTCATCAAATAAAAGAGTGAGTCAAAAGTTTTTCAATATTTTGGTAATGAGAGGCACAATTCAACAGCTCAAAGGTTTGGTCATGTAGTATGTAAAGACAATACCGGTTATGTCAACTATTCCCACAAAAATATGTTGGGGTATGCAAATAATACTATTATGATCTTAGACAAAAATGAATAACTTTTATAAATAAAAAGCAACACTAGTAATCAAGTTTTTCTTTTACTAGAATGAGTCAAAGTTTTTTAATATTTTAGTAGCATGATGCACAAATCAACAGCTCTAGATGTTTTTGATGAGATTGTGAAGGTGATGAATGACAGTGGACTGTGAGAAGCCAATCTCACCTGATATTATACAAGTGCTATAAGCTGGATTCGCCTCAATGGCTTAGAGCACAGTCTCAGAATCCATGGTTATAGCGCTACCTGATTCTGCCTGATCATTAAGGTTCTAGCAACCCAAATGAATCATATGGTTACAGTATTGTGATTAACTGCACTTTTACCTTTTGTCCAACAAATGTTATTAGTTGCTTCTCTGATGTTATGGCTCTGTTTGAACTCATAAAGTATAAGTTGCAGAATTAATCTACATTGCACATTCAACAGTGCAGCTTTCTAATCATACACAGAAGGAAGTAAAGCACATGTTAGAGCACTAACATAATACAACCAACCCCAGCAGGTACCACAAACATCTTGAACTGCTTCGGTCACATGATAGATATGCCACAAACTAATACATACCAAAATATTGCAAAAATTCTTATTCCCCTTCATATCATTTTATTTGGAAATTTCTCAATTGATTATCTGGCTCAGTTGGCTGGAGCTGTAGAATATGCCGACTAAATCTCTGCAATGAGTGTCCAGGGTATGACACTAAGATGCATCTGATGGTAGAGCTCCAGTCCTGGAGAGACAGGAAATGTGGATTACTTCTTCATTGCTATTACTCACAGGTCCACTCTGGCCTGGAGTGGTAGCACCAGTTGCAATCTCATCTATGGGTCAAATAGAACTGCTAAATCATTTACTGGACTTGAAACCACATATGCTGAATACAATTACTAGTGTTAAATTACGGTACTTGAAACTGTTTAATTGTGTTACAAACAAATGAGCTCTGCCTCATTTTAAAATAATGTTACTCATAAACTATTCATTTACAAGTCATATATATATATATATATATATATATATATATATCAACATGATTTGGCATTGAATAAGCCACAAGGGTTAATATGCAATAAAAATCCAACTAACCAATCGACCAATCAGATGATTATCTATATTAAACCATATTATAATATTTTATGTTCAAATACACCTTTTAGATGTAAACAATAAAGTGCCAAGTCATCGTAATGTTCTTTACGAATACACACCTAAACATTATCAGAATAATTGAAATTTTTTTCTGGTTTGGTTTGGTTTGGTTAGGCTAGGTTTCTTTGTTTAAAGGCATATCAAACTTCATGGGTTATTTAATGCAAAAGCTATCCTTGTAGATGGACAGTAGTAGTAATATTTAGTCCATAGTTGGATGGTGTAAGGGGGTTCA
This sequence comes from Sepioteuthis lessoniana, assembly GCA_963585895.1. Taxonomy (NCBI): domain Eukaryota; kingdom Metazoa; phylum Mollusca; class Cephalopoda; order Myopsida; family Loliginidae; genus Sepioteuthis; species Sepioteuthis lessoniana. The sequence goes on from OY757941.1 coordinate 62,836,309, forward strand.
TGACTGAAGTTCAAACACACTTACTACAATGTCAAAGTCTAGCACGTTAGCTACGACAATTTTCATTTTAAACAAGTAAAAATGACTACATCACAATTAATTAATAAATAATCTTTAATCTACTTAAAATAAATGTTTGAAATGCTCTTAGATATTTTTTAATACCCTTCAGCAGTAAACTTATGTGATCCAGCGGTCAAATTTTATTTCTTTTATCACTCACAAACTTCTAAAAACATTAGGTTCCAAGTGAAATTCTATTTTCAAAGTATTGGTATATATTTATATTCTGATATCATGAGATCTTTCTTCTTTCAAGCAAATCAAGATGAATGAACGGCACAAAAGTCTAATGTGAAAAACAGTTAAAAATGGAGCAGCCAAAGGAATCATGGGATGTCAGCCTATCATTCCTTGATAGTTCCACCAGTTGAGCATTGGATCATTTTCAAGATAATTCCCCTACTCTAAATGAACACTGGTTCCAAATACTCCCAGGGCATTTTTTTTTTCAAATCTTAGAATTTTATCTTTTTTTCTGAATAAAAAATACTGGCATGCTGATAGCTTTTATAACCACATACTTATATCTTATAAACACATAATGATATTTTCTTTTCCTTTTATTTGTGGTGGGGGTGGGGATTGTATATAGTGCAAACCAGAAATAAATTTAAGTTCCCATAGATTTATGTCATATATATATATATATACATATATATATATATTTGTTTAAAAACTAGAAATTTAAAGATAGTATTCCATTTCCATTATAGATCTATTTCACTTATTCAAGCTCATCAGATGGAATTCAAATGGAGTTTGGTTACTTTTTTCTTTTTTTCTGTTAAATGCCAGCAATATATTTTACGTTATATCACATGATGTATTCTACTTAAAAAATTAACGGCTACAAATTTTTTCTTTTTATTTATGGTTTTTTGTCATTATCAATTTTGTTTATTTCATATTAGTAACTTGTTTTCAAGTTTATGAGTATTAATTGAAAGCTATATAGTGTTCTTATAATTTTAGTTTCATTGGAAAACATTTTTACAATTTCAGATAAATATTTTTGGAAATATATTAGTAATTTTTCAAACATATTTAATTATTTACTTGTTTCAAAGAACAATTCTTTTCTCTTTATATTTATATATTATACATACATATATATATATATATATATATATATATATATATATATATATTTTGATGGTATCGAGGCTCTATTCAGTGTTTTTTATCATTTAATTTAGTTCTGTATATAAAGATTATTTTAGCTAAATTATTAACTTCAATTATTTTAATTTTATTATTCATAGAAAGTAGTTTTTAACTATATTATTATAAGGACTTACTGCCTAGCTAAAATGTAAAATAATTAAACAGATAATTATCTTAGTTAAAATATATAAACTATACCTATTTTTTAGTTATCTACATCTATATTATAAGAATTATTATTAATTGCTTAAACATGATTTGGATATAAAATTATTTGATATCATATTTGGTATTTATTCTTATGTCTACATTTACCTATGAATTATTTTCTTTCATTCAATAAATTAATAATATCTTTATATTTTACAATACTAATTTTTTCTCCTAGGCATATATTACACCTACTGTGTGAACTACTTGTTATAGATGATTTTTTCAAAATTTCCCATTATTGGGGTTAACTTTTGTTCCTTTATTCTCAATGTTACATTTTCCCCCTAAAGGGCATTCTTCCTTATTTCTAAAATTATGATCAAAGTGATCATTACTATTGTTAGTGTTATTCATCCTAAATTTAGTATAAGAAGTAATTCTTCCTGCAATTGTAGAAATAAAAAAGAATGCCCTTTAGGGGGAAAATGTAACAAAGAGAATATTGTTTACCAAGCAAACATTTCCACTAAAAAAGGTGAACTAAAAAGCAAAGCTTACATAGGAATCTAATCATTAAACTGGAAGCTTAGGTATTAAAATCTTAGACAACCATTAAATAACTCCTTACTAAAAAATCAAACTACCCTATCAAAATACCACGAAAATAAGGGATTTATAATTTATTATAATTCTTATAATATAGATGTAGATAACAAAAAATAGGTATAGTTTATATATCTTAACTAAGATAATCATCTGTTTAATTATTTTACATTTTAGCAACACACCAAGTCCTTATAATAATATAATTAAAAACTTATTTCCTTAGATAATGAAATTAAAATAATTGAAATTAATAATTTAGCTAAAATAATCTTTATATACAGAACTAAATCAAATGTTAAAAAACATTGAATAGAGCCTCAATACCATTAAAATTTTATATATGTATATACATATATATATATATATATAAAGAAATGAATTGTTCTTTGAAATAAGTAAATAATTAACTACATTTGAAAAATTACTAATATATTTCCAAAAATATTTATTTGAAATTAAAAAAATGTTTTTCAATGAAACTAAAATTATAAAAACACTATATAGCTTTCAATTAATACTCATAAACCTGAAATCAAGTTACTAATATGAAATAAACAAAATTGATAATGACAAAAACCATAAATAAAAAGAAAAAATTTGTAGCCGTTAATTTTTTAAGTAAAATACATCACATCGAGATATAACGTAAAATATATTGCTGGCGTTTAACAGAAAAAAAGAAAAAAAGTAACCAAACTCCATTTGAATTCCATCTGATGAGCTTGAATAGGCAAAATAGATCTATAATGGAAATGGAATACTATTTCTAAATTGTTTTTTAAACAAAAATATATATTTTACTCTGCAGATATATTTTGTATTAAATTGCTGTACATTGAGCACTCTTTCTTTGGATATTCACAGTTATTATTTACTTGATATATATATATATATATATATATATATATATATATGCGGGTCGTTCAAAAAGTTCTAAGCCTCACCCAAAGAAAACCATTGCTGAACATTTTTGTTATGGCAACTCACTATCTCTTCTTTTAAAACTCGAAAGCCTAATTCAGATTTTTTTAGTTTTATGAGGTGTAGTAGCTTATTGCCACAACAAAAATATTCAGCTGTAGCTCTTTTTTCAGTGTGAAGCTTAGAACCTTTTGAATAGCCCTTGTGTGTGAGAGAGAGAGAGAGAGAGAGAGTGTGTGTGTGTGTGTGTGTGTGTGTGTGTGTGTGTGTGTGTGTGTGTGTGTGTGTGTGTGTGTGTATACAATTGCATATGTGGGTTGTACTTTGTAATTTTAATATATGAGAATATGTGCCTCAGTCAATGTTTGCCTGAGATATACTACTGTATGCTCCAGTTCATTTATTTTCTTGATCTAAAACAGTATATATATATATATATATATATATATATATATACAAGAGTGAACTAAAATGTTCTCAGGTCGACATTTTATCTGCAGCTGATTACTTTTTTAACTAATAGGATCCTAGCACTCCAACCCCAATAGAAGAAGTGTGTGGACTGACAAAAGAACTATGTTGAAAAATAAACCTCATTTTATCACATTCTACAAGAGTATCTTGATCAGCCAATGACCTTTTCAGCTGACCCTTATATAGTCATCCACAGACAGACTGCTTCATTGTATCACAACTCATCAGTGTGGCTAGACACGCCAGATGCCCGAAGCTGGGATTGAAACTTGGCTGACTTTAAGCCAGCTGGTTATTCTACTACCCAGCCATGAACAAACTCAGTGTAAATGAAGAGATTTTAACACATATGTATCACTTTTTGTTTTGTTTACATGTACATGCTTAACAGCTACTGGATGCTCAATTTATGAGAAGAGCTTTGCATTATATGAGTGGCAACCAGTCACAAGAGTGCTCAACCCATGGGGTAGGGGGATCATATATTGTCATCCACAGACAGACTGTTTTGTTGTATCAAAACACATCACTGTGGCTGTGTGTGTACAAGTACATGTGTGAATTGTATTTATTTGTAATTGTAACTGTTCAAAATCTAGTTAATTTGGAGGAACTTGCAATAGAATCTAATGAAGATATTTTATTGCAAACAGATATTTTTATGGTTTAAAATATCTATAGATCTTAAACAATCACCTTCATGTTTACAACATTTTAGCTGCTGTATCTTCCTGCCTACTTCAGGTGTCTTTTGACATCATGGGTATGTATTTATCTAACCTTTTCTCCACAGCCAGGATATAATACTAGGCCAAATTTTAAGCAAAGCTGCTTTGAATCCGTTTTCCTTCTACTGAATAAGTTGCCTAACTAAGGCTAAAGTACCCAGTTTGCCATACTATTTTCTCATAGCTGGAGGAGAAGAGATGAATTCATGCTTTTCAAAGAGCATTAGTCTGAAGAGAAATACTTATAAGCTCACCTAGGATTGGATCTTGGATCATTGTGGGTGACTTTCAGAGAATTTTTTATTGAAATATTTATTCAATCCATGTTTGTTGACTGTTTCAATTCCACTGTCAAGGCCTTGGAATATATCAACTAAGATGAGTACAATAATTCAAGAATGTATACAAGGGTTGACTGAAAAGTTTATAGGCTGACCAAGATACTCTCATGGAATGTGACTAAATGAGATTTATTTTTTAGCATAGAACCCCTGAAGTCTACACACTTACTCTATCAATATTGTTGTGTTTGATTCTCATAATTCAAGAAAGTCATCAGCAGGAGATATGGTGTCATCATATGAAATTTAGGTAGAGACAATTTTATTTAAATGGGAGAAATTGTTTTGAAAATATATCCTTAAGAATTTTTTTTTTAAATTTGCATCTAAATTTAAAGAATTAATTAAGGCTGAGCAATAACTTAAAACCAATCTCCTTCATGAAGATAAAAACAAAAGATATGATTAAGTGAAAACTGAGTCAGAAAAGGGAAATAGAAAGGAAATAAAACCTATACAAATGGTACTGCTAACCCCTGTCCCATTGTGAAACTCACTCGGAATCATCTTAAATAGAACTACTAACTACTGCTTTATGGGAAGGGTACCCACAACTTATTTAAAAGGTATAGATAACTACTGCTAAGAAACTCTCCCACCCTGCTTAAATGGTATTACCTTCTACTTTAGAGTTACCAAGCTACAATATCAAAGTTGATTCAAATGAAATAAAATTATTCCGTGAATTCATTACAATCTTCAAACAGTTTTTTTATCCCAAGTAAATCATTCAGCCTTGCAATAGATATCTTCCCATAAGCAAAATCTGCTTTGAACATTCCCTCTAATTTAGAAAATATCAAAGAGAATGTTTTGACAAATATCGATTATGCCTTTGCCAAATAAAAATTTTATAAAATCCCTCATAACAAAAATAAATCCCAAGTAGAAATAAAAGAAAATTAAATTACTCTTCAATGATAGGTAATTTTTTAAGTAAAAAAAAAAGAAAAACAAACCAAAAATTGAAAGCTTCAAGTTGTAAAAATACATATAAATTCTAATGAGATCAACTGAATGCTGCCATTGGGGGATTCAAAAGAAATTTAAGTTTTTGAGGTTCTTACAAAAAGGGACTGACTAACCCAATGTATAAAGGAAAAAGATCTTGCTAAGAAATAGGTAAAAGGTTTTTAAATACAAATTTCAATTTTATATGCATAGGTATAACTTATTTTGTACAGGTTTCATTGATATCATCTCTAATTGTTGAGATTTGTGGCTAATAAATGGTACAATAGAAATACCTCCCACATTTTAAACTGTCACTCATGTAGTGCAAGTGAACCTAGGCAAGTAGAATCGGTAGCTCCATCTAGCGTATGTTGTACAAGATTTTTAGATATGATCAGTTATGATTATGACTTGGACTGGTACACACAGTGTATTTACTATCAAAACATTTTCTTATGACTAGTGTATCTGTAATTGTTACAAAAAGAGCTTTTTTTTGCTCATTTGATGTTACATGGGAATTATGCTGTTCTGGATAAAAAAAATCTATTCTGTAATATGTCAAAAAATTATGAACCACTGGTTCATCGATTAAAAGAACACTGTTGCCCTTTATTTCAACAACAGTGAAATAATTTTTCCAAAATCAGTTACCTTTTTTTCTTTCTTTTTTTCTGTCAACCTTTAAAAACATACTGATCCAACCTATGATCATAACTGATCATATCTGAAAAACTTATTAGATATTAGCTACATGCAGGTACCATTACCACTTACCTATGTTCACTTATACCAGGCATATGACAGTTTAAAATGTGAGAGGTAGTTTTGCTGCACCCCACATTATTTTGTTTGTGATTTATATAAATGTTACCATGACTTGTACTTTATGTTTAGTCTGTTAACATGCTTCTGATTTGGGATTGTTTGACCAAACAGTTTGATAAAATTGGTAGGACATTAGCTAGATGAAGCTACTATTACTACTTTTCTAAATTTACAAGCATCACACAGATGACAGTTTAAAATGAGGGAGGTATTTCTACTGCACCTCATATTAAAAAGAAAGCTGTAAAGATGAGAATTCTGTCTAGAAGAAATGGTCTATTCAAAATATTTCCATTTAAAATCAAAGCATTTTTTATGTATGTTTTAACAAAGATCGTCTCAAATATTTTACATAAGGTACTTTTGTAATTTGTATCTGGTTTTAAAATAATACAAAATATGAAGGTCATTTAATAGATTAGGGGAAGTTTTTGAAAAAGGGTTTTTTTCAGAATTTTTCCTATAAATGTCAACACTGCATTGTTTGGAATTGATCTTTAGCAAAAATTATTTCAATTTTACCAAAAATATTTGTTTGGAGGCTATTAGGTCTGTTATAAAACTTTTGGTGGCTGAAAAGTGCAAACAATGTGAATCTTACAGAAGAATGTATGATGTATATGGAGAAGCATGTTTTGGTTAAAACATCTAAACAAACGGGGTAAACATGAGTTTGTCATTATGAGCCTAAATCAAAATACTGTCCATGGAGCAGAAACACACTGACTCTCCGGTAAAAAAGGCCTTGGGCACAGTGGTTAGAAAAGAAGGTCATACTGACAGTCTTCTGGAACATGAAAGGACCTATCACTATTGATTTTCTTAAAAAAGGTGCGATTTTAAACAGTGCTTCCTATTTTCAAATCCTTAGGCAAAATTCACCTTATTCATTGAATGACATTTAAAATTTTATTTTAAAAAAAGCGAATAGATGTAAAAAGGGTCAAGAATGATTTAGAACTCTGCTAACTTTAATCTATTTATCTTTCCAAGAAAAATCTATTTTTTGTGCTGAACAGCCACTTTAAGCTTATTTAATTTCATCCAGTGATAATAATTACTGATAGTTTTTATTTGAAACACACGTAAAAATGGATTATACTTCATTGGCAGTGGACTTGACCCTCTGATCTCTGTCATACTCGTTGCAGATACATGTTACAAGACAATCCAAGATTTGGCTATATAACACCTCTAAGGTAAGCTCTGCTTTAAATAAGATTCACTTGCAAGAGTAACAAACAAAAACTGCTAAATAAGTTCCTGATTGCAGTGAAAAAAAAGTTTATTTGTGGTAAGACTGAATATTTACAGAATTTGCATCATGTAAACCAGTGTTTCTCCACCTTTTCTTCTTTGTGTCCCATTTTTAGTATCAAAAAATTTCAGGCCTACATAAGCAGAAATAGAAATTCCATGTAACAGGCAATACATTTCATTTTCAAAAGCAAAATGTAAAAGAAAATATAAGTCATGACTAATGACTACAATATTCCTGGTGTCTATCAGCTTGTCAAATTCAACTTCCAAACCTTGGTTTAGCTCAAGGGATAAGTCTCCTCTTTTTTCAATCTAAAATGAATTGTTTCGTTGTGAGTAGACCATTTTCTGCAGAAAGTCACACCACCTCTTGGCCCATTTTAAAAATTTCTCAGGGCTCACATTGAGATTCACTGATATAAAAGACCAGAAAATATTTACTTTGAAGCCTAAACAAAGAGATTCCATCTATTTGACTTAAAAAATCAGAGATCAAACATCTTTACTTGGTAAGCCACACCCATGACTTTGCAAATTTATTGGCTAATAATCCAGAATTAAATCTAGCTTTTCCTCAAAGCTATTTTTACAAAGGGAGGCATTAATTCCAGAGTAAATCTATTTTATGATTCCTGTCAAAGCATAAATCTAAAACAATAGATGAAAAGTGATTAGAAATGTCCTTTTTGAAATTCTTCAAATTATCCATTACATAATCTCTTGGATCTAAAATTGTTGCTTAAAGATATCAAAAGATGAATATTCAAAATCTCAAAACGACTTATTTTATTTTATTCTTTAAAGTTAATTTTTATTTCCATTCTGAGATTTCATGTTGTCATTACTCATTATAAAATTTTTTACATAGATATTTCTAAAGCTGAATATCCTTTTATGTTTCAAAATGATAAAATCAGTTCCATCAAGTATCATGAAATCAAATCTTTTAAGCTATAATTTAACCTTTGAAAAATAGGATTAGGTTTTTCTGATGAACTTTAGGGAGTCTCTTTAGAATTTTTTTAAAATCATTTATCTCATCACAGATATTGTACTTCAAAGTTTAGGAAAAAGTGCTTCATCAAAAAAAATTAAATAAGTTTTATACAACCTCTCTTTAAAAAATTGACTTTACAGCTTAGCTCAGAGAAAATATAAACTGTTTGAAAACCAGAAGAAAGAACAAAAAAAACTCTGTTTAAAAATTCAAAAAATCCTATTTTACTTTCATATACAAGGGTGAGTCAAAAGTTTGACAATATATTGGTAAATTGAGGCATAATTCAACAGCTCTGGATACTATTACTGAGCCCATGAACTGTGAGATGCCTAGCTCACATGATACTCTCCAAGTGTTATTTGCTGGATTCACCTCAGTGGCTTAGAGCACAGCTTTAGAATCCATAGTTTTAGGCCTACCTGAACTTGCCTAATTATCAACATTCTTGCAACTAGAGTGAAATTTCTTGAACCGTCGGATCAACTGCATCATCACATTTTGCACAACAAGAGTCTTTCCCCTAGAAATAACAAAAATCTTGGTTATTTGATTTAGAAAAAATTAACTTTTTATAAAACATATTTAGGGCGTTCTTACTGGTGGTCAGTAATGTACATAGATGACTTTTTCATGACACAGATGACCTTTTATAGATACAGTTGGTTATATGTAAAGTAAGTAAAGTTGGCAACTGTAGTTGAGGGCGACCCAAAGGTTCCCTTTTCAATAGCAACTACACCAAGATGTAGGGGAGGGCACTACTCCTTTCCCTGGATTGCTCCACTTTACCCTTGATACGTACCTTATAATGCTGAGTGTTAAGCAAGGAGGTATCAAGTAACATTTTTTAAGTCTTTGGTACAACTCGATCTGGAATTGAACCCTGATCTCCCGGGCCATTGGCAAACACTCTACCCACTTCCTAATAAATATTGTAGATTTTTTCTTTATTTAAAGGACTATAAAAAACTTTTTTTACCTCCTCAAAAACCATTTGGATGATATAACTGATATGAAACTATTAAACAAAATAAATATAAGAACAGACAAAAAAAAAACACTCCTTCATTGCTACTGCCTAGGCAGTAGTAACTGTACAAAGCTATTGCACTCATTGTCAACCTTGACAGGAGCCAGCAGCAATATAAGAGACAGGTATAGCAATTTAAAGTGATCATTAAAATGAATTCAATATTTTACAACAGAAAAAGTTCAGACATGTTTTCGAAAAGATATAAAATGAATGACTATTATTAAAATCATAAGAGGATTATTTGATATTTGGAGCACTTGATTTATTAATGTAAGCATAAAAAAGAATTTGAAAGAATATACATCTCTTCCTACAATAAATAACATGTAAAATATTGTTGATTATAGCCTTTGAGGAAAAAAAAGCTTTCTTAAAGAAAAATAACATAGTCCAAAGAGAATCTGTGTTCATTTAAGTACTAAAAAGAAATAAACAACTAATTTTTTTTAACATTAAAGAAAGGGAAATTGCATTAACACACTTTTCACTACTTGAGTGATCAGGATTGTACTCAAGAGATATATAAAACATAGTATCTAGGAAAATATTGTAATTTCTTGTAATGAATTTTTAAAAAAGCATGGAAGGCTTCTATTTTTTTAAATCTCACTTACCAGGTGAAGGAAGCTTTTTATTGCACATTGATCAAAAAGATTTTGAAATAGATAAGGAATCCTTCATCCAGAAATTTAATTAGTTTCAAATGAAATCCATAAAGATATATATATATATATATATATATATATATATATATATATATATATATATATGTATATATATATATATATATATATTTGAAAAACTCTTATTGCAAATGACTAAAAGAATTTTTCTTCACCAAAAAACATTAGAAAAATATAATAGTGTCAAATTATTTTAAATCATTGTCTTGAATGCCTTTTTTCATATTAGACTAAATATAATGACAAAAATGAATTGCTTGCTTGAAGTTTGAAGTTGTCTAAAATTTCAAAAGGAGAGATTTAACATCAAAAGATTTTCTGTAAGAATTTTTGTGAATTTCTGAAGTTTTGATTAAATGATTTAACACAAAATTAGTTGCAAATGTTTGTAAAATCTTAGTTGAAGGATAAGTCTGGGATGGAATGCCTTTTTAATAGTTGTAAGAATGAGGGATTATGTTTATCTGTCTATCTCTTCATTTTTGTTTAATAGCATACAACCTTCATAGGTTCAACCACTGTAAATTATAAAATGCCGAATACTGTTTATCCATATGTATTGAATATTTATGATTTGTAAACACATTTTGTTGATAACATTTTTAACAAACCTGAGCTCATCTTTTTTGCACACAGTTAAATGGTTTCAAGTATTTCTATCAAACATGAATAACTCTATTTACTCTTAACCATTTGTCTGCACACAGTTAAATGGTTTCAAATATTGCTATGTAACAGCAACAATTTAACATCAGTCATTTGTTTGCACACATTTCAATGGATATGCATGTATGATTTGTAAAGGAACAGTTTGTAGGTAATTTCCTTTTTAGATGAGTTAGAACTAATTTGTTTGCACACTAGTATTGCTATTGTTTCTACATAATTAAATGGTTTCAATTATTGCTACCTAACACAAATAATCCACTTCAATATCAATCATTTGTTTGCAGAGAGTGAAGTGGTTACAAGTATTGCTATTTGATACTTATTCTATTCAACACTATTCATTCATTTGCAGTCAACAGGTTCCAAAAATTGCTATATAATAACAATAATTCAATTTAGGCACACAGTTAAAGAGTTTCAAATATTACTGCTTAACACTAATTATTCTATTTAACATTACTCATTTGTTTGCACATGATTAAATGGTTCCAAGTATTGCTACGTATTACTAACAATTCAATTAGTCATTTATTGACACACACTTAATGGTCAAAGAATTCTATTTCTAAAAATTCAATTTAGTCTAAGTCATTTGTTGGCACACAGTTTAACTGTCAAACAGTTCTATTTGATCCATTGATAGAATCCTATCGGATGCCATCACTCTAGGCCAGAGAGGACCTGGGAGCAATGGCAATGAAAGAGTATTCGACATTCCCCAAAGCCCCAGGAATGGAACCTCATCATCTGATTGTTTAGTGTCATATCCAAGATATTCATTGAGGTGGAGGTAGGGGTCTTACCTCTGCAAAGATGCTATCAGTGTATTCTACAGCCCTAACCAACAGGGCTAGGAATAAGAAGGTATATATATCATCATCATCATCATCATCAAAATGTGCTACTAGCATAGATTTCCTAAATTCTCTCTCTCCATCCGTCCCTATCATCCATTTCCTCCAAGCAGGTCTTCCAAACTACATCCTGTGTACACACAAAGCTGATTTAAATAAGTTCTTGGAGGTCAGCCATGTGTCAGGGTCCATAGAAAAACATTACTTATGAGTTCATTGTTGCTTCTCCAGCAGTGTCATGTATGTCTTCTTCATCTTACTTGGATGGCTTAAGTAATGGGAGGTAAGCGGCCATACACCTGTTGTTTCATGGGATGTTGCTTCCAGAATTTGTTCAATATAACTGGTAGCATTCTTGTGCAGTTCCCAACTAGCTTTTTCTCTATGTATTTTGTCAGCATCCATGTGGAGCATCCATATAGTTGCATTGACACAAACACTGTTTGAAAGAAATCCCATTTCATATTATCAGATTGATCACACTTCCATATGATCGATAGCCAATCAATAGCAGTCCCCACCTTCACAAAGCACATATTAACATCTCTTTCAGTTGATGAGACACTGCTGCTAAAATACATGAAGTTGTGCACTAATTTCAGAGGCCCTCATTTAAAGTGAAGATTGTTCCTTCTCAATTAAAACATGCATTCCATTTTGTTTGCATTCACATGAAAGCCAATGACTCAAGCTGCCTTCCCCAGGCTGTACAGTAGGGATTTGGCTTGGATAAGTGTATCTGCAAGAAACACTATGTCATCTGCATAGTTTGCATATATTATACTTTCTGCAGGATATCATTTGATTCTTGCCTTTTTTAGTTTCAAACCATTTTCTATCATTAGATCTCTCAGCATTTGAAGTACATAGTTTCGGTAGATTATAAAAAGATGTGATACTAATGTATGTCCTTGCAGAACTCCAGCAACAATGTCGAAGAAGCCTATGTCTTCATCTGGTGAGTGAACCTTGACTCTTGTGTTTCTTTAGAGTATCATGATAGCTCTAATAGTTTCTTTGGGGAAACCATAAGCTAGAAGTATATGCTTCATCTTCCCTTTGTGTATGGAATCAAATGCCTTGGAGAAATCTACAAACGATTGTGTTGCCTCAAGATTTTTTTCACAACTCCTTCAATGATTCAACGGATTGTTAGAATCTGTGATATTGTGGATTGATTTCTCCAATGTTTCTTTTCTATCTTAGTATATATATATATGTGTGTGAGTGTGTGTGTGTGTGTGTGTGCATGTGTATATATATATATATAATGATCTTCATCTACTATGCTCATTATTTATCTATCTTTCTATCTTCATGACTTTAGTCTCATATATCAATTATGTCAAATGACTTAGAATATTAGAGCCAATCATGAATAAATGGAATTGTTGCAATTCAATTCTTTAGATTTTTATGGGAAACTAGTTTCAAGTCATGCATAGAGCACAGATTCGTTTGATCCTGCTGGCTATCACTATTGGTAGAGCACCTACGCAGTGACTGCAGATAGCTATAAGTTTTTGCTGATCAGCCAACACTGAAGTGCTAGTGTGTAAGTATCCACTGGTGAGAACATTAGTCCTCCTGCAGTGCCAGGCATGCCTTGTTCATCCTTCTTGGATTGTTTTTAAGATGGGAGATAAGAGGCCATACAGCTGCTGTTTTGTGGGCTGCTACTTTGAAAATTTGTTCAAAACAACATAGAATCTTTATTTAGTTCCCATCTAGCTTTTTTTCTCCGAGCATTTTATTAAAGTAAGGTGTTGTAGCCATGTATAAATACTGACACAGCTACAACATAGAAGAATTCCTGTTTTATCTAGTTAGTAAGATGAGATTTCAATAAGCTCAATAGCCAGTCAATTGCCGTCTATGCCTTTTATGTGTACATTGACATCACTTTTAGTAGATGAGATATTACTATTAAGATATGCGAAATGGTCCACTAATTTCAAAGGTTTGCCATTTAATGAGAAGTTGATACCATCTTGTTTAAAACACATGAACTCCTATTTATCCTAGTTTATGTAGAAGCCAGTGCTTTTTGCTGCCTGTTCCAGGCTATACAGCAGAGATCCAACTTGAGTAGGTGTTGAGCATCAGTATAGTGGTAACAGTTTCTTTTGAGTGACCATTTGCTAGTTTTGTTTGCTCCATCTCTCCTTTGTGTATGAAATCAAATGCTCAGGAAAAATCTGCAAACAAGTATTGCTTTAAGATTTTTTGCATGTACTCCTTCAATGATCAAATCAATAGTCACAATCTGAGAAGTTGTGAAGTGACTTCTTTGAAAATCAATCTGATTTTTTCCAAGAACTATCTCAACTTCAGGTTGGACAAAACTGAGAATCAGGGCATCATAAACTATAGCAGCTATATTAGTAAGAGTTATGTTTCTGTAGTTCCTAGTGGTCACTTTTCTTTGTGAAGGGAGGATGTAGCCTTTCATCCATTTTTCAAATGTGTTTTGTTTATACACACTGTTATATTGTCTTCTGCCAATTGCAGTATATTTTATGAATTGTACCAATGATAAATTACAAGTAGTCATTTATTCACCAAAGCTTTGTTTTGGTCAAGGCCAGAAGTGTGGTGTACTCACTGAGAATCAAACTCACTAATAATGATTTACTAAGCTAGCTCATTAACTGTTATATGTTAAGCAACCAAACTAGTCTGAGAGTAAACCATTTCTAATGAATTTTGAGAGAAAAGCATTTATTGTGAATTTTTGTTGAAAATGATTTGTGATTTAATGAAAAATGACTGGAAATGCATTTCTTACATATATTATTTTCAGTGAATCATTCTGACTTGAAATCAATTTGCCATTTCTTCTTCAAGTAAATATGCTTCAGTGTATTTGATCATAAATCTTTTTGACAACATTTGCTTGATAAGAGAAAAAAATATGATTGAAACAGATACTATCTCTCCTGCTCAGAATGGACTTAGGAGTAATTACAATGAAGGGGTACTCAACACTCCACAGAACTCCAGAACTAAAGCCTCACAACTGGATGCATTTTAATGTCATACTCTGAATATGGTTTTTGTAAGGGTATTATCCATTCTAAAGGAAATGCAATTAGCACATTCTTGGCCATGTAAACAGGGCTTAAAAAATAACTATATTTCAAGTGCTTATTGAAAAGAAATGTATGAATTTACCATCCCCTACCAACCATGAACAGAATGCAATACAAGGTCAATCTTTAAATGGAGTATAACTGGTTTGAATTCAGAGTTTCCTTCTCCTAGATTGATAAGGTTTAAGAGCCCAGTCTGCTCTACTATTTACCCATAGCTTGGGGGAGAATTGTTGTCTCGTCCTGGATTTAAACTCTGGTTGCCATGTCCATTTCCTACAACTGTAACCATTATGCCATGAATGCCTCCTTGAATAGAAATGTAATAGCAGCTGCTTTCTGGAAAATCTAAAACTAAATTTGGGCATGGACAGAAGAAAGAGGTATGTTTATTAGGTTTAAATTTGTATATCAGATTATTAGATGATTGTGACTGTGATAATGGTGGTGAGGATAATGTTGATTGATCATACCATGAGATTCCAGAAAATTCTATTGCCTCAGCTCAATATTTTATGTTTCCAGCAAGAAATGAATTTCTAATCACCCACTCATCTTTACAATGTAACCTTTTCAGAAAGAACTTGCACTTACAAAATTAAAGGTGAATTTGATATTTAGGATTTATAAAAAAGGTATTTTATATTTTACTTTTTGAGAAATTCCATTCAAAAACACTGATAAGAATATCTACCACAAGGATTTGGTAGTTGAGTATAAAGTCAAAGGTCATTCTCAATGTCAAGTACAAATGTATTTATCAATTTAAAATTCCCTTTCACGGAATGGAAAAGCCAATTTTTGCAAGTTGGTTAAATTTGCTTTCATGATGCAGAGATAAATAAAACAAATGCAAAAGACTTGAGAAAAATATCTGAAAAATCTTTTATATTTTAATAAAAAATATCCCAATCCATGAAAAAAAAGTTGTGTCAGAACTGCTAATGTATATCATAATGACCAAATATTTGTATGTACATTATAGTAACACAGTAAAAATGAGATATTTGATAGCACAACATTGTTCTAATTGAGAGAACAAAGAAGTTTTCAGGACAATTACCTGTTTAATGAGTGTTATGTTTCCATTTATTCTCATTTTGATCATCATAATTTCTTAAAGAAGATGATGGTTACAAAGTACTTCTCCTTATTTATAGTTAATTTACTTATGTATAAAACAAACGGTGACTTTAAATAAATGTGTTGGAGCATAACTCCCTTTCAGGTAGAAATAGAAACATAGTTCACATATTGTTGCAGATGACATCTAAGGTAAATTCTCAATCCATTTCACATCATTCTACGTTGAAATATTCCTGCTGATACAACTTCATTTTAGTAGCATATTTTAAAATGTGCTCAGTTCACCATTCAATCAGCACACTTTATTAGACAAGGCATTTACAGAGTCGAGCAGTATGTTGTAATAGTACTCAGTATCTGCATTACAGAGACACTGTTGGTGACTCCTGGTATCAGCTTTTAATAGATTTTAATATGATAATATCTATGTCAGGAAATGATTTGAACCCCTTTATGTTCAGCAGGGTTCTATGTCTTCCATATATTTTGCAATACAATTTAGTTATCAATAGACTATACATTTGGAAACTTATCTATTAGGACCTCAAATAAGTTCTCGCTGTTTTCCAACTGAGGATGTTCCCAGAACTGCATGCGTGTAGTTTCAGATAATTAGGGAGTACTATAAAAAGCATGAAATTCAGAGAATATGATTTTGTCAAAGTGCAAACAACTTTGTTTTTCATGGCATTCAACATGTCGGATTTCACGCCAAAAAAGTGTTTTGCAGGGAATTTTACTGCAATACTTTATTCAAAAGAAATCTTAAGATGAAGCACACAGAATTCTTGTCAAGACTTACGGTGACCATTCTCTGTTAGAAACAACATGCAGAGATTGGTTTAGATGCTTAAAAAATATGATTTTGATATTGAAGATAAAAAAGATTCTGGCACACTGAAAGAGGTTGAAGACAAAGAATTGGTGGGATTACTTCATGAAGACTCATGTCAGGTGCAAACTGAACTTGCAGAATCATTAGGAGTTGATCACACAACAGTTTTTAAATGCTTGAAAGCATTAGGAATGATTCAAAAGCCAGGACATTGGGTGCCATATGAGTTGAAACCAAGAGTCATTTACAGCATTTTATCATGTGTGAACAGCTGCTTCAGCAGTAGAAAATGTAAGTTTTTTTGCATTCAGACCAGCAATGAAAACTGGATACACAACAATAACCCAAAGTGTAAAAGATTGTAGAGTAAGCCCAACTAGGCATCAACATTGGCAGCAAAGCCAAATATCTATGGTTTGAAGCTTCTACTCAGCAATTTGGTGGAACCATCTGGGTGCAGTTTATCATGAGCTGCTCACACCAACTGAAACTATCACAGGAGATTACTATTAACTACAATTGATGCATTTGAGCTGAGCATTGAAGAAAAAATAGCCACTATATGAGCAGAGACACAACAAAGTAATTTGGCAACATGACAACAGGAGGCCACATGTTGCAAAATGAATAAAATCCTACTTGGTAACACTAAAATAGGAAGTCTTACCCCACCTGCTATATTCACCTGATTGTTCCTGGCAATTATCACTTGCTACATTCTATTAAGTAGACTACATTTTTTGAGTTGAAACTTAAGTCTTTATTCATTTTGAATTTTGTTTCTGGGTTTTTAAAGGTATAGGATTTCCAATCTATAATTATATCACATATTTTTTATCATATACATATATGATACAAATGCAAAGAAATATACATCGGGTCAACACAGGCCCTTAATACAAGAATATCACTTCACAAGAGCACTATCAAAATAACAGAAAATAGAAAATTAAATGTATTGAAATACCTATACGAATGTAGTCTAAGTGAACTTAAAATAATGCCCATTTACCAAACTAATGATTACATGCGATTTCAAATAAAGGAAAAAAGAATTTAGATTTAAACCAAAGTTGAATAAAACATGAATCATACATGCACACAAATGGATACAAACATACATATATATATATATATATATATATATACACACACACAGAAAAAATTACGACTAAAAAATAATTACCAGTAAATTTTAAACCACACTACCACACACACAGACAAAAAAATCTCAAGACGCACATTCACCCAAACACAGAGAAAAAGTAACTGTTAGTGAAATCCAAAACCACTCCAATGCACGCACACACACACACACACACACGCATAATGACAAACACATATCAAATATCAAAGACCAATGGGGGGTAAAGCAGGCTAAGTTAAACACACTCTAAGAAAAAGAGAGGAGTGACCAACATATAAACCCATCATCATCATCATCATCGTATCGCGCTGGTAGCATGGATATTCCTGACCCTCTCTCGCCACTCCTCCCTATTGTTCATCGCCCTAGGTAGGTCTTCAGGACAACATCCTGTATCCTCACATAGCTGCTGAATGTATGTTCGTGCTGGTCGTCCTGCTTTTGCACGGCCATGTGTGGGGATCCATAAGAGTACATCTCTTATGAGTTTGTCCCTGCTTCTCCAGCAGTGTCCTGCATGTCTGGCTCGTCTAACTTGAATAGTTTTCGGAATAGGGGGCAGGTGGCCGTACAGTTGATGTCTTGTGGGGTGTTGCCATCAGGACTTGTTTAAGATTGCACGTAGCATTCTTGTGTAATTGCCGTCTAGCTTCTTCTCCAGCCGTTTTGTTAGCGTCCATGTAGTGCAGCCATATAGCAGTATCGATGTGATCGCTGCCTGGAAGAAATTGCGTTTCATTTTATCGGTTAGGTCTGATTTCCAAATAATCGATAGCCTATTGATAGCTGTCCATGCTTTCGTTAACCTCGTTTTGATGTCCTTTTTGGTTGATTCGACGCTGCTTCCTAGGTAAGTGAATTTGTCCACTAGTTTAAGAGGGGTTCCTTCTAGAGTGGAGATGTCCCCCGTTTGATTATAGCACATATATTCCGTTTTGTGTGCATTAACATAGAGGCCTATGTTTGCTGCTGCTCGTTCCAAACTATGCAGTAGTGTTTCGGCTTGATCAGGTGTATTTGCCAGTATCGCTATGTCATCGGCGTAGTCGGCGTCGGTAATTGTTGTTGCGGGGTATCTTCTGCTTCTTTTCTTCGTCAGTTCGAAGCCATTCTCTTTGATTTTGTCAATCGATGTTCTAAGTACGTAGTCTAGACAAATGATAAAGAGGTACGGAGCCAGCGTGTCCCCTTGTAGTACTCCTGCTACAATGTCGAAGTATTCTGTGTCTCCATCTGGTGATCGTACTTTTACTTTAGTGTTTCTATAGAGAATCGTTATTGCTGCTACGGTTTCTTTAGGTATGCCGTACGCTAGTAGGATTATTTCCATCTTTCCTCAGTGAATGGAATCGAAAGTCATCAAAAATTAATGTCGCTTGTAGGTTTTTTGCCCGTACACCTTCAAGGATTCTACGGATGGTTAATATTTGTGAGGTCGTGGATCTATTTCTTCGGAAGCCATTTTGGTTTTTTCTAAGTATGTTGTCGATTTTGGGTTCTATGCGGTTTCGTAGTAGGGCATTGTAGATTTTGGCTGCTATGGATGTAAGTATTATGCCTCGGTAGTTTTTGGCTAATCCGAGGTCCCCCTTTTTAGGGAAGGGGAGAATGCATCCCTTCATCCATCTATCTATCGGATTTTGATTGTATACTGCGTTGCAGTGTCGGAGCAGTATGTCATCGAATTGTCTGGTCTTCCATACTTCCGGGGGAATTTCGTCCAGCCCTGCAGCTTTCCTATTTTTAATTTTTCTGAGAACCGAGTCGAGTTCTTCTTGTGTGAACGGTCCTAGTTTAATGTCTAATTGTTTGCTAATTATTCTGGTGATTGGTTCATGTGTTATTTTCGGTGGGTTTCCTAGTAAGTTTTCGAAGTGCTGTTTCCACAGTTTTATTCTTTCTTGTTGGTTTGCTGCTTTCAGTTTTGCTTTGGCTGTGTTCTTTCTTCTACTCCCTTCGTTTATTGTTTGCCAGGCTATCCTAGATTGTCTATCTTCCACCGAGTCTCTAATCTTATCTATCTGATTTTGAATGTATTCTGTCTGTTCCTTTATATATACGCCTGCTAATTGATATTGTGCTGTTTTTAGTTTTAAGGCATTTGTGTTTGTTGGGTTTTTTCGATAGTTTTTTGAGGCTGTTTGCACTAGTGCACGTTTTTCTCTCACCGCTAAAGTTTCCCAAGGGACTCTATATTTAGTTTTGAGTTTTGTTGGAATGCATTTCGCTGCTGCCTCGAGGTGTGCATTGACGAAATTTTCATATTCGTCGTTTGGTGTACTTTTTTCCGTCTTTTCTTGTAGTGTTTCGAATCTGTTTCTTAATTCTAATACGTATTTATCTCTTATATCTCTGTTGTTCAATAGGGCCCAGTTATAGTGTTTGGTGGTCGCTGTTCGTTTGGCGTTTTTTCGTAGGCTTAACCGTATTTTCGCCGTGACTATTCGGTGATCGGTGGACCCACCCTCAAAAGAGGAGTATGCCTCGCAATTCATTGCACTATTTTTCCATTTCTTGTTTATAAGGACGTAGTCTATCTGAGCTTTAGTATTGTTTGCGTACGTGTATGTCCATAGTTTGCCCTCCCTTTTTTGGTAGTTTGTCTTGAGGCATGCTAATCTATTTTCTATCATGAAAGCTGTTAGATGTTGCCCATTCCTATTTGACGTGTTGTGGAGGCTGTATTTGTTGTTTCCGTTTTTCCCGATTTGGGCATTCATGTCTCCGCCAATGACTAACATGTTGTGTTTCGGGATGCTACGCACTAATGAGGATAACTCATCGTAGAAGGTGACTAGTTAAGTTTCACTAACATTGGTGGGGCTGTAGCATGAGATGATTGTCGCTCTGGGGTTGCCGTTAAAAGTAGCTGCTATCATTCTAGTTTGTATTTTCTCAACGCTATTTAGCGTTTTTAATGCTCTTGGTCCTATAAGTAATCCTACCCCTCCTACTGCGGCGTTGACAGAGTTTTTCCATGCGGATACGGTGACGAGCGACCACCCATTGCCAGTTTCGTGATATTTGATATCTTCGGTGTGCGTGTATCTGTGTTCTTGTATGCATATTATGTCAATCTTATGTTCTTCGGCCGATGCGATTAGCTCTGGTAGTTGTCCTATTCTATTTAAGGTTCTTACGTTAAATGTGGCTATTTGTAGTGTTTGCTTGCATTTTAGTAGTTTTGATTGTTTGAGCTCTGTAGCTGATTTTTCGAACACTGAGGCCAGGGCTCCAACCTCAGCAGGACGCGCCCCTTTTTTACCCGCGCGAAGAGCGATGCGGTTTGTGTATGTGGTTTGAGTGTGGGTCATGGTTATCTTTCGATGGCTGTTTTATTCTCTTCTATAGAAGCCACTCTTATAGAGGAGCAGCAGTAGTTCCCCGATCGAACTAACGATCCTGAGCGTAAAGTCGTCAAACTCACGTCCAGGACCCGTTTAGGTATTGAGTTTGGTCGTCCATGGGTTTATTCAAATACCTTTACGTACATCATGCTGCTTCCCATGTGTACGTATATAAAATAAAAAAATTTAAAAAATTAAAAAATTAAAAAAGGAGGGGTAAATTTGATTGAAGTTTGTTTTTTTTTAAGTTTTAACTTAGTTAAAGTCCAATATCAAGGTACTTTCGACAGACTTTCACTGGTACTGAATTTTTTTTTTTTTTTTTTGGCAGTATTGGGACATTTTCCTAGGCTTTTTAGTTTTGTTTTTTTTTTAGTTTTTCTCTATACTACCGTTGGGAACCCAGTAGGCTTCAGGAATTATAGAGCTTTTACAAATGCTTTTATTTTTTTTTTTTTGGCGTTTTAGGCTTTTACTTTTTCTTCTAAACTACTGTTAGGGCTTTCTTTAAGAATTTTTAAATTATATTATAGAAGAGATTCAGAAACATTCTGTCGTGTTCGAATGCTTAAACTATGCGTTTTAAATGTAAAGACACGCTTACTCTACTGTAAACCCAAATTGATTTTAAAGACTCTCTCTGTCCAAATGTCAGCGAACACGACAGAATGTTTCTGAATCTCTTCTATGATATAATTTAAAAATTCTTAAAGAAAGCCCTAAGAGTAGTTTAGAAGAAAAAGTAAAAGCCTAAAATACCTAATGCCACCCCAGCCCCCCCCCCTTCCAAAAAAAAGAAAAGAAAAAGAAAAAAAAATGATGAAATTAACTTCCCTCCCCACCCCCGAATAGAACAGACAGTCTCCAAAACTCCCTAAAATTCAGTAGTAAGTAAACGTTAAATGAAGATGAAACATTTGAACACACGAGCCAACAGAGGAAGAAATGTATCAATATTGGTCAGTATGTCTTTAAGTCCTATTAATTTAAAATGCTGAAATATTACAAAATGTTATTCTGTATTTTGTTTGTAAAATAATGCTTAAACTATGCGTTTTAAATGTAAAGACACGCTTACTCTACTGTAAACCCAAATTGATTTTAAAGACTCTCTCTGTCCAAATGTCAGCGAACACGACAGAATGTTTCTGAATCTCTTCTATGATATAATTTAAAAATTCTTAAAGAAAGCCCTAACAGTAGTTTAGAAGAAAAATTAAAAGCCTAAAACGCCTAATGCCACCCCAGCCCCCCCTCCAAAAAAAGAGAAAAGAAAAAGAAAAAAAAATGATGAAATTAACTTCCCTCCCCACCCCCGAATAGAACAGACAGTCTCCAAAACTCCCTAAAATTCAGTAGTAAGTAAACGTTAAATGAAGATGAAACATTTGAACACACGAGCCAACAGAGGAAGAAATGTATCAATATTGGTCAGTATGTCTTTAAGTCCTATTAATTTAAAATGCTGAATTTTTACAAAATGTTATTCTGTATTTTGCTTGTAAAATAATGCTTAAACTATGCGTTTTAAATGTAAAGACACGCTTACTCTACTGTAAACCCAAATTGATTTTAAAGACTCTCTCTGTCCAAATGTAAGCGAACACGACAGAATGTTTCTGAATCTCTTCTATAATATAATTTAAAAATTCTTAAAGAAAGCCCTAACAGTAGTTTAGAAGAAAAAGTAAAAGCCTAAAATACCTAATGCTACCACACACACACCCCCAAGAGAAAAGGAAAAAAAAATGATGAAATTAACTTCCCTCCCCACCCCCGAATAGAACAGACCGTCTCCAAAACTACCTAAAATTCAGTAGTAAGTAAACGTTAAATGAAGATGAAACATTTGAACACACGAGCCAACAGAGGAAGAAATGTATCAATATTGGTCAGTATGTCTTTAAGTCCTATTTATTTAAAATGCTGAATTTTTACAAAATGTTATTCTGTATTTTGTTTGTAAAATAATGCTTAAACTATGCGTTTTAAATGTAAAGACACGCTTACTCTACTGTAAACCCAAATTGATTTTAAAGATAAACCCATCACAACTGAAAACCATTCAAATTACAAACACACATGAATCTAAGTCTCATTGAGTACCCCATTAACAAGGCTTTGTGCCATATATGTTCTCTGACAAAAACAACAAGTTAGAAACATACACATATGTAAGAGCGAAATAAATTTAAAAATTCTTTAAAAAATACAAATCTCTTCATAGACTAACTCATTTTAAAATTTATATATATATATATATACATTAAAATGATAGATGTATAGAATCAGACAGTAGATGCATGATATTTCGTTCTTTTTATTCCAAAGAACAAAAGTTCTTTGGAATAAAAAGAACGAAATATCACACATCTGAATTGGAGTTAAGTTTTGATTAATCCAACTTTCCACATATTTCTATCATATATATATATATATATAGTAAGCATATTTTATTGAAGATGACAGACAAAGGATTTGAAGTTGAGTTTTCATCATACTTTTCTCGTTCACAAGTGTCATGTTGAAAATGTTGCCATAGATCATTAGAAGTTTTATGTGATCAATGAATATTTTCAATGAGAATGTTGATCCATACTCTCAACAATGACCAACAAAGGTCAAAAGTATATATACTCAGGCCATAACATCAGTGGTTTTGGACAATTATCAAACAGCCTATGTCATCATTTGCTACATCTCAACTGCAAACAAGAAAAGACTAATAAAAACTCCAAATCTTTACTTTTCATCTTTAATAAAATATGCCAGCAAGAAAATCTACTGCCTTAATACACAATGTATATATATATATATATATATATATATATATATATATATATATATATATATTAGTCTGGCCACTTGGTCTTACTACAGAGTAACAAGAAGTTCCATTGTTATGGTAAAGCAAAGTACTTTTTAACAGTAAATGAGAGTCCCGTACCAAGAGAATTTCACATTATTCTGTTGATTTGGTTTGGTTTCTTAGTTTGATGGTATATCAAGTATGTTTTTAGCATGTTTTGTTCATCTTATTTGGATAGTTTGTCAGATGGGGAGGTAAGTAGCCATACGGTTGCTGTTTTGTAGGGTTGCTGTTCAAAACAGCATGCAGCATTCATGTGTAGTTCCCAAATAACTTTTTATCCAAGTGTTCCATTAGAGTCCACATTGTTCAAACATACAGTAGTACTGACATGGCTTGGAAGATTTATAATTTTAGTTTAACATAGAGATAAGATTTCCATATGATTGTTAACCTATCAATAGCAGTCAATGCTTTACCTAAGCATATTGTGACATTGCATAAATTTTTATCTCCTGATAAGAGTTTATTTTATGCACATGTGACGTCGGGGGCAGTCTGGCACTTGACCCTCCCCAAAATAAGTCCTAGTCAAGACTCCTATTTCGGGCATATGGTACTGGCAAATAATGTGGGGGTTAATTTGGGGCTAGACTCATCTCCAACGCTGGCGAGGGGGTTCCTAATTCACTTTCACATACCCCACCAAGTCCTTCATTTTCCTACCCTCTTTGGATAACGGAAAGCATGGACTTCTAGGTTAAAACAAAATATCATTCACTGTAGTCAAATTTCCAAAGTTCCCTTGTAATGTTTTTTAGGAGAATAAGACCTTTAGCAAGAATAAATGAAAGTGATACGAAGCTGAAAAAGATATGTGCAAAAGAAGGCAACTCGATAGATAAACAAGATAATGAATAGATTTCAACACGAGGGAGCATTTAAAATGTAACAAAGCTTTAATAAGCGACGACCAAATAAATAATTATGAGATTTAAGAAACAGTTCCTTTTTTTTCTTTTCTCCTTTCCATTTAAACTTTCGGCTTTGTTAAGCCAAGTAGGCAGTGTTAAACACAAATGTATCTCTCAACAGTCCTTTTCTTCTTTCTCCTTTTTTCTTTCTTTCTTTTTTTCTTTTCTTTCTTTTTACTTTTCTTTCTTTTATTTGAGAAAGTATCTAAGTCCACTCATTCATTTACGGTTTATGAAACAAATCTTTTCAGTTTCCTTCTTTCTTTTTCTGAATATATTTATACATACAATTTCCAATATTTAGGAAGGGTAGAAGGAAAAACAGTTTTAAGTTGTTCTTATCTTTTTGAAGGGTTTACTTCTCAGGTTCCTTTCTCTTACAGATGAGTGACATCCCTCCAGAATCGGCTGGGTCAGCCTTTCTGCTGACTACTGTCCAAAGATTCTGTCCTATACTTTTTACGGGGCATTCTTTCCCGGAGCAGGCTGTAAACCGACGTCTTTATCCGTCGACTTCTGTCCTCAAAACTAAAGATCCTTTTCCAAATTTCCACTGATGAAAAGGTACTATTTTTGGGCGCAAAAGGCTCAGGCCAATCATTTGGCCTCTTTTTTCTTTCTCTCTATTTCATCTGGTCATGCTACTACAATGACCTACATTCCCTTCTCTGTCCAACCAATTATAGGTCATGGAGTGCAGGTAACTTTGTTTGACCTTCATTCTGACTGCTTTAGTGGTCAGTCCTTGGGGCTTGTTAGTTCAAATACAGAGGATAGGGGAATTTAATCTTACTTTCCCTCTCTCGGTGGCATACCACATCACAATATATTAACATCACTTTTAGTTGCTGAGATATTTCTACCCAGATATATGGACTGGTCTGATAATTTTAGAGGCTTGCCATTTAATGAAGAGATGGTATCATCTTAATCAAAACAAATGAACTCTGTTTTATCTGAGTTCACATAGACAGTGATTCTTCTTGCTGTTTATTCAAGTCTATGCAGGAGAGATTTAACTTGACCAGGTGTGTTTGCATGCAAGCTTATCCTGTTTTATTTGTCTTATGTGCATGAGGTTAGTATCTTCATCCATAAAAACCTAACTGCTACTGAAACTATAGCACTACTCTTAACATTACGAGACTTCTGCTTTATGATCCATAAAGTAGTCTACAGGATCATAACAACAATTTATCTCCATTAAATTCTGTTTCTCAGTGCTACAGAAATAATGACTTAGGTGAGTTGCAATAAAATGCAACTAAAATTAGGATGGAGAAATACTTGTCAAAATTAATACTGATTTACAATGTTTTATCAAAAAATTGAATGAACAAATACCATATATTCTTGTATATGTTGCAACTTTCTGAGACCCAAACTTGTACCTAATATAAGGTGGTTGCACTATATATGAGATATAAACATTCTATGTAAATAATTGGCCAAGGCTACACCTAGGCCAACTGGTACACCTTCAATTTCCATCTGCAAAAGTCAACAAATAGTCCTTGATAGTACTGGATGATACTCGAGTATATGCAATGAATAAATCATACTATTAGATATAACTGACACCGTACAAAAAAATTGAAGCTTAGGCAATTGGATATGTTTATAGTAGCTAGACTTTTGCAATATTGCAAGTTTTTGTAGCTTAGATGGCCAAAAATACTGATACAGAAAATCAGGCTTCCCTGAAGCAAAATCTGATGAGTTTGCATCACACTGAATACTCATCTTTTATCATTTTTTCCAAAATGTTCCTCACTATCAGAGAAATAAGGACCTGAGTGAGTTTCAATAAAAAGCCACAAATATTAACAAGAAGAAAAAAATACAGTTCAAATAAAATTAATACTGAGCCAAACTTTAATATAAGATATGAATAATCAATATCATTATTGGTGCGGTTGGTACTTGGGAGGATATTTAGTTGAGTCCTCACACATGAAGGTCTAATATCAGCATTAGTATATCCCATGATTTTGGCCTAATGTGTAGAGTGCTCGCCAAAGGTCAGGGAAACCAGGGTTCAATCCCAGGTCTAGTCATACCAAAGACTCAAAAATTGGTACTTGATGCTGCCTTGCTTAGCACTCAGCTTTATAAGGTACAGATCAAGGTAAAGTGGAGCAATCCAGAGAATGGAGCTGCGCCTTTCCCTCCACCTCAGAGTTGTAGCAATTGAAAAGGGATTCTTCAGGTCACCCTTAACTAAGACTAACATCCCATGATAGACTAACACTGAATGGACAAGAGGAAGGAAGATAAACTCATTTACACATATAGGATCATTTGATGCATGCATAATAAATATACAAGAATTAACAAGAATACGCAAACATTTCCAAATGAATAAAATGTGTAAGTATTATTTTATGATCAAGCAGTACAGAAGATACAAAAACAATAAAAATCTTGATTTTTTTTTTAAGTGTTTATATCCATGTGGGTTTTACTTTTTAGTGGTGAGGAGATCAATGTTATTCACCGGGAGGTGAAATATAGTCTGTTCAATTTACCAAGATGAAAAGGCAGGTCTTCTTCATTCAAAGAACAGAGTCAAAAGAGATAAAGAGATTGAGAAATAATTCATGGTGTGCAAAAGATATGCCCCCAAAATCCAAGGGAGACAATCAATCTTAAATATGACATTTTCTAACAAAGAGAAACTCAATTACAGCTATTGACAGTAAATAAATAGATAGATAAATTAATAAGAATTATTATTTTTAATGAATAAAAAATGTTCAAATTATCAAATAACATTTCCTTTCTACCAATTTTGGATCCTTCAATTCTTACTGCGACTGTTGACAGTAAAATATGTGACATTAATAAGAATAATAATTTCAAAAAATATTGGATAAAAATAATTATGATGTAATTCATAATCATCTCAAAACCTCAAAACAACATAAATATTCAACCAAATGTAATTTGCTCAATTGGAAGAATATATATATATATATATATATATATATATATATATATATATATATATATACCTAATGGGTCAGAAGAAATCAACTTAGGTCTCACCTTTCTGGATCATCAGGATAAAACTAACCAACTAAGGTAGGGCAAACTACACTTTATTGATTAAAAAATCCACCCAACCAAACAAAATTTGCATAATTATTCTACATTGATTAAAACTGCTCAGGAAAAAAAGAAAAAAAAAAAATAAATTAATAAATAAAAAATCCAATAAAGTGGAGAAAAAACTTACTTAACATGCAAAAAATTCTTTCTATGTTTACAAATATTAAGAACTTCAGACCTATGATTAAGTAATTCTTTTGGGTTATTGTAAGATATAATACTTAATTTATTCTCCATACACAATTGGTAAAATCTATCTCTTATATTTACAACATCTTTTTTATAATCTTACAAATATAAACAAATATAAGCATGTGCTGCATTGTGAAGTCATTAAACATTATAAAAAGGCCTCCTGCCCCCGAATTTAAAGGTTGAATTAAATGGAGAACCCAAATCATTGGCTAATAAATTGAAGTTAAATGATTGTATTGAAAAATTCAACATTAAGAATTGTTTCATCACTCTCAAAGACCATGAGTGATTTTCAGACTAAACCAGAACACAGACTAATTAACCCCTCCAAAACACAAATGGGGAAAATTAGTAAAGTTATACTGCAGGAAATGTGTGCAACCTTTAGAATAGTTTAGAATATTGATCAGTGGCTCAGTACTGAGGATTGTATCAAATGGTTTAAAGATTATGATAAAAACATTAAATGTATCAAGTATGATATAAAAGAATTTTACCCATCTATTACTTAGAAAACAGTAGATGAGGCATTAAACTGAGCTAAAGAACACATGACAATCCCAGAAGATAATATTAACATTATTAAGCATTGCAACAAGTCTCTACTCTATCAAAGCAATAGTTTGCGGATAAAAAAGGTAGAAAGTCACTACTTTGACATGCCGATGGATTCTTTTGATGGTGAATTAATCTGTGAGCTCATAGGATGTCAATTGCTTCATAGCCTCAATAATATAATTGAACCTAGTAATCACAGCCTTTATCAAGATGATGGATTGATCATAGTTGATAATTGTGCACCCAGAAAGGGTGATATGATTAGAAAAAAGTTGCACTGGCTATTTAATAAGTTTGGGTTTAAGTTAGATATCCAAACTAATTTAAAAATTACCAAATTTTTGGATATTACACTTAACTTATACAAGAATACAATATCCCCATTTAGAAAAAACAATCAACACATGTGTTACATTAATACAGGGTCCAGTCACCTCAAATGGTTTTTAAACATATCCTGAATGGGGTTATGACTCAACAGTCAACTAATTCTTCTAACATTGATATTTTCACTCAAAACAAAAATGACTGAGAAATAGCACTAAAAAATGGTGGATATAAAACCAACTTAATTTATAAAACCAGAAATGAATGCTCTGATAAACAAAATGGGAAAAGTAATCATAAGAGGGGGATTCTCTGGTTTAACCCACCTTTTAACATGTATTTGGCCAATAACATAGTTAAAGATTTTTTTAAGATATTATGGAATAATTTTTCCCCTACGAGTACATTATACAAAATATTTAATAAGAATAACATTAAATTAAGCTATAGCTGCATGCCAAATGTAGGGAATTTAATTAATAAGAGCAACAAAAAAACTTATGAATAAACAACATAGGGAGCTCCTATATGCCATTGCATTAATAAAACTGATTGCCCCCTTAGGGGTAAATGTCAATACGAAAGTGTAGTATATAAGGTAAAACTATATTGCGACCATAATGCTATCAAGAACAATAAGAAAGTGTGTATTGGATCTGCTCAAGGTATTTAAAAAAAATGATTTTATAATCCTAAATGTAGCTTCACCTAAGAGACATATAAAAATAGCACCAATTTATCGAAATACATTTGGGAGAGGAAGACAAAGTTAGCCTTAGACCTTATACTGAAATGGGAAATTATAAAAAATGTTATAAATATAAGGCAGGTGACAGAGTTTACCAATTGTTTATGGAGGAGAAATTAAGTATTATTTCTTATAATTGCCCAAAAGAATTACTTTATCTTAGGTCTGAAGTTCTTAATATTAGTAATTATAGAAAGAATTGTTTGCTTGGGAGATAAGTTTTTCCCCAACTCCGTTTGATTTTTTTTTTCTCTCTCTCTCTCTCTCTTTTTTTTCCTGTGTGGTTTCAGTCAATAAAACATACTATATATATGCAAATTTTGTTTGGTCGGGTGGATTTTTTAATCAATAAAGTGTAGTTTACCCTACCCTCTTCAAACAGTTTTATCCTGATGATCTGAAAGGTGAAACCTAGGAAGATTTCTTCTGACCCCAAAGGTATTTATATTTATATTTGCTCTACTCCATATTGAGCACTTTTTTGGTTTAACTTATTTCTCTCTCAGAATTTTTTCTATTGGTTGATTTTTTTTCAGACAATATGTGTTTTTAGTCTTAGTTTTTTTTAATGAAATTTTTTCCCAAATATCAGTTTGTGTATTTGTTTATTCACAAGTTGGATCATTTGGGATTTTTTTCACTCTGCCAGAGTTAAAGTTAGGGATCAACAAAAAATAGAAATATATATATATATATATATAACTGGAGGAAAACTCATCCACAGTTAATGTGCCATTATAAATTTATTTCGGCAAAGAATATTATCTTTGCCTCTGCAGATGACATACATACTTCTTCAAATATTGTTTACAGTATATCTAAAAAAACAAATAAAAAAGGAAATGTCCAGGTGAATAAAGAAAGGG
The DNA here is from genome assembly GCA_963585895.1 of Sepioteuthis lessoniana. Lineage (NCBI taxonomy): Eukaryota > Metazoa > Mollusca > Cephalopoda > Myopsida > Loliginidae > Sepioteuthis > Sepioteuthis lessoniana. Next base: position 62,867,135 of record OY757941.1, read on the forward strand.
AGTAAAATAATAAAAGCATAAAGGACCTTCAAAAATGAGTGCACCATTCAT